>CM056946.1:2685000-3172428 GCA_029856935.1 Cyclocarya paliurus | reverse complement strand
GCCATAGCAAGAATCTCCTTACACAAAATTCTTGGTAGTTTAAATATACTCATTGAGAATGTGGAAAAATGAGTTCTATTATAGCCTTATCAGAATTTCTTTCTTCCCTACTTGAGACAAAAAATTTGTCTTCCAGCTATTTAGTTTGTGCCAAACTCTCTCCTCTCCTTTAGCATCTAAAGGCATTGTACTTTGATTTCCCCAGTAGTGTTGGCAAACCCAAACTAATATTCTCATAGCTAACTTTAGCAATAGACCTAGCATGTTGGGTGATCTAATCCTTGTTCAACGGTTGACTAGATGCTTTTCCATAAGTCTCTAGAAGTTGTTGTATCTTTGTCCATTATGATAGTTTAGACTTGCAAAAAATGAGGTAGTCGTCTCTAAATAAGAGATGATTGATCCTTGTGCCTCTCCTGTAAATAACCACACCTCTAGTTTCATCTCTTCTTTTTCAGACATATTAATCAAAATGCTCAAGCCTTTTGCACACAAAATAGACAAATAAGTGGATAAAGGGTCCCCCTGCCTCGGCCCTTTTGAAGGTGTGATTTGGTCATTGAGTTTGCTATTAACTAAGATTGAGTAAGTAACTAACTTCACACATTCTATAATTAGATTGATCCACCTCTCTCCAAATCCAAATTTCCTCATGACTGCTTCTAGATAGCGCCATTCCACCTTGTCATAAGCTTTTGATACATGTCAAGTTTCATTGCATACTTCCATTCCTTCCTTTTAATTTGTTCTTCATTGTGTAGAGAGTCTCATAAGCCACCATAACCTTGTTAGTGATTAGTTGGCCAGGGATGAACGCACTTTCGATTGCTTGAGATGATAGAAGGCAAAACTTTCTTGAGCCTATTTGCTTAGACCTTGGAAATAATTTTGTATATGACATTACAAAGGCTAATAGGCTGTTTGAAATCACTAGCATACATAGGAGATTTGATTTTTGGAATTAAAAAAATAAATTTACTGTTAAGGGAGTTATTCATTTCTCTTTCTTGAAAAAAATTCAGGGTAGCATTACAAACCTCATCTCTGATAAGCTCCACTGAGATTGGAGGAAACAAGCTCCAAAGCCATTACGACTAGGTGACTTTAAAGGGGTAATGTGTTTCAGTGCCTCCTTAATTGCTGCCCTTGTGAACTCTTTTTGGAGGTTGTCATTCATGTCCTCAAAAACTCAAGTCGCCATATCTACTATACATTTTGTATTGTCTTCTAGAAAGGAAAGATCATAATTGACAAGCTCTTCAAAATACTTCTTAATCTCTTATGGCTCATTCAGTGATCTGTTATGAGAATCTATTATAAACTCGATTGTCTACTTCCTCTTTCTCTACGTGGCACATGCATGAAAATATTTTATATTTTTTGTCTCCTAACCGACACCAGTTTCTTTTTACTCTTTCTTTGTCCACTTAATGCTTTTTGTTCTAAGAGAATACTTAGCTCACCTTGTAGTCTTTTGATCTCTTCTATATTATGAAAACCTTTATCATCTCGTAGAATGTTAAGTCTTTTTTATTTAGCCCTAAGAACATTATCACTGTCATTGAACTTATGAGAACTCCAGCCGGCCAATCCGCCACTGCAATTTTTTAAAAGGTATTGGGCTCTATTTAAAGGGGGCTTTGACCATCTGCACCATCCAACCACTTAGAGTTTATAACCCTTCCACATTCTTCAACTATCGCCCACTTGACCTCATATCCAAAAGCCTTTTTCCTCAGCCCAATTCTAGTAAGGATTTCTTTCACACCAGGAATGATAGGTTGTGGTTTTGAACTTCTGGCAATAAGGCACTCAACCCCAACACCTGATGTTTAGAATACTCAGGCCATTTTGCATTTTCCACAGCTCTGTCTAGTCTTTCTTTTGTAAAGGTCATATTACCATTCTTGTTTCTCCAAGTGAATTTCTCACCCCTCCAACCAAGATTTAACATATTGTTGTCTTCTAATACCTCTCTAAACTTTAGCATTTGTGCTTCAGGTCTCTGGCGCCCTCATTGTTTTCCACCTTGAGAGGCAATTTCATTAAAGTCCCCTATCATACACCATGCATACTAGTTAGGGTATTTAAGCAAAGTCATAAGATCCTACGATTCATTTCTTCTACTGATATCTAGTTGCCCATAAAAACCAGTAAGGACCATCTCATATTAAGATCTTCATCTTCAACCCAAGCATTTTATGTCAATAGGAGAAGTTTTTAATTTCAATATTCACTTCCAAACTCCTTAGCAGGGCAGACCACCACTCTTCCACATCAGTTCTACTATAAAATAGATATAAAAATCGATTATTCGCTTTAAGAGCTCAAACTTTCATCTTTTTAGTTTAGTCTCAATCAAAAAGATTACCTTGGGTTTCTTGTCTCTCACCAACAAGCAAAGGTCCTGAATTATCCAAGGGCTCCCAAGCTTCTGGTAGTTCCAACCTCGGATTTTCATTATGATTGATAGGGCTGTCTAGCAGCCACTGCCACTACCAATTTAGGGTTAGTGAAATCCATGCCACTCTCGTTCTTGCCTTCTTACTCAGTCCCTCTTTAGAGTTTATTGGAAGGACTATACAAACTGAAGTCAAATGAAGTACCTTTTTTCCTTACGCTCCTATTCCAGCTGGTTTTCCTCATCGCCACACCCTTTTTCCTACTTGTTTCTTGCTTGTGGGCTAGGACCTTGCTCAAATTGGTGAAGTAGTTTCTGTTGGGCCTACTGGTAAGACCAATCTTAAAGTATTTGGGAAGTCATATCTACCTACCTGGCCCAAAGTCACTCCACCCCCTCTGCCATTGGGGCAAATATCCACTCGTGATTATGAATATCCTCCCAGATTCCCCTCCGTGAAATTCTCCTTCAATCCATCCATGATTGCTTTGTCATCTCTACATTCTGCCAATTCTTCCTTTGTCTCCTTCGAGTCTATTCTTTCCTTCTCACTATTTATTTTCCATTATTATTGCCTTCTGTTTTGCTCTTTCCTAAAATTTTCTCACTCATGGATTCTCTGACCATCGTTGTGCCTACACTGGTGTTGGGGTAGCTCCCCCGTTCTTTCCACCCATGCTGCTGGATGGTTTTAGTTCGAATTTCATGATCATATTTCTTTGATCTTTTGAAGTTCTTCTTTCGTGAGGCTTCAACCCCCAGCCACGATCCAAATTGTTGTTCTAAACCCAATGCTCATTTTCTAGTTTCCCGCTTTAGTGTAGCCCTATGGTTTGTGCATGATGCATCCACCAGATAAAAATTCCATTGGTTATAAGTGGGTCTATAAAACTAAGTTTAATGCTGATGGCTCGATTGAAAGGTATAAGGTAAGATTAGTTGCCAAAAGTTATACTCAAAGGGAAGGGCTTGATTACTTAGAAACCTTTTCTCTAGTTGCAAAAATGGTGACATGAGGTGTCTTCTATCTTTGGTAGCAATTCATAACTGGCATCTAGTGCATTTGGATGTAAACAATGCATTTGTTTATGGTGATTTAGATGAAACAATCTATATGAAACCACCACCTGGATATCTTAGAAAGGGAAACACTCGAGTTTGCAAGTTGTAGAAATCATTGTATGGATTGAAATAGGTTTTTGGGCAGTGGAACTCAAAGTTCACTGTAGCCTTGGTTGATTTGGGTTTTTTACAATCTAAGTCAAATTATTCATTGTTTACAAAGCACACAGATGATTGTTTTATGGTTCTTTTGGTGTATGTAAATGACATACTATTGGCCAGTAGTAACATTTTTGTTGTGCAGACTATCAAAGAGTCTCTAAGTGCACACTTTAAGCTAAAGCATTTAGGTCTTGTCAAGTATTTCTTAGGGATGGAAATAGCTCGATCAAAAACAGGCATTTCTATTTGCCAAAGGAAATATGCACTAGAGTTGATATCTGATGTTGGTTTATTGGCTTCTAAGCCAGTTAATTTCCCTATGGATTCCCATTGCAAACTTTCTAAGTCTAATGGAAAATTACTTGAAGACACAACTACCTACAGAAGACTTATAGGTAGGTTATTGTACCTCACTCATACTAGGCCAGACATCACTTACTTAGTTTATTACTTGAGTCAATTTTTAGAATCTCCTACAATTCCTCACATGCAAGCAGCTTTTAGAATACTCAGATATGTAAAGATGGCACCAGGCCAAGGTATTTTGTTTTCCAGCATCATCTAAAGTTCATTTGAAAGCTTTTGCTGATTCGGATTGGGCAAGCTGTCCTGATACAATAATGTTTATTTCTGGCTACTGTGTGTTTCTTGGTGAATCACTGATTTCTTGGAAATCCAAGAAGCAAACTACTGTATCAAGATCCTCTGCAGAAGCTGAGTATCGATCTATGGCCTATTCAGTTTGTGAATTAACATGGTTAAAGTTTTTGCTTAATGATTTCATCAATCTCATTCTCAGCCATCTTTGTTATTTTGTGACAACCAAGTTGCACTCCATATTGCAGCCAATTCCTTTTTTATGAGAGAACAAAACATATTCAATTGGATTGTCACCTTATTAGAGAGAAAATTCAAGTTGGATTACTTAGAACACTGCATGTTTCATCTTCTCATCAACTTGCAAATTTGTTAACTAAGCCCCTTGGTTCTAATGTTTTTCATATTATGAATGTTCATAATATATATCATTCATCTTGAGGGGGACTATTTTTAATACTGTAAAGTTGTAAATTTCATTTTAGTCTAAGTTGTAATTTCATTCCAAGCCGTCTCATTCAAGAGAATACAATCCTAGCCTAGGAAATCTTTCATCAATTGAAAAAAAGGAGGAGTAGACTTGGTACAATGGCCATAAAAATTGACATGGCCAAAACTTTTGATTCCATGGAATGGTCTTTTCTCTTGGCAATTCTCCATCAACCTGGCTTCAAAAATCAATGGATCAATTGGATCAATGAATGCATTTCGACTGTCTCCTACTCTATCATCATCAATGGCACTCTCCATGGATTCTTCGAACCATCAAGAGGCCTCAGACAGGAAAATCCCCTATCCCCATTCCTTTTTAACCTAGGTACTGAGGTATTAACAAGTCTTATAACCAAGAAGGAAAACCGCAATTACCTGAAAGGTATAAAACTATCAAGAGAAGGTCCTTCAATATCCCATCTACTCTTTGCTAATGACTTATTCCTTTTTGGATCAGCCACCACCCAAACTGCTCAAGCCTTTACAGATTGTTTTGAGAATATAGCTCTTGGTCAGGGCAAAGCATCAACCAGAGAAAAACTTTCCTTTCATTTCAACAGGAACATCACCCCAGATTCCATCAATTCAATCAAAAACTCTTTTAACTTCAAAATATCACCTCCTAACTCTAATTATTTAGGGCCTGCCTCCCACAAATGGAGTTGATAGGAAAAAAAATTTCTCTGACCGCATTGAAAAAATTCAATCAAAACTTTAGGGTTGGAAAACAAATATTATTTCCCAAGCATCCAAAATTGTCATCATCAAAGCAGTGGCTAGTTCTATTCCTTCGTATGTTATATCCACCATGTTAATTCCACAGTCAATGGCAAAAAATATAGACTCCTAGTTCAGAAGATTCTGGTGGGGATTCAAAGATCCACAAAAAAAGAAGTTTACCCCCAAAGCTTGAAAAAACATCTGCCTACCAAAATCTATGGGTGGCCTAGGTCTCAAACAAATCTCAGCCCTTATTTCCAAACATGCTTGGTCCTTCATTAATGGAATCACAAGTCTTTGGAAAGAAATCCTGTCAAAGAAATACTTAAAATCTCATTCTTTCCTAGAAGTCTCCCCTAAGGCCTTTGACTCTAGATTCTGGAAAATTATTTTAAAACAAAGAGATTTCATAAAATCTAGTATCTGTATACAGATTAATAATGGAGTCTCTACTAGAGTTTGGCTTGACCCTTGGATCCCAACTCTTCATTCTCTTAGGCCCCTTCCAAATTCAAGCAATTTGTTTGTGGATATCAACATGAATGTTCTTGAGCTTACCTTAGAAGAACCAAGGTGTTGGAACACTCTTCTATTAAATGCTCTCTTTACAAAAAACACATCAAGAGAAATTATGAGAATTCCTTTGGCAAACCATAACTTCCATTTTACTCCTGATAAAACTAGATGGCTTCACCACTCAACAGGCACTTTCTCTGTAAAATCTGCCTATGTAGCCTTAGTCAATGAAAACAGATCTCGCCCTACCAATAATCCGGACATTAACTGGAAGTGGCTATGGAGAATGAAGCTCCAGGATTGACAAAAATTGTTTCTCTAGAAAGTAAGCCACAATATCCTTCCCACAAAAACACTGGTCAACATTGTCATCCCCCTTGAAGAGGACTAGATCAAATGCCCCCTGTGTAAATCAAAAACTGAGGATCTTCCACATTTATTCCTCAATTGCATCTATTCCAGAATCATGTGGAGACACTCTAAATGATCAATAGATACTTATCTCTTTGCAAGACAATCAATCTCATCTTGGATTAACAATATCTTGAACCCATCAACAATTCTCAAAATACCAGAGGAAGAACACCATGCTTTTCAGATTTTTACAACCATTGCAATGGACAGCCTCAAGTACCCCAAGAATAAGTTGGAACATAACCAGACATTATCCTCTATTAATGTGTATATGGAGTCTGTTTTCAAAACATTCAACCAACACTCAAAAGCTTGGTCGAAGAGACACAATCAGATTGATGAAAATGAGGAAAGGCAACCAACAAGATTCCATCTCATTACTTTTGAAGTTTCAATCAGGAAAGAGGCCTCCATTCTAGCAGTTGGGATGACAATGGAGAATTTTATTTGCAAAAATAGATAATATCAACAAGGTTAGTTTGAACTTAGGTGAAGCATCAGCAGCTTTGATGGCCATCAGAGAAGTGGAAAAATAGAAATTGAAAAAAAATAATTCTAGAAGGATATTCACAGGTGACTATTCAAGCAATCTCCAACTCCTCTCCACTTCAAGAATGGATCATGAGCCCAATCATTAATGACATCAAGCATGTCCTTACTGAAGTTTCATAATGGAAAAGATCCACCTTATATTTTTTTATAATCCTTAATATCCTGGATTGTTAATCTTCTGTATCTACTGTTTTTATTCTAATATATATCAATATTTGCCTAAAAAAAAAATGTCTTGCTAAAAGGATGCTTATGTACAACCACATCACAACTCTGGAAGTCTAAAATGGTGATATATATATATTTAAAGAGGGTAGGCTCTAAATGTACACAATAAATTATTTTGGAGAAATGATAAGCATTCATCATCTTTATAATTATTGTTTTACTTATTTATTAATTATTTAATTTCATATTAATAGATGAGAAAAGATCATGAATAGTATTTTTTAATATTAAATGAATGAGATTGCGGAGATAAAATTGAAGAATAAACATTAATTAACATGAGATTGCAATTGTTAAGACACTTCTAGGATCCAATATTTAATAAATTCTTGATTTTCCAAACATTGAAGTTAGCAAAGTACAACTTCTTGTCGCTAATCAGGATGATTCTTATGAGTCTACTAATTACTTATGAGTATAATCTCTCTCATCTCTCTGAGAAGGTAGGGGAGAGGCCATTGTCTCAGCTTACTCTCTTGAGAGGAGTGATAAGTCACATTAGGCAGGGTGGTGCGGCGAACGAACATGGAGGATTAGAGCAAGTATTGGACCAATTTCAATTATTAGAAGAGGAAACTCTTCGATAAATCTTGATTTAGGTATATCAGAGGAAGTATTGAAAAAAGGGAGAACGGAGTCTGGTGGGGAAGATATGTGCAGATTGAACTATTGGGTAGAAAGTGCACTAGTCTACAATGGCCAAAATCCAGAAATTGAGCAAACTAGCATCATTCAAGGAGATAAGTAAAATTTATTTATCATCACATTTGTGAGCAAAGCAGAAAAGCCTTTGATGGCTTCTCTCAACCACATATGATGAATTTCAATTCTAAGGCTTTCTAGGATCAACTACATAACTTTCCTCTATCTTGTATGAACAATGAAAGTGAGAACCTTATTGGAAAGTCCATAATCAATGTGTAGGAATTCGATGTGCAAGAAAATGGAGTGGGTTGGGCAAATTTTTTTAGGATAAAAATCAAAATCGACCTAACAAAAGCCTTTAGCTAGAGGTAGAACTGTGAATCTACAAAGAAGGATATGGGTGCCGTTAAAATATGAAAAACTCTCCTGAGTGTACTTCAATTGTGGATGCATCATGCACAAACCATAGGGCTGCACTAAAGCGGGAAACTAGAAAATGAGCATTGGGTCAGAACAACAATTTGGGTCGTGGCTTGGGGGTTGAAGCCTCACGAAAGAAGAACTTCATAAGATCAAAGAAATTTGATCATGAAACTCGAAATAAAATCGACAAGTAGCATGGGTGGAAAGAACGGGGGAGCTACCCCAACACCAGTGCAGGCACAATGATGGTCAGAGAATCCATGAGTGGGACAATTTTAGGAAAGAGCAAATCAGAAGGCAATAATAATGGAAAATCAAATAGTGTGTAGGAAAGAATAGAGTCGAATTAGACAAAGGAAGAATCAGCAGAATCTAGAGCTGACAAAGCAATCACAGATGGATTGAAGGAGAATTTCATGGAGGGGAGTCTGGGGGGATATTCATAATCACGAATGGATATTAGACCCAATGGCAGAGGGGGTGGAGTGACTTTGGGCCAAGTAGATATGAGTTCCCAAATAGTTAAGATTGGTCTTACCAGTAGGCCCAACCCAAACTACTTCACCAATTTGAGTAAGGTCCCAACCCACGAGTAAGAAACAAGTAGGAAAAAGGGTGTGGGGATGAGGAAAACCAGCCTGAATAGGAGAGCAAGAGAAAAAAGGTACTCAATCTGAATTTGGTTTTTATAGTCCTTCTAATAAACTCTAAAGAGGGGTTGAGTAAGAAGGCAAGAACAGGGAGTGGCAAGGATTTCACTAACCCTGAATTGAAATTGGCAATGACTGCTAGACAGCCTTACTAGCCATAATGAAAATCGTAAGTTAAAACTGTCAGAGACTTGGGAACGCTTAGATAATTTAGGACCTTTGCTTGTTGGTGAAGGATAAGAAACCCAAGGTAATCTTTTTGATTGAGACTAAACTAAAAAGATGAAAGTTTGAGTTCTTATATAGAAGAATCGATTTTTATAGCTATTTTGTAGTATAACTGATGGGGAGGAGTGGTAGTCTAGCCCTGCTATGGAGTTTGGAAGTGAATATTGAAATTAAAAACTTCTTCTAGTGACATATAAATGCTTGGGTTGAAGATGAGGATCTTAATATGAGATGGCTTCTTATTGGTTTTTATGGGCAACTAAATATCAATAGAAGAAATGAATCAAGGGATCTTATGACTTTGCTTGAAGCGCCTAACTGGTATGCATGATGTCTGATAGGGGACTTTAATGAAATTACCTCTCAAGGTTGAAAACAATGAGGGTGCCAAAGACTTGAAGCACAAATGCTAATGTTTAGAGAGGCATTAGAAGACAACAATCTGTTTAATCTTGGTTGCATGGGTTAGAAATTCACTTGGGGAAACAAGAATGGTAACATGACCTTTACAAAAGAAAGACTTGACAAAGTTGTAGCGAATGCAAAGTGGCCTGAGTAGTATAAACATCAAGTGTTAGGGTTGAGTGCCTTATTGCTAGAAGTTCAAACCACAAATCTATCATTCATGATGTGAAAGAAATCCTTACTAGAACTTGGCTGAGGAAAAAGACTTCTAGATATGAGGTCAAGTGAGCGATAGTTGAAGAATGTCGAAAAGTTATAAACTCTAAGTAGTTGGATGGTGCAGATATTCAAAGCCCTCTAAACAAGTCCAATACCTTTTAAAAAACTGTAGTGGTGAATTGATAAAAGATGATTTAGGGGATGCATAGTGATTCTCTATATTTGGGGAACTACTGTTCATCTTTCAAATCAAAATCTTAAAATAGGAAATGGGATGGGAGGGAGTTTTTCATTTTTTTTCCCCTAAATTCTTCCCTATAATTTAGGGATAACAGTGAAATAGGGCATGGGATGGGAATGCTCTTACAGAGGACATGAATGACAACCTCCAAAAAGAGTTCACAAGGGCAGCAATTAAGGAGGCACTGAAACACATTGCCCCTTTAAAGTCACCTGGTCGTAATGGCTTTGGAGCTTGTTTCTTCCACTCTCAGTGGAGCTTAGTCAGATATGAGGTTTGTAATGCTGCCCTGCATTTTTCTCAAGAAGGAGAAATGAATAACTTTCTTAACAATACATTTATTACTTTAATTCCACAAATCAAATCTCCTATGTATGCTAGTGATTTCAGACGACCTATTAGCCTTTGTAATGTCATATACAACATTATTTCCAAGGTCTTAGCAAACAAGCTCAAGAAAGTTTTGCCTTCTATCATCTCAAGTAATCAAAGTGTATTCATCCCTGGTTGACTAGTCCCAAACAATGTTATGGTGGCTTGTGAAACTCTCCACATGATGAAGAACAGATTAAAAGGAAGGAGTTGAAGTATGGCAATGAAACTTTACTTGTCAAAAGCCTATGATAGGGTGGAATGTCGCTATCTAGAAGCAGTCATGAGGAAATTTGGATTTGGAGAGAGGTGGATCAATCTGATTATGGACTATGTGAAGTCAGTTACTTACTCAGTCTTAGTTAATAGTAAACTGAGTGACCAATCACACCTTTAAAAGGGTCGAGATAGGGGGACCCTTTATCCACTTATTTGTCCAGTTTGTGTGCAGAAGGCTTGAGCAGTATGATTAATCTATCTGAAATAAGAGGTGAAACTAGAGATGTGGCTATTTACAGGGGAGGCACAAGGATCAATCATCTCTTATTTACATATGACTACCTCATTTTCTGCAAGTTTAAACTATCAGAATGGACAAAGATACAACATCTTCTAGAGACTTATGGAAAAGCATCTAGTCAACCGTTGAATAAGGATTAGATCACCCAACATGCAAGGTCTATTGCTAAAGTTAGCTATGAGAAATATTTGGGTTTGCCAACAATAGTGGAGAAATCAAAGTACAATACCTTCATATGCATCAAGGAGGGAGTTTGGCATAAACTAAACCGTTGAAAGACTAATTTCTTGTCTCAAGCAGGGAAAGAAATTCTTATTAAGGCTGTCGTACAAGTCATTTCCACATTCTCAATGAGTGTGTTTAAACTACCAAGAATTCTATGTAAGGAGATTCCTGCTATGGCTCAAATATTCTTTGTGGACAAAAATATGTTGAAAAGAATAGAGGAGCTAGAAAAAAATGGGGGATTCAAAAGATAATGGAGGTTTGGGCTTTAGAGATATAGTGTTTCAACAAGTCAATGTTAGCCAAATAATGTTGGAGAATCCTAAACAACCCCTACTTACTAGCTGCAAAAATTATGAATGAAAAGTACTTTTAAAAATGGAAATCTCCTAAATGCAAGATTAGGTCATGGGCCATCAATGATATGGAGAAGCTTATTCCATTCTTTGGATCTTCTTAAAGAGGGTTTGAGATGGAGCATGGGCAATGGACAATAGATTAGAATTTAGGGTGATAAGTGCCTGACCCCATCATCCTATTGTGTGCAATCTCCAATACATCATGTTAACATCATGTTTCGCACGCTTTTGAATCAGGTCCCGATAACTCGGGTCTTCAAAGTTAGGTCTTGTTCAATGCTGTGTGGAGCCCCCAGCAGTGGTCCAGTGCAGTTGTACAGTATCGGTGCGTAGATTCATGACAATGAACAATATTTAAATGCAAAGAAAATAAAGAGATGAATACAGATTTTACATAGTTCGGCATTAGGCCTATGTCCATAGGGATTTGGGGAGAGAAGATTCCACTATAATAAACTTGTTTACAATCTCTCATAACCTCTCATTTTTCACCATAAAATAGAATCTGTAGTGTTATATGCTAGAGAATAAGTTCTCTCTGGAGCTCTCTAGCTAAAATAGAAGTCCCAAAATCCAAAGAAGTCGAAGTCGTCCCAAAGTGAGTGTCCACAATCCATAGGTTCCTCTTGTCTTTTATCTCCTGCCCCCCTTGCTTTAAGTTACTTCTTTACTTTTTCTCTCTTAACGCATTGTTTTTCCTTGCTTTATGTCAAATCTCCTATTTTCCTCTCCTAAAATTACTTTCCCATGCCTCCTAACACTTCCATGCCTTAGTTTCTTCTTGTCCCCTTACTTTCTCTCATATTTTGTCTTCTAGTAAGTACCCCCCAATTGGTTGGGCCTCAAAAATTCCATGGGCTGAGAAAAAAATCTCCTTATAGTTATCCTGCCAATTCCTATCGTACCTATCTGATGGGAATTTCTTAGCTTGTTTTCCATTTGCCTCGCCTCATTTTGGGTTGTCAGTTTTTCCATCTGTCGATCTTTAGGTGGGATTTTACCCCGCCGAGCCTTCATGTCGTTGCTTTGTCCTTTCGATTTTCTTTAACATTATTTTCCTTCCCTATTTCCTCTAGCCGCATTCCTTTTGCTCCTATTTCCTTAGACACCTTTCCTTTCGCCCTTATTTCCTTTGGCTTTGTTCTTTTCACTCCTATTTCCTTTAACTCTGTTCCTTTTGCTCCCATTGCTTTACCCTGCCGAACCTTTTTTCTTCCCTTTTCTTTTGCTTTGTCCCGTTGTTTGTCCTTAGTTTTTCTTTATGTTTGTTCATTCCTTTCCTATTTTCTTTAGCCTCATTTTCCTTCTATTTTTTCCTTTCCTTTAGCTATTTCCTTTCGCTCCTATTTCCTTTTCTTTCGCTTTGTCCTGCCACTTTTCCTTTGCTTTTCTTTTCCTTTCACTCCTTCCTGCATTGTTAAAGTGTTAGTTTTTGTTTGCGAAAATTCTTTTGATGGAGATTTCATTGTTAAAGATTCTGTTGATGGAGGTTCCACTGATGGAGATTTCGTTGATGGAGATTCCACTGATGGAGATTATGTTGGTGGAGATTCAGCTAATGAAGATTATGTTGATGAAGATTCTGTTGATGAAGATTTTGTTGATGGAGATCCTGTTGATGAAGATTTTGTTAATGTGGAGTCTATTGGTAGATTGTTTTTGTTTTCGGGTGGCCGACGGCCGACTCGCACTCCTTTGCAAGAGGGACAAGGCAACCTTTAACGCCTACATTTTCCTTTTGCCTCGTGGGAAGGTAAGCGGCTGATGGCGATCTCGTTGATAGAGATTTCGCTTATGATGGTCATGTCTTTCTCTTCATTTTTCGGAAGGTCCATAAACTCGACCTGCTCTCCGTTGGGGAGATATCAAAATGCCTCATGCCAAACCGCCTATTTCTCCCCTGAGGGAGTAATTCAGACAGCGATGTAATTGGTCTGCTCCTTCACCATGGTGGTGTCAGGGTAAGTATTCGAGCAGCCTCAAAGCTGAACCCGCTATCTACTATGGGAGGGATAAGACAACCTTTTAGGCCTACATTCCCTTATGATATCCCACAGGAAGGTAAGTCGTTTGGGAAGTTTGTTACTGGACCCGCTCCTGCCCGTTGACACCGTAGGAAAGGGTAATTTTAGATTAGGCTAGCGCTAATCCCACAATTCGTCCTAGCGAGAGTTGAGGTAAGTTATTCGGGTAGCCATGAAACTTATCCCGCTCTCCACTGTGGGAGGGATAAGGCAACCTTTTATGCCTACCTTTCTCTATAGTATCCCTCATGGAGGTAAGTTGTTCAGTCAGTTTTGTTATTGAACCCGCTCCCGCCCATTGACTCTCACGAGGAAGGTTGAAGCTTTTTCCTTTGGGTAGTTGAGACTAACCCACACTCCACTGCAAAAAGGATAAGACAACCTTTAAGGCCTACCTTTCCCTCTATTGCCTCACGGGGACGTAATTTAGACAGCGATGTGGCTAATCCGCTCCTTCGCCATGATAGGGGTCGGGGTAAGTTATTTACGCCGCCTCGAGGCTTGTTCCGTTCTCTCGGATGAGGAGGCTAAGCTGCCTGCTCACTTATCACCATTTATGGGGAGGTAAATTGTTCGGATAGTCTGTTACTGAACTCGATCTCACCCGTTGACATCACAGGAAAAGGTAGGTTTAGGTCAGGCTGGCGCTGATCCCACACTTCATTATAGCAAAGGTCGGGGTAATTCATTCGGGGAGCCATGAGGCTGATCCCTCTCTCCGTTGTGGGACGGACAAGGCAACCTTTTAGGCCTACCTTTCCCTTTGGTATCCCACAGTGAGGTAAGTCGTTCGGGTAGTCTATTATTGAACCCGCTCCCTCCTGTTGATGCTTACGAGGAAGGTAAATTTTTATTTTCAGGTGGCCAAGGACCAACCTGCACTCCTTCGCAAGAGGGATAAGGCAACCTTTTAGGCTTACCTTTCCCTTTTTGCCTCGCGGATAGGTAAGTTGTTGATGGAGTTCCTATTTAGTGGAATTGACTTTGCCAATGGAAACTAGTCGATTTTATCTTTGCAGGTTATGCTAATTGGAGATATTGTGTCGAGTTGTACAACTGGCATCTCACACCACAGGAAATAATTGTGTTGGTAAAACAGAATTCACACAAGTTTTTAAGGAGACAAACTGGAGAATTTAGTTGCCATGACTAATTTATGCCCGTTGTTGTTTGGCCGCTACTTGACCGAAATTGTCCGTAGTTGTTTTATCATTTCTTCTCTTCCTCGCCCTCATTTTTAATCTCGCTTCCCCCTTTTCTTTTTCTTTTTTGCTGTTGTTTGTCTGCTGCTATCCAAAATTTTTTTATTTAACTTCTTTCTTTCTTTTCTTCTTCTTTCTCTCATCTTTTTTTGCTTGCTATTGTTTGTTCACTACACTTGTTCACATCGTGAGTTCTATTCACAAATGGTGTAGTTGAAGAGTTTGTTGTGGGCGAAAAGGACTTGTCCATGGAGCTCGTTTTGGCCGTGGAGTGTTGCCTGCTATGTTAGTGGCCGCAGTGCATGGCGCACATGTAGTGGTCGTATAGCCTTTGGTTGTAGAGTGTGTGCCTGTTGTGTTAGTGGCCGCAGTGCATGGCGCACATGTATTGGCCGCATAGCCTTTGGGCATGGAGAGGGGTTGTGGAGTTCATAGCTAAGGGGCTAGTCACCGAGGAGGCTAGTGGCCAGGATGGGAGGCTGTGGAGGCCAAATGTTGATCGCGTTGTTCGCAGGGTGCACGAGGGGGCTGGGCCAAGGAAAAGGATGAAGGTTGGCCATGTTCATGAGGTAGTGTACCAGGTGAAAGAGGCCCCTACTAGTCGAGAGTGGTCAGCGTTCACCCCGACGCGGATAAACGACGCCGGCGGTCCAGATGGTGGCTTCTGGTGCCGCTCTCATAACTATTTTCAATTCTTCTCAACTTATCTCATATTTATCATTATAATTTTTTTAAATTTTTACATAAAATATAATAAATAATTTAAATTTTAAAATAATAATAATAATTTTAAAAAATATTATATTTTATTATTCATAAATAATTTCAACTCATTTCTAAACCTTAACTATCGCTTAAACGAAATCATAGAAGTACCGAACAATCTGATAAAAATCTTCAAGATTGCTTTCAATGGATAAGTAAAACTCAGCTTGTCGTTTGTATCTTTTCAGTTTCTAGAATCTAGAGCAAGATATGACATGCATTAATGGCACATGATCTGATAGTAGGATCTGTAAAAACCAACGTATAGTTTTTGAAGATAAAAAGGCTTTAAGAAATTATACTCGGGTGTAGGAAAAAAAAAAAAAAAGAGTTAGGAGCCATTTTTTCTTCATTGTACGTATAGTGAAAAAAAGAAAAGAAAATGATTTGAGATTATTGAGAATTTTTCAGATAAAATAGATGTGTTATTTTTAGATAAATTTTGAGATCAATAATTTGTATAAAATTAATTCGAACTATACAAAAATCAATTAGATTATTATATCTTAAAGATAACAAATTAAAAAGAATTCTATTACACTGATTCAATTGAAATTTTAGATATTTACAAAAATTTTAAATCTTTTTAAAAAAGCAAGATTTTCGTATCTTAATTTAAACTGATTCAGTTTGAATTTTTAATTTGATTGTAATTTTTCATTTGATTGACGTGTATTTCCTAACACTGACAAAAAGAGGATGGGTATGAGTTGACTGGTGAGCTCGGTGTCCACGACAGTCTCGTCAAACTTGCGCAGAGACTTATCGTTGAACTCGTAGCTAACAACTTGTCTCTGGAACTTCCAGTACTCGCCGTCCACGTTGAAGATACCTCGTGTTGTGATAAGAATGGACTCATGGAGTGGATCGGGTTGCTTTGCTATTTTAAAGTCAAGACAGAAAGTTAAAGGAGGCTTTAAGATAACACGAGGTGGCAGTGGTGATAAAAGACATTAATCTGCCTCATATACAAGTCTGGCTGAACGAGTTGTTTGTTTAGTAATAAAAGTTGAATGATTGGCTATTAAGAATGATTGCTTTCTTGTTTTTATCAATACACGTGTAAGTCAGGTGGAATAATCAATTAATTTTCTTTTCTTTTTTTTTTAATTTCAAATTGAGAAATGTTTTGGGACCCGAATTTGGGTCCCGAAGATGTGTCCCGAATGGAATTTTTTTTTTTTTACTGAGTGATTAAAAAAATATTTTTTAATAATGTTGTGAATTTTTTATTTTTTTTAAAAGTGTTTATGATGATTAAAAAAATACATAAAAAAATAAAATAAAAAATGAGAAAAAATTTTTTAGCCCATTCGGTGGGTTCTCGGGCTACATCTCTCGGGAGATGTAGCAGTACCCTTTCAAATTAGATAGGAATCTTTTTGCAGCTTTTTAAAAGTTAATCAATCAAGAGTATTACTATTAGGTTGCGTTTGGATCCTCAATCCAACTCAACTCATCATTACAATTTTTTTAAATCTTAATACAAAATATAATAAACAATTCAACTTTTTCAAATCTTAAAACAATTTTAATATTAAAAAATAATATTCTAATAATATTTTATCATTTCAACTCAACTCAACTCAACATTTAAACTTATCCAATAAAAATAGATGGGGATGAAAATAAGAGATCAAAGTTATGAATAAAATAAAGATGCTCCAATTAGGAATGCAATTAATTAGCATATATATGCTTCATTTTTTTAAGTAGGGGTCACTAACCAAAACTGTCACCAGGCCTCGAGCTCCGTAACTGCCATTATTTTCGGGAACGAGGCAACGGATTCGAGAACACTCAAAAATGGATTTAGAGACTCGATGCGCTACTTGATCATTTAAGTACGGGTTACAATCAATAAACTTTAAACTTAATGCCAACGCAACAACACTGATACGAAATCGCCTGGAGGGGAAAAATGTACTAGCTCCAGCAAAAATGAAAATGGAAATAAAATGTTTAGTAATGATCGCTAAATGGTCACACGTGACCTTCAGTACGCTCCGTTATCATATAAACATTCACACAAACAAGCCATCCCCTTTAATAATTAAATTTGGATAAAAAATTTACATAAAGTAATACATACAGTTATAAATAAATAATTTACATGCAAATCTTTCACGACTTTTCTACTTAAAAAGTTGTAAAAATCATTTTTTTTTGATATAATTGTTAGAAATACTAGATCAGAATGCACAGCGGAAGTGATATTACCTCGTTGGAAATATCTCAGATCTAGTGCGATTGTTCCACGGATTCTCCAGCGTCATTATTCGTCCACGATCTTCACATCGATGGTAGAGTGTGCTACGTGGTAATACCAGAGCAACACTCACATGTTCCACAGCCTAGATGCCATGACTAGAGAGAACCATTTGAGAGAGAGATCGTTCTTGGTGCAAGTCTATAATTCAAAGAGGTGAAGAGCTATGTAAATAGCCCTTCTAATTGTAACCCCCGACTGGCCCTTAATGGCCAGCCATCAAGTCTCATGAAGTGGTTCTTAAACCACTTCATAACCTTCAAGAGAAGGCCAAGGGGTGCCCACTATGGGTGCCCCTTTCTTATAATAATATAATGAAAAATGCTAATGAAATTCTTCAAATTTATCGCTCGATCTTGTATATTTAATTAATTAATTAATTTATTATTTAATTATTAAGAAAATGAAATTTGTATATATATATATATATATATATATATTTTTAATAATTAAAAATGTTAAAAAAATCCTTTTAAGTCCCACTACTAATCCTGTAAGGCCAGAGTCTACAGACGAGCCCCCATGATTGATGTCAGTCTTTTTTACCCATTACCTAGCGAAGCAGCATAATCGAAAGAGTGGATCTACACCTAGCGCTGGGCTCCCGCTGGGAGCTCGCTAGGCTATTTTAAATTAAAATTTTTTTTTTTTGTTATTTTTTTCGTATCATTTTTTAATATATTTAAATATTTTTTATATTATTAAAAAATATTTTCTAAATCATTAAAAAAAAAAAAAAAAGAGCGGTAGATTACAATGGAATCCCCCAACGGAATCTCTAACTTTTTCCTAATCGAAAAAGAGCACGTGAATTTTGGACAAGTTCCGTACACCTCGTCTCATTTTTTGATAATGTCTATTTTTTTAAAATTAATCATAATACATTCGAATGATTCAAATAGGAGAAGACTGATTAAAATGGAAAGATTATCTAATTAAATCAAAAAAATTAATATAATAAGAATTAAACATAGGGATATTATCTTTCAAAAAAAAAAAAAAACTTAGAGATATTAAAAAATACACTAAAATATTTGTAGTACATATATTTTTAAGGCATGCTTGGATGCATGCATGTCACTCTTTCCCATCATCCCTCTCAACAATCTTCACCGGAAGCCCACCTTTCATTTTGGAAGTCAAGTACGCTACAAACTCTGGCTCAAATCCTTCTTCCATTACCGGCACCACCTTGAACCTCCTTAGAATCCCCGCAACCAACCTCTTCATCTGCAGGAATGCCATCTCCTTCCCCAAACAAATCCTCGGTCCCGCCTGGAACACTGGGTATGTGTATGCGTCCCTCCCTACGAAACTCCAATGCTTCTCCTCCTCCTCGCTCTTCTCCAGCCATCGCTCCGGCTTAAACTCTGCCCAGTCCGAACCCCACAGCGTCTCCATCCTTCCCATGGCGTATTGATGGTACGTCACTCTCATTCCCTTCTTCACCACCGTCCCGTCCGGCAAAATGTCGTCGATGGCGGCCTCCTTCGTGTCTGCAGCGACGGGCGGGTATAGCCGCATACTTTCGCACAAAGAAGCGTGGGTGTACACCATGTCTTTGACTTCATCATAAATAGGAGATTCGGATTTTTCTCTGATTTCCTTCAGAACCTCAGCCTCAACACGTGGGTTCTTGGAAAGTAGCCAGAAATACCATGTCAAAGCCGACGAGGTAGTGTCGCGCCCGGCAAGTATGAAGCTTATCACTATGTCGGTCACGAAGTCCTCGTCCGAATGGCCGGAGCTCAAGAATCTTGACAAGAGGTCGACGGAATCGAGCGAGGGCTTCTCGCCGAGCTCGTGCTTCTTTTCTCTTATAATCTTTGTGGCAAATTCTCGGACTTCTGATACTGCGATTCCCAGACGTTTCTCGGACCCAATATTTAACAGCTTCTTGATTTTCCAGACGAGGGGGATTAACGCAATGAACCTCTCGCTGCTGATCTTGACGCCTTCCTCAAAAGCTTCCGCGAACTTGGCTTTTGGAAGAGAGGGCAACAAGTAGGCAGGGTCGAACCCAAAAGCGATTTTGCATATATTATCGAAGGCGAACCGCTGAAGAATATCCTGGAAGTCTAGGACAGTTCCGGTTTTGGCGGCAGCCGAGGATAGGATGGGGATGAGGCGGTCAGAGAGTTCGGTGTCAACTACGGTCTCGATGAACTTACGTAGAGACTTGGTGTTGAACTCATGGCTGGAGACTTGTCTCTGAAACTTCCAGGACTCGCCGTCCACGTTGAAGATGCCGAAGCCTAGCAAGTCTTTGAGGACACGGTGGAAATTATCTCCCTTGCCGTAGTTATGAAATTCGGTCTTGAGGATATGCTGGACGACGGCAGGGTTGGCCGTGATGACCTGATAGCTGGCGAAGGATCGGCGGAGAACGATGGTGGCGGAGGGTGAGCTTTTCAGAATGTCAGTCATCCATTGCATACGTCGTTTTTGGTTGGCGTACACTGCAAAGAAAGAACCGATTAAAGGGTAGGATTTTGGGAGCTGGGTAGTAATGGTACTGGGGGAAGGTGGAGATTGTTTTTGGGGTTTTGATGTTCTGGTGAGGAAGAAGAATGAAAGCAAGGGAAGAAGAACAGTCAGAGAAACGAAGGCCAGGAATTGGAGCGACTCCATGGCTGATTGATCTTTTGTTGACCCTTTTTGTGTTTTTTGTTTTGGATACCACAATCTATGTTTGAAGATTAGGGCAGTGGATGGTGGTGGGTATTTATAATAGAAAAATGGTAGGAGTGCGATTTCTTTCAACATATTTGCACAGGTTCACCCCAATTCTTTGGCAAATTTATATAAATGCCTATTTCAAGTTTACTTCTAACTCCAATCACCCCCCAATTCTTTTAAATTTGCATATGCCACATTTGTAAAGTAAAATTAAATTATTTGGACAATATCAATTGAACGGTGCTACAGATCGATCATTGTTATATTTTGTTTCTGTTTTTTAAAAGTATTTTTGTGTGTATTCTTTTTTTAAAATATTAAAAAATAAACACACAAATGCTTTAAAAAAAAAATATATCAGTACATTTTCAGTGTACTTTTCATTTTTTATATTAAATATTTAGTAAATAGTATAAGATATCCTCAATCTGTCTTCTTATTTTTATTTTTAAAATCTAAAATTTAAACGAAAATGCTAAGAGATATTGTGGGATATATGCTTAAATACGGACCAATTCCGAATATATGAGTTTGTGGAGGAAAGATTTGAAATAACCACTTTTAACTGGTCAGCTCATCTGGTTAAGCTTTTCAAACATGTGAATGATAATTTGTTTTGTCGTTCCTTCTTAGAAAGGATTTTTTTTTATATTTTTATATTTTTTATTTTTTTGGGTAAAAGGGGATTAGACTCATTGCTTACGCCATAGAAACCTCCACCTCGTGTGAACGTGGAACCGTCCATTTTTTTTCCCTTGTTTAACTTCATCTTTCTCGAAGGCGAAGCTTATAGCTACGTACGGTTAAGGATTTGTTTGGATAATTAGAATAAAATAAAATTAAATTAAATTAAATGAGAAGAGATAATTTTAGATAAAATTTAAAAATAAAATAAAATATTATTTTTTAATATTATTATTACATTAAAATTTGAAAAAATTAAATTTTTTATTATATTTTATGTATAAATTTTAAAAAATTATAATGATGATATGAGATTAAATGGGATAAAATTATTTCTACGTTAGATAAGATGAATTGTTATTTTCAATTTTTTATAATTTTTTCTTAAACATCATTAAATTTAAAATATTTTTTAATTTAAAATATTTAATAATTTCATTTAATTATTATCTAATTATCACAACCTTTTTCCAACTTCCTAGAAAATTCTCATCGAACCTTGACCTTTTGTAGGTCCCAAAAATATCTAGATTGGTCAATGTTGCTTTGTTTTTAAAATCTTTTGGTTCAATAATGTAAACGGAAGCCAAATAATTTAATAATATCATCTAAAGTGTATGATCACATGCTATGAATTTATGATATATGAAAAAAGCCTGCTTTAATTCTTTGGTTTATTTTCCACGCGCGCTCTTTATGATATTATATATCTCCACAGCCATTTCAATCACTAAATTTTATTGCGCATGCTATCAATTTTCCATTTATTACACCAAAAACAATAATTTAGTTTATTTTTACAATTCTTTTTAACTCATCTTATATAATTATTTCAATTTTTTTAAATTTTAATACAAAATAAAATAAACAATTCAATTTTTTTAAATTTCAAAACAAAAATAATATTAAAAAATATATTCTAATAATATTTTATTCAACTTTCAACTTTAATCCTAACTTATCTCATTTAATCTCATCTCATCTATGAAAATAAACAGGCTTACCCTTTTGTTTTCCACTACATTTTCTTAAAAAAAAAAAGTGAGAAAATAACAAGTTTTTTGCTTTGTAAATATAAATTGAAAATGTCTCCTCATCCTCATTTGGAGGATGGTGGGTGATAGTCCTCCTCCTTGACGGAATGGAATAGTACTCCTCCTCTTTGAAAGAACGGAGCGTGATGGTACCTCTCTTCTTTTGAAAGAGAGGCCGTTTAGTTCTATTTTTACAAAATGTTTTCTTTGTGTTAGTAGAGTTTTTAGAAGTTAAAACAATATCCGTTATAAAGAAATATGTGGGTCAAGGTCTCCCTAACAAATAGATAGTTTAACTTGTAATCTGGATTTTTTTTGTATTAACTAGTCATAACTGTAACTTCGATTTAATGAAATGAAGTATATTTCAATTAAAAATAATAATAAATAAATTAAAAATGTCGTACATGATCATCATTTATCACGCCCATTTCTAACTTCGTCCAACCAGATATATAGATAAATATTTTTATACTCAAAGATAGATTTCATATGCTTTCGCATGCAAATGCGTCACACAACGTGTGAGGACAATTTCTTGGTTAGTCACATTATGTTATGATGTCAATGTCTCAAATCAGCAGCAAATGTCAACATTTCCTCGTCTTGGATTTTCTTCTTCATCTATAATGACACTGACTGCCCATAAATAAACGTAGGTTGATGCAACTTCAATCAAGAAATTAGAGATCGAAGAAGAAAGAAGCAAAGACTTCTGATTTTATTAACTTGATATTGTACATCAAGTTACCATCTATTTATATACGATGAGTTAACTAACTCAAAGGTAAAAAGACTAAAAAGGAAGTAACTAAACTATACAGTAGGTGGTAAGGAGAATAAGATGGTCTTAAATCTATTAGTAAGGATTTTTGTTATAGCAAACATTAGAAATGCTAATAGGTCTGAACTGGTTAACTTCGTTTGGATTGGCCACTTTGGGGATCAACATTAGATTTGTGTGATTGAGTTCTTTGAGAAATTTGTCATGAATGAAGAAGATTTTTACTGCTGCAATAAGGTCTAGCTTGATGATTTTTCAAAAAGTTTTGTAAATTTTTTTGGTAAAGCCATCAAGACCTGGAGCCTCTGAAGAAGGGAGTTTTAGAACAACAAGAGTGATTTCCTCATCAGTTGGTATTTTACACAGAAAATCCTTCTCGGCAGTGGTCTTGAATTTTGACAGTGATTAAATAATTGTCAGAAGTCCCAAAGTTTCTACCTATTTTGAGACATTTAATATTATTGCATCTACGTCTGATTGTGGTGGATGCATGGAAGAATTTTGTGTTCAAGTCAGTGGTAATGAGCCAAGAGACATTGGATTTTTGTCTCCATCAAGATTCCTCCCTTAGTAGCAGTTCATTCAAATTGGCTTGCAGGTTAGATTCCAATGAGGAGGGTAGAGAAATTGATTCTTGACTCTAGATAGAGGAAAGAATATTGGACAGGTTTTTTATTTGAGTTTGGATGTGACCAAAGCTTTTGAGATTCCAATCACGAAGGGCTTTTTTTGTTCTTTAGAGTTTTTTTTGATAAAATGAAGGAGGGAGTGCCATTGTAGGTGGAGTTCCAGGCTTCTTTGGTGGTCTTAGAAATGGAAGGACCTCTTAGCTAGAAATCTTCAAATTTGAAAGATTTGGATGAGTGGATTATGTTTGAGATGTCCGAAAGGATCGGGGCATGATTAGAAGAAACACAAGTGAGGGTTATGAGGGATGCTTAGGGAAATAAATCAAGCCAAGGAAGATTGGCAATCCCTCTATCTAGCCTTTCTTTGATCAGATTGTGGTCATGCCTGTTATTGGACCAAGTATACTTCGGTCCATTGAAACCTATATCAACAAATCCAAATCTATTCATGAATAACTGAAGACCTTTTGGTTTTGATGTCTGGGAGAAATGTTTACCACCAAGCTTTTCAGACTGGGATAGAATTGAGTTGAAATCTCTTAATGCTAAAGGTGGACCCGAGAATGATTCAGCTACATTACTAAGGAGATCCCAAAAATACTATGTTTTGCTATATGGGGCAAGGCAGTATACTAGATTCAAGAGCCATGGCAAGTGAGTAGGATCAGAGTAGACCAACAGGGATAACATATTACTAGAAATATTCACAAGTTCCATATCGACTTCAAGCCGATACATTAACAAAAGACCCTCCCACATTTCCCAATAGGGGGAGTATGCACAAAAAGAGAAAACCCCAAAATATTTATAATAAGTTTCATTATCAAATAATAAAGTTCCAAACAGAAATACTACTTCAAGGTTGGAGACCCTGATATTGGCCCGGAGATATCTGATTGCTCGAGGTCGAGCGATACCTCGGCAATTCCAAGCTAAAAGCTTCATGGACCCTTTGGTGGTAATGAGGACCCTGCCACCTTAGTTGTTGGATTCATGGGAAATAGATTCATAGTTTGAGTCTGAACTTTATTACCTGAAGCCTTTAGTTCTTGATTCTGGTATGGTGCATAGCGAACAACAGTGGTGATGCCTCTTTTTGCGTTTGGTGATGCTTTGATGGAGTTGTTCTTCTGGTTCCTCTTTTTGCTTTTCACATTTTCATTTTTTGCTTTCGGTGATGCCTTTGGGTTCAATGGATTGATTGGTCCAGTTCCGAGTCGCACATCTTCATTTTCTTCTTTCTCAAGCTCGGGTTCTTCCAGTATGATTCTTGAACTAAGAAAGCATTTTTTTTTTTAGGGAAAGACGAGATGGGTTTCTCTTCATTGGGGTTCTTCCTCTTTCTGATAGTATCGTTAGGTAGCTTTGGAGAGGATGAAGGGATTGTGAAGGTAGAGGTAATCTTTTCTTTTGCTAGGGCTTGAGTCAAAAGGGAGAATTCTGTCGGGATGGCGGGTTGATGTTGGGGGGCCAAGTGGGCTTGTGAGAATGACTAAGCATGGCTTAATTGAAATGTGTTAAAAGCTATGCATGCTCTGCCTAAAGGGCTCACGAGAAAGGAGAGATTACGGTTGGGCTTGTGGAAGTCATGAAGTTCAGCTGGGCCTTTTCTGCATTGTAACTGGGTTATGATCTGGTTGAAAAGTGATGGATTGTTATTGGACTTTATTGGTGATGGGCTCATTGCATCAGAGGGTGAGAGTGGGGATGGAGTATTGACTTTTCCAGCACTGGGGGTAATTGTGGCATTTGTTTCAGGGGGTAAGGGTTGACATCAGGTATTTCAGATGGTAGGGATGAGGGGATAAAGGGGACGGGGAATGCTAGACCTCTTCAATTTCTATATATTATATTTTTTTAAATTTTAATATATTTTAATATTTTTTTTAAAATTTTTTTTAAATTTATTCTTTTTAAACTAATTTAATTTTTCTATTCATTATTCATATATTAAATATTTAATAATAATAAAAAAAAGAATATAATGTGTGAAAATTGTGTGAATTGTAGGAGGTTGAATAGAATTTTTCTAAAGGGGACAAGGTTCTTGATTGAGACCAGATTGCTGCTCTCAATTAATAGAACAGTCCGGATTGTTTGGATATTACTTCGCACAACTCCACGTGGATTTGAGAGATCAGTGCATTGATCTTGTTTTTCTGTTTGAGTGAACTGACCTTCCGAATGATAAACAGTATCACCTTCTTGACTGGACGAGTTGGCGTAGGAAAATCCGGAGAAGAGTTGATTAATGGAGAATTCTTTCTTACTACCTCTTTCTGTGCTGATGATAATTGCTTTTTCTTTTCCCAGGGGTTCTACCTGGATATTTTTCTTTTTTGCTTCAGCAGTTCTTGGGTTGGCATGCAGAAGATCTTCAGATGGCTCTCTAATTCTCACTAGGGGCAAGATGGGTGGATTTTGGCGTGGGTTTTCCAGGAAATGAATCGACTGGTTTTGATCTCTTATTGGTTCTTCGACCCTTGTTAAACCAGTATTCAGTCGACGGGATTCTTGGGTTTCTGCCCTCATCCAATGACCGAACCAAGTCTCCTTAGAGGATGAGATTAAAATTAGACATGCTTGAAGTAGATGACCCAGTCGACCACAACCATAGCAAAATTCAGAGAGTCGCTCATATTTAAAAGAAATTTTTGCAGGCTTCTTGTTAACTCTAGGTAGATTAAAACCTTCAAAGAGTGGCTTTTCTATGTTGATCTTAACTCTAATACGCAAGAAAGGTTTTACGCAGTTCTGGAGGAGATAAGAATGATCTACTTTAATAAAACGTCCTAGGACTTTTCCTATATTGACTGCATTTTCTTCTGTCATCATCTTCGGTGGAAGGCCACAAATATGTATCCAAAAAGTAGAGAATGAGAGGTCTATTTCTTGAAGACTAAGGCCTGGGGGCCATTCCTTAAGGACCATGATACACTTTGAAATTTCATGGTCTTTGGAGGAAGATTCTCGACTTTTCTAATGATGAAGGGAAGGTGAAAAGGAAGGTGTTGGTACCAAAATCTTCTATGTTAAGACCTGGTACAAAGCTTCAAACCGCACGGATGGTAGAGTGGAAGGTATGCTTATTGAGAGCTTTTGATGAAACAAGCTTACCCATGAGTGCATGGTTGAAAATCTTTGTGGCAGTTTCTGAGGCTTGGGACCAAGATGATATCATCCCAAGTCAGAGCTTTCCTTTGCTCAACGAGGAGATCAATATTTTGCTTTTCTTTTGTCATGACTAGAAAGGAGTGGGTTGAAGATGCAAGGAATGGTCGGTGGAATGTAGTTGGAGGATGGAAAAGGAAGTAGAGAGGGGTTACGTAAGGTCATAAAGGTAGAGACTACTTGAGGAGAGGAAGAACTCATTATTCACGAGCTGGAGAATCGATAGATGATGAAAATATTCTGAATTGGTCTTTAGCAAGACAAATATGATAATAAATAAAGAGAGCTGGTTCCACCACGACCATAGTACTGTAGGTTTATGTAAGCGTGGTAGCGTGTAAGGTGCTAACTAATTGTATGCCTAATTTGATAAGGGTAATATCAGATATACTTCTCGACCATACTTTGTTTACTCCTTAAAAAGGTGAAGTCTGTTATTAAAAAATAATTTTTTTATGTGTAAGATTTATCTACTTTTTTGAAAATAAATGTTTGAGACTTGTTTACCCTAGAACTATAAATATAATTTTTTATTTGATAAAGACATGCCCCTTTTATATATATAAATTTAAAAAATAAAGAATGGTCTTCGGCTGAACAGATGCCTTTGCATCTCAAAGGAATTCTTAGAACAGATAAATTAGGTTTGTCTTATTTAAGGAAGATCTGATGTATAGCTCTGGTGTGGTCTGGTTTTTCTGTTCTGTACATAGGGATTTATTTCGTTGTTTGCAGCATGGTTTTTTCTGTTTTACTAGTTTTGCTGTTAAGTCATGGGCATGTTTAGATGTGGATTGGAAATTGGTTTCATTGGTTTTAATAAGTTAGTTGTCATTGTAACCACGATTTCTCTTTACTATAAGTGAAGTTTTTTTAATAAAGTGTCGGAGGTGCGCCCTCCTTTTGGCCAAAACAAATATATATATAAATTTATAAAATTAAATTTACATATAAAATATATATATAAATTTATTTTTATAAATTCATGTCTATATTATATTTCACTTTTTACAATCCTACTTTAAATAAACATACTTTTATAAAACAAAATTATATAATTGTCATATTTAATAAAATTATCATTCATTTAAACCATAAGGAAAAAACTTATTGTCATATCTAATAAAAATGGTATTCATTTAAAACATAATTAAAAAAATTACAAGAGTCATGTAAGTATGCTCCTTGTTTTATTCATAACTTTGAATGTGACTCAGTACTCAAGGAGAGCCTGGTCTTGCACTTTTACCTTTGATTTCTTTTCGCCCCCGTCTCTCTCCAATGTTACTGTGATACTCGTGATTGCTTTATTTTGAGACGCAAACGTATTAATCTCTATTTTTTTCAATAAAATAATAGATTCTTCCAACTGACTTATCTGTCATTTAAAAAATAAAAAATAAATTAATATAATACATCATATTATAAATTTAATTATTTTTATAATAAATAAATTTAATATATTATATAAAATTAAGTTAATTTCTAATTTTTTTTACATAGGTAACACTTCCCAAAAATAAAAAGCATTCTTCAATAAGGACAAAAGAATGACTTGGTTCTTGACTTTAAAAGAGAAGTCGACTCCAGTCTTATCTATAACAACAGGAAATATTAATAATGGAGCTCCAAAATCAGGACCAAAAAATAAATATAGAAAACAATACAACACTGTCATGTCACGTTAATATTAATTTAAATAAACAAAAACCAATCGAAGAGACTCCCATACAAATATGTCAAGACATAAGATAGACTTGCATGCGTAGCTAACAAACCAAATTTAAATACCCAACAAACAATGACTCAATTATCTTGAAAATGTGACCTTAACTCTCACCCACGAATAAAAACCAAGAGTCCGAAACATCGACAGAAACAAAGAGCTCGATCTCCAAATATCAGCCATGGTGTTGCTCCAACTTCTAGCCTCAATTTCACTCCTCGTACTTCTCCTACTTTCCTTCATCTTCCTCACCAAAACATTAAATCCTAAAAAACAATCTCCCTCATCCTCTTCGACCACCACTCTCCCAAGATCCTACCCTTTAATCGGTTCGTTCTTTGACATGCTAGCTAACCGCGACCGTCCTCTACAATGGACCGCTGACTTCCTCCAAAACTCACCGTCGGCAACCTACGTCCTCCACCGCTCCTTCTTTAACACCCGCCAGGTCTTCACGGCCAACCCCACCGTTGTCCAACACATCCTCAAGAACAACTTCGACAACTACGGCAAGGGCGACGAATCACGTCGCACCCTCCAAGATTTGCTCGGCAACGGTATCTTCAACGTCGACGGCGAGTCCTGGAAGTTCCAGAGACAAGTTGCCATCCAAGAGCTCAACCACAAGTCTCTGCGCAAGTTCGTCGAGACTGTTGTGGATACCGAACTCTCTGATCGCCTCATCCCCATCCTCTCTTCGGCAGCCAAAACCGGAACTGTCCTAGATTTCCAAAACATTCTTAAGAGGTTCGCCTTCGATAATATATGCAGAATAGCTTTTGGGTTCGACCCTGCCTACTTGTTGCCCTCTCTTCCACAAACCAAGTTCGCTGAAGTTTTTGAAGAAGGCATCATACTCAGCGGCATGAGGGCTACTGCGTTGATCCCCATGGTTTGGAAAATCAAGAAGCTTTTGAATGTTGGCTCCGAGAAGCGTTTGAAAATCGTAGTCTCAGAAATGCGAGAATTCGCCACAAAAATTATAAGAGAAAAGAAGCACAAGCTCAGCGAGAATGCCTCGCTCGATTCTGTTGACCTCTTGTCAAGATTATTGAGCGCAGGCCATTCAGACGAAAACTTCGTGACGGACATGGTGATAAGCTTCATACTTGCTGGACGGGATACTACCTCGTCTGCTTTGACGTGGTGTTTCTGGCTACTTTCCAAGAACCAGCATGTTGAATCCGAGGTTCTGAAGGAAATCAAAGAAAAATCAGAAGCGCCTGTCTATGATGGAGTGAAAGACATGGAGTACACTCAAGCTTCTTTGTGCGAATGCATGCGGTTGTACCCGCCTGTCCTGGCGGACACAAA
This sequence comes from Cyclocarya paliurus, assembly GCA_029856935.1. Lineage (NCBI taxonomy): Eukaryota > Viridiplantae > Streptophyta > Magnoliopsida > Fagales > Juglandaceae > Cyclocarya > Cyclocarya paliurus. Next base: position 3,142,716 of record CM056946.1, on the reverse strand, counting down.
GGAGGTCATCGGCAAAGACGTGTTGCCGGACGGCACGATGGTGAAGAAGGGAATGGTAGTGACGTACCATATTTACGCTATGGGGAGGTCGGAGGAGCTGTGGGGCTCTGACTGGGCGGTGTTTAAGCCGGAGCGGTGGCTGGAGAGGGACGAAATGGATAAGCACTGGAGGTTTGTGGGAAGGGACCCGTACACGTACCCAGTGTTCCAGGCGGGACCGAGGATTTGTCTGGGGAAGGATATGGCGTTCTTGCAGATGAAGAAGGTACTGGCGGGGGTTCTGAGGCGGTTTAAGGTGGTGCCGGCGCTGGAAGAGGGTGTGGAGCCGGAATTTCTTTCGTGCTTCACTTCCACAATAAAAGGTGGGCTTCCGGTGAGGATCGTGGAGAGGTATCAGATGGAGAAATGACGTACAGACAATGAGAGAAAGTAGTGGTTCTTGACTTGTGCTACGTTTTGCGTATTAAACTCTGTTTGTATATCGTTGTCATAATTTTCACATTATATCAATCTATAGCATTTAAAAGTGAAATTTTCTTCGCTTGGAGTAAAACCAAACCCACAAAAATCTATAATGAGTTTTTAACTCTCGCAACGAATACGGCGTCGTTTTCTTATTCTAATTTTAATTCAATTTGGGAGCTAGCATGACTATTGACTAGTAAGGGCATAGAGGCCGGCACGATTCAAAAGCACAATTATTAATCCATGCGGATGAGACTAGTGAGTAAAATATCATATATATTATATATCAATTGCGACTGACAAATATGGTCCCTATATTGGATATGTCATGACTTGGCCAAGTCGCAAGAAATTTATAGCTTTCGTGCTGGTTTTTCCAATAGACTTGTCGTCAAGTACTTTGAATACTACATTGTCTTTAGTTCGTATATACATTGTAATCCATTCTTCGAATTATTTAGAGGAAGCCTAATTGACACCATCAAATCCACGGGATTCCATTTTGCACAAAATCAGCCAAGAAATCATCACCATATTTTTAGCCATTGTAATTGATTTGTAAATATCAGTTATTTCCTTAGATTTGCTTATTTCCATATTTAGTCTAATATTTCCATATTTAGTCACACTTCCTGTATCTATTTAATCAGTAGTTTATCATTGTAATCGATAAGTCATTTTTGAATACAATTCTTCAATTCTTCACATTCTTGACATGGTATCAGCCTGAACACGATCCCGACCCTATCTTACCCGAGCCCTACATGGCCTCTTCTTCCTCTTCCTCTTCCTCTTCCTCTTTCCCTGTCCTCTCTCCTTATATTCTCCATCCCTCTGATTCCCCTAGCTTAATCCTTGTCTCCAGTTTCCTTACAGGAGATAATTTCTCAAAATGGCAAAAAGTCATGACTCGTGCACTCAATGCCAAGAATAAACTCAGCTTTGTCGATGGGTCTCTCCCCACCCCTGATTCTAGCTCTCCCGAATACAAACAATGGAACCAAACCAAGGACATGATCCTTACCTGGATTTTGAACTCCATCAGTCCATTTCTAGCCAACTCCCTTGAATACCACACAAACCCACGAGAAGTTTGGGTTGATCTCCAGTCTCGTTTCAGCCACAGCAACAATGCCCGTCTATATCACCTCAAGCGTGCGCTCTCGTCTCTACAACAAAACACCACCTCCATCCATGAATATTACAACCACATCAAACAAATCTGGGATGAATTAAGCTATCTTCAAAACAACACTGACCTCAAGGATCTGCAAAGACAAGCCGATGATGAGCGTGTCTTCTAGTTTCTCCTTGGCCTAAATGATTCCTTTGCCCAACTCATAACCCAAATCCTAGCTATGGACCCGCTTCCTCCCATCACCAAGGTTTTTTCTATCTTATTTCAGGAAGAGCAACAGCGCCTCCTTCAACTCCAACCACTGCCGTCGGACCCCATGACCTTTGCAGCCACCAACTCCAGCAACCCACAGAGCCATCTTCGTGACCGTTGCTGGAGGGTTGTTGGATACCCACCTGGACGAGATCACCGCTCTAAGCTGCGCCCCTCCATTCTCGGGAAACCACCACCTAGCTTAGCTCCGGTAGCCAATCAAGCATCTTCCTCCTCAGACTCGCTGCCTCTCCTCGGATTGACACCAGAGCTCTACCAAAAGTTGCTGGATCTGCTGAACCCGACACCCATCTCCTCTAATTTCGTCAGTAATGCCATCTCTTCTTTCCCCTCCTTCGATAGCCACCGCAATTGGGTTGTGGATAGCAGCGTTAGCGCCCACATGTGCCATGACCAGCGTATGTTCTCCGATTTGCAACCCCCCTCTTCTCTCTCGGTTAAACTGGCGAATGGCCATACCCTTTCTATTAAGGGTATCGGCAATTGTCACTTATCCCCCTCCCTTACACTTTTTAATGTCTATTGTATCCCTGATTTTCATTTCAATTTCTTATATGTCCCTCAGCTTACCACTAATAACAATTGTATTGTTTCTTTTTCATCTAAAATTTTTTTCTTCTAGGACCCACAGTCGACGAGGCTGATTGGAGCAGTTGATTTTTACAATGGGCTTTATATGTACCGGCCCAACAACGTTCTGGCTTTTTCTGTGAATCCTTTACTAATAAAGACTTATGGCACCGACGCCTAGGTCACCCTTCTCGTCTTTTTATTCCCCAATTATTTAATAATTCTCTTGTTGTTTCGAATTTTGATATTTGTGCTCGTTCCAAGCACACACGTTTGCCTTTTTCCTCTAATAATAATAAAAGTATTTTTGCTTTCAATAGAATATTTTGTGACATTTGGGGTGGTTACCACACTTCTTTCATATGTGGTTCTCATTTTTTTCTCACTATTGTCGATGATTTTTCCCATACCACTTGGCTTTACCTTATGCATTATAAATCTGAGGCATATACCAATCTCATGCATTTCTTTTCCCTTGTTCAAAATCAGTTCAATACCACCTTAAAAAAATATTCGCACTGATAATGGACAAGAATTTCTTTCACAAAAATTTCAAACGTATCTTCATAATCACGGCATTATTCATGAACGTACCTGCGTTGAAACCCCCCAACAAAATGGCTTTGCGGAGCGAAAACACAGGCACCTCTTGAATATTGCTCGTAGCCTTCGCTTCCAAGCACACTTACCCCTCAAATTTTGGGGCAAATGTATGCTCACTGCGGCATATCTCATTAACCCTACACCTAGTCGCACTCTTCACAATAAATCTCCTTTTAAACTTCTTTTTAACACCATTCCCAACTATACTCACCTCCATGTGTTCGGTTGTCTCTGTTACGCCCAAACCCTCCGTGCTCATCGAAATAAATTCTCACCCCGTGCCTCAAAATTTATCTTTCTTGGCTACCCCAATAACCACAAAGCATACAAACTGTATACTCTAGACACACAAACCATCTTTTTTTCCCACGATGCAACTTTTCATGAAGACATCTTTCCCTTTCAAGATCTCCCCGATATTTCCTAACCATCTCCCCCTATCCTTCCCTTACCTGTTCCCGAACCTCCCTTACCAAACTCATCCCTTACTCCTCCTACTATCACCACTGACCTTCCCTCTATTCCTATTGCCATAACACAATCTCCCTCCATTTCTTCTCGTCTTTGTCGCACTACTACTTGACCAGCTTACCTCCAGGATTATGTTTGTCCAACTCTACACATAGGGCCCACAGCATCATCACTCGCTGCATCAACCTCAGGTACTGCTCATCCTTTATTTGCTTTTCTTTCTTATTCTCATTTTTCACCTTCTCACCTTACATATTTACATGCTCTCAACACTTCTGTTGAACCTTATTGCTATTCCACTGCCCTTCGTCATTCCCATTGGTGCGAAGCGTTGTCTAATGAGCTACGTGCCCTTTCCACCTGGACCCTTGAACCCCTCCCTCCTGGTAAAAACTCATTGGTTGCAAATGGGTATTTAAAACCAAGCTCAAAGCCGACGGTTCAGTTGAAAGATATAAAACTCGCTTGGTTGCAAAAGGCTACACTTAAGTTGAAGGTCCCGATTATCATGAGACTTTTGCACCCGTTGCAAAAATGACTATTGTCCGGTGTTTATTAGTTGTCGCTGCCACTCAGCAATGGATCATCCACCAACTTGACGTCAACAATGCCTTCCTCCATGATGATCTTGATGAAGAAGTGTATATGACACCACCTCCCGGATATTGCCCTAAAGGGGAGACTCGTGTTTGCCGCATTCACAAATCCCTCTACGGCCTTAAACAAGCTTCCCGCAACTGGTTGTTTAAACTAACCGATGTGCTTCTTGATGCAGGTTTTACTCAATCTCAAGCCGATCACTCTTTGTTCACCTTGGTCAACACCACAAGTATGACCATTGTGCTTGTCTACGTCGATGATATTCTAGTTGCTGGCAATAATAATCTTTCCCAAATTGAAGTCTTCAAACATGCTCTCTCCACCAATTTCAAAATCAAGGATCTTGGCCCTCTCAAATATTTTCTTGGTCTCGAAGTTGCTCACTCACAAAAAGACATCTTTCTTAACAACGAAAATATGCTCTTGATATTCTGAATGACAGTGGCCAACTTGGCACCCAGGTCGCTCCATTTCCCATGGAACAAAATTTGAAGCTCACCAATCAAGATAGCGCCATTCCTTCTGACCCTAGTGCCTATCAACGACTCGTGGGCCGACTCATCTACCTGACCATCACTCACCCTGATATTGTCTTCGCAGTGAACATCCTCAGTCAGTTTATGCATGCTCCCCATCTTCCTCACATGTAAGCTGCAACTCGTGTTCTTCGATACATCAAAGGCAGCCCAGGCCAAGGCCTTTTCTTTCCATCCTCTAACACTTCCATTCTCTAATACTTTACATGTTACGGCCTATACTAATTCCGATTAGGCCAGCTGTCCCACTACTCGCCGCTCCACCACAGGTTTTTTCATTCAACTCGACACGAGTCCTATTTCCTAGCGCACGAAAAAGCAGACGATCTTAGCCTGTTCTTCCGCCAAAGCTGAATATCGTGCCATGACTGTCACCACATGCGAGCTTACTTGGTTAAAACAACTCCTCACTGATTTTGGTATTCTTCATCCTCAACCTTTCAGTTTGCATTGTGATAATCAATATGCTCTGCACATTGGCCATAATCCGGTGTTTCATGAATGCACCAAGCATATTAAGATTGATTATCACATTATTCGAGATAAGATCTGGTCTGGACTCTTCACTGCGGTCCATACGTCATCACATGAGCAAATTGCGGACATCTTCACTAAAGCCTTAGGCCGTGAACTTTTCCATCATTTTTATGCAAGTTGGGCATTACGGGTCTTCATGCGCTAACTTGAAGGGGAGTATTGACACCATCAAATCCACAGGATTCCATTTTGCACAAAATCACCCAAGGAATCATCACCATATTTTTAGCCATAGTAATTGATTTGTAAATATCAGTTATTTCCTTACATTTGCTTATTTCCATACTTAGTCTCACTTCCTATATCTATTTAATCAACAGTGTGTCATTGTAATCGATAAGTCATTTTTTAATACAATTATTCAATTCTTCACATTCTTGACAAGCCTTAATTAAAACCAATGGGCATGTACAATTGTACAAAACCAACAATATAGATGGGCAGAATTGCAGCATGTAGTCTTTTCGCTAAGATTAATGTTATTTAAATATCTGAAACTTGCTGTTCAAATGATCCTCTTAACGTAGCACTATCACATGATGCCTCGTGATTTCAGTCTTCCTCCTTTTGTGTTTTCAGAAGTCTTTTTAATTTCAATATATTTTTTTGTAATTTTTTTTATTTTTAATAAACCACATGACACCAATGTTTTGAATACCGCTTCGATGATCGTTTCGGTCGAGACATTGAAACGAGATGTTTTGATACCAGTATCGTTTCGGAATAGTCTATATATGAATAAATTATATATATAAATTATATTTCAAAATAATAGTCTATATATGAATAAATTATATACAAATATATATATAAATTATAAATTGTCTGGTTTGAATTGGGGGGTTAAAAAATGAACTTGCAGTTTGAAGAAACGAGAAAAAAGAAGAAAAAAGTAAAGGCCGAAATATCAGCCGATACAGGTTGAAACGACCAAAATTCTAACCGGTACGAAACTATATCCTTCTCTGTACCGGCTACGCCATAGAAACGGTATATTTCGATCGTACCAGTCAGTACGGTAAGAGATTCAAAACTTTGCATGACACTTTGTGGTAATGTCACGTCAAGGGAGCTATTTGAGTGTTAAATTTCAGACGACTCAATATCAATACTCTTTTATTAATCTTGCAAGAGAGCAATGTCACTACAAGAAAAAAGACTTTTTGCGGCGATTTTATGCCTGTCGGAAATAAAATCGCTGCAAAAAAGATTTAATTTCGGCGATTTTAAAATCGTCGCACGATTTTTACATAAAATTTTGAAATTATCCTTTTGCGGCGATTTTTTTAATTTTTTGCGACAGACATATTCACCGCAAATAATTTTTGGACTTTTGCAGCGATTATTGAGTTTTTACGACGAAAAATTCGCCGGAATACCAAAAATTTTTTCTCGACGATTGAATAATCGTCACTTTTATGCAAGCAGACATTTGCAGCGATGTAAAATCGCTGGAAAAAATTATTTGCAGCGATTTTAAAATCGCCGTAAAAAGATTTGCTGCAAATTCATAATATTTGCGGCGAATTTTGAATTTCGCCGCTATTTCATTAGGACGTTTGGAACTAGTGATGGAATCCCACTTGTGCAGATTTTCCGGCGATTTTTTAGTCGCTGCAAAAGCTTAGTATTTAGAGCCATAGGAGTTTCGCTGCTTATAATGTGAATATTTGCGGCGAGATAAAAACGCCGCAAATACCTAAACCTAAAATTAAAATCCCCGCTCAGGCTCCTTTCCCTCCAGCCCTTCGCCCCCCCCTCTTTCCCTCCCTCCCGAACTCTTCCTTCTAGTTGAAGCAGAAAAATCGCCGGTAAGCACTGTCCGTCGCGAGCGGCCCCACCATGCCACCGCCATCTCACCTCGACGGCACCCCCTCGTTCTCCCCCAGCCCCTCGCCAATCTCTTTCCTCCCCAAATCTGGCCTCACCTCTCTCTCTCTCTCTCTCTCTCTCTCTCGGATTTCTCTATATCGCCGCCACTAGGGGCGCCGTTAGCCGCCAGCCACACGTCGACGCCGTCGCCAGTTCTCCGTTGGAGCTCCTTCTCCTCCACGCCTAGCCCAGCAGCCCGAGGCCCTCCCTCTCTCCCTTGCTCTGTTCGCAGCCCACGGCCACCGGCTCTGCCCAGCGCCACCGTGCTCCTCCAGAGCCACGACCACCCCTGAAATCGTCTGGTAATATATATTAGTTGGCTGCAATTTGGGTGCATTATGAGATGGTTGATTATGTATTCTACCGCAAGATCTCATTGTCCTTTTGATGATGTTTTTGTATTTTATTTGTTTAAGCTTTATTAATAATGGATCAAGTTATGATTATAGTTTATTGTTCTGTGCATATAATCTCATTGATTAATGTTTATTATTAATGTTCTGTTAACACCAGATGATAACCGTGTTGTGGCTTCTCAAGTAAGTAAAAGACTCATAAAAACTCAGACACATCCTTTGTACAATGCAATTACTTCTGAAAACTTCACATGTAATAGATGTAGAGCTGTTAGTTCTTGTCTTTAAGAAATGGATTTGTCAAAATTTACTTGGAAGTATGAGACTCAGTTTTTCATGTTATATCAACTTTTACAAAGTAACAGTTAAGAACAAAAATAATAATAAATTCATCCCATTTCAAGTTTCTAGTATTAGTTTTGTCAATGGCATCATTCCAGAACTGGCAATTTGTAACTCTTGCTTCCTGTACTGTTAATTGTAATCTTGGTTATTGGCATGTGTAAATATAAAATTTGAACTTTGCCATTTTCATATCTGCCTTTTAATGGATTCTTTCTCCCCCAGGTTGAGGTGGATTTTTTATTTTTATTTTTTGTTTTTGCTCCTGATATGTTACTCATGCTGTTTTTGGGTTCCCTTTTTAGCCACCTTGACCATACCTCTGTAATGCAGGTTGCCCTGTATATAAGCTTGTTAATTAGAGGGCCGATATAATTTTTTATTTTGCTAAAGTTTACAAGGGGGTTAACTAAGTTTAAAGTAAAGACATGAATGGAGAGGCATGGAGAGGCTCCCTTCATGCCGCTTTTTGAGTTGTTTTGGAGTACTTTAATATATAATGTGGTCCTAATTGACTTAATTAAATAAATCAAGTACCCAACAATTAATTGGCATAAATTAATGGGGTCATCTTTATCCCGACACTTAAAACCCATGTTTCCGAACTTCCAACGCCTCTTTAATTAGATGCTAATTGTTGATGCCAAATTGATGAAGATGAAGAACAGCTAGCTGCTAATTGGAGATTAAGATTTCACATGACTTAGCTTAGCTAATCAAAGCTCTGCTGCCCTTGATTGAGGAAGATGCTAAAAAAAACTAATAATAACCCTTCATGAACATATGTAAGCACATTTGGAATTCATCTTCCTTAGCATGCATGCGGTATGAAAGTATAATGTACAGCATGATCTAATTAACAATTGGTTTTCATAGCTAGTTTTTTACATATCATCATCAACAATAATACCTATATATACTTCCATTTTAATTTGTGTATCAATTTGGCAATGAATAAATTTATTGATAAAAGCTATATAATCAGTATATTGATGGACTTGTTTTACTGGATTTTGATTCTTCGTTGAGATGGAAAGTTACCGAATAAGAGTTTGTGTGAAGTCGGGGGTACTTGTTGGGTTATGAGAATGGTAAACCAGAAGCAAGATCAAACAACTTTATGTTCGGTGCTCCTAATGTTGTAAGTTCACTTCTTATTTCTATGCTAGGATGAAAATTTAATTAAATTGCAGCATATTCTTTTGCCTAGTATGATAATGCTATGCATACATATCGCTAGGGGGATTAATTAATTGCATTGGCTATAATACCATTATCTTTCCTAGGAACAGTTCGTCCGATGATAGTTTAAATTTCACTATCTTTTGCCTACTATGATAGTGTCTATGCATAATGCATCACTTTATGATATCCCCACCTCCACCCTCCTTTTCACATCTAAGGTCTAAAAGTTTCTAATTTTCTGGTGTAAAACTTGGTAGTTCTCTTACAATATCTGCTGTAAATTTCTTGGTTATGAAATTAGAAGCTAATATTGGAATACTTAATGAAAAGTTCAAGATGTATTTTTTATTTTCATAACAGCAAAAATCAATTGGTTCAGCCCACCTGCATGTGTGTGTATATACAAACTTATATATATGGATATGTATGCAAATAAATCTATAGAGTGGGTAAGTTATAAATGATTGGGGCTGTCAGCATTTTTTATTGGTCATTACATCAAGTCCTTTTGATCTTGAAGTTTACCTTGCAGGCATGGGAATGCTGGTAGCTTACCATGAGTAATTGGAGCTCATGTGCAACTTACCATGAGTAAGAAAAATTTAATACATTGGAGCTTTTAGACTTGCATTTTTTTTTTGCCCAGTGAATATAGAAGGCAGTTACTCATGCTGTTTTTGGGTTCCCTTTTTAGCCACCTTGACCGTACCTCTGTAATGTATATATGTGATGTTTAGTGATTAAAGTTAGTTTGAAGTTAATAAGTTATGTGTAGAGCCATGGATTGGATGTTTCCATGTTGATGGACTACTAAGTATTTTTGGGCTTGAATGAATGGATCTTTCCATGCTAACTTGAATGAATGGAGGAAGGGCTTTTTAAATTGAATTTGAGTAGGATATGTGTAGTATTCTGTTTAGTGCACTTTTTTTTTTATTTTCTGAAACATCATTTCCGGCGAAATAATTTCGCCGGAAATAATTTTTTAAACATATAAGTTTATTTGCGGCGACATGAAATCGCCGCAAATACATATTTGCAGCGACATAACTTGCTGCAAACAACATCGTTCCAAATATCCAGGAATTTGTGGCGAAAAATATTATATTAGCGGCAATATTTGTTTGCCGGAAATAGATACTACCGACGATTTTGGAAAACCGTTGAAAAAATTGACCTTTAGTGGCGATTAATTTTCACAATTGCGACGATTAATTTCGTTGATTTTGGTCTTCTCGGCGATTGAGTTTGAATACGGGAGTCCTATTTGCGACGAATTCAAAGCCTATTGCGGCGATTTAAAATCGCCGGAAATAGAAAATTTTTCGACGATTTTTTAGTATCTCTGAAAATTCTCTGAATCGTCACTTTAAAATCGTCGAATGGCCGGCGATTTTAAATCGCCGAGAAAGAGTAAACCCAGCGATTTTATAGGGTATTTTCGACGATTTTACATGCTGAAAAAGACCTGATTTCTTGTAGCATGTACATTAAAAATATTTTTTTTTGTTTGAAAAGATCTCACTACAACAAATAATGATTTTTGAGACAAACAATTTTCCCGCAACTTTTATTTGGTAGCAAATAATTACCTTTTGTGAGTGAGTATTTTGCGGGATAGAAATTTTGTCACAAAGAATCAATTTTTACATTCTCGTTCTTTTGCTTCTGACCGGTAAGAAACTATCAGTAATTCTTACTTTTTGCGGTGAAAATCATATCGCCGCAAATACTCTCAATTACAAATCTGTCTTTCACGGCCACATTAAATTGCCGCTAAAGTGTTGGACGATATTTGCTTATTTGCAGTGACAATTTAACTATTTGCAGCAATATTAGACCGCTGCAAAAGCTTATTAAAAACGAAATAAGGGGGAAATTTTAAAACAGTATCGGTTGGAGTAATCCATAGTCCGTTTTTCCTTTCTTCCCTCGATGCCTATGCTCTGAACCCCCCACCCCCCGACGTCTCTCTCTCGCTGGCTCTTCTTTTCGTTTTCTCCCTCCCTTTGCGCCGCCGCAATCCCTATTTGTCGTCGATAGCAGTTTCTTCATGCCTGTAAGTCTCTCCATCTATCCCTCTCATCTGGATCTCTTTTCTCTCTCTCTCCATATATATGGGTCTCTCACTTTGTCGGTTTGCCAGCCCATCTCTCTGTTTCTTTGACTCTCCCTCTTGTACACTGCCTCTGTGCTCCACCGACTTCCCTTCATATGCATCATCTCCCTTCTTGACTTCCCTCTTTCTCTCTTCGTCCGTGTCTCTTTTACTCTCTCTCTGTTTTGTGCTCCTTCTCTCTCTCTAATCCTCTATTTTTCTCTTTCGCGAGTATCACCGTAGTGACCAATGCATGTCGCTGCACCACACGCACAACCGCTCTGCACCACTGCATTTTTTCTTGCACTACCCTGTCAACAAATCCAGCCAACCACCACTGCAAGATCGATAAGACACTCTCTTTCTTTACGCATTTATTTGTTAAGACAGTGGCTGACTTATATTGTGGAGTGACTGGAAAATTAATCAGATTTTGTAGAGTCTAATTTTTGTTGGTGGATGGAATCTGGTTGTTGACTTTGAGATGGAAGTGAGCGGGTTGTTGGAAGTGGTTTTTTGGTTGTTGACTTCGAAATGGAGTTGAACAATGAAGGATTTTAGGTCCAAATAAGGCTAATTTTTTTTTATTGATTATTTTTTATGGTGAAATTTACAATAATATAATGAAAATAAAAAATTACAATAAAATTAAAATTAAAACGAAACTAGTTTGGACTGAGGTACGAAAATATTGCTCTCTTTAAGGAGATTCAAGCCCTTTGCGGTGTATAAAGTCTCAAATTAATCAGTGCAGCAGAACTCATCTTGACTTAACTCCTCCAGGATACAACAACCCAACTGATCGTTATATAGCCCGAACCAACTCTGCACAAGTGGTTGAGCTCAAAACTCCACCAAAAGAACACATTTCTTTTATTTGAAAATACTCTCAAGAAATATATACTCTCTAAGCTTATTATTATTTTTTATCTCACTTGTTTTTAGTCAAGTACATACCACGTACCAAAAGACCAACCAAATATATAGATATAGTCCAAAGCATAACCGGGAAAAAGTAAATAAGAGCCAACGTTAACAACCATTAAAACCCAATGATTACAACATAAATAAGCCACTTAAATAGGCTATCTTAATACCCAAACCCAAAGCAACGGCAACTAAAGCAACTAAAGAACAAGCCCGTTGGCACTTAAAGTGGAAGAAAGTAACAGTACAAGAATAAAAGTTAATAAAAAATACTAACGTTCTTCTATTATTTTTTAATAATAATAAAAAAATAATAATATAAGAGAGATACTTCTTGATAAAGAATGATTATTATACATCATAAAGGTGTGCTCTGCATTGAACCCTCACTTAGTGAAATAACAACCTTTACTCCAGAGTTAGTAATGGTCTCAGACTTGAACTATGACTGCTTAAGGAAAATAAAGAATTATTACTCACACATAGTAACCCAGGTGTTGACATGAGCTTTATTAGCCAGCACATTACGGTCTTGTACTCATCCTGATTTCATGAGTGTTTTTGAGAATAAATCCAAATCTCATAGAGAGCGGCTCCACTCTCACACTCACATAGGTGAAATCTATCAAGGATGTTCCTGTAATTCTTACACCCCACTCATAAGAGCTACAGAATTTCATTAAGAGTTTGATCTCCATAAACTCATCCTCCACAACATTACAGGATAAATGTACTCACATAATAGGAATGAGAAATGAAATATATAGTGCATTTCTTATGACCATCATATGATTCATTTTTTCCATTGAACCCAGTTCTCAGGATCTCTAGTCTCCAGGTTGGGTATCCTCATACATGACTCATGAATTTGTGGGTTTTAATCTCATTCTCCTCGATGTATTCCAGATCATTTCTCTTGTCAAAATTTTTTTTTAGTGGATCCACATTAATAACACCATCAATAAAAAAAAATCTCACAGTACTGTATTTTTTCTTCCAAAGGATCTGGATTTTCCGTTATTATAACAGTTTTGTACTCTACCAAATATAGTAGTACTATCACAATGAATTAATTAATTTTTTCTACAAAGGAATAAATCTCTCAACTAATTTGCTTCTTTATTGAAGCCAAAGCAATTCAACTCCATAGTTTACTTAAGAAAAAAAACACGGCAGCTTACCATCCAAACGTCAAAGCAATAAGCAATAAACTCTTAAAACGGCTTATAAAAAAAATAATACATACATCCAAATTCACCTCAGAATAATTATATTAAAATCTGGACGTGTAAAGACTTTTGGTAATGGCACTAAATTCAAGATTAATACCATATAAAAAGCCAATGGCAACAAAATAAAAAAAATACATTTGATGTAAATGCAAAACTGCTTGCCGCTTTCCATGCATCTTTTTTTTTTAATCTAAGTATCAGTGCATCTAAATGTGCACTAAATGCACTAGACATACACAAGCATTCACCAAACATCAAGATTTCAACCGACTTCACTCTCAAAAACTCGGACAAAAAAAAAAAAAAACTTGAAGAAAACGTTAGGGGCAAAATCTTTTGAAAAAAATATGTATATTATTTTCTAAAAACTTGACCCCCACTAATTTTTAGATTTAAAAAGAAATTTTCTTTTCATAAAAAAAAATACACCTTACTCAAAAATCACTTTATTCTAATATGAAAAAAAATAGACTGCTATTTTTTTTCATATCTAAGAAAGATATAAGCATGCATGCCAAAATATTTTAAGAATAATGCACATAAAAAGAAACATCTTATGCTTTATTCTCAATACTCAATTTAAACATCTCATCACAAGCATAGCCTTTGCCCACAAAAACTCCATTTTTTGTAATCACACATTTGATCAAATTCCATAGTTTGTTTGAATCCCGCTTTGTTGAGTAAAAACTCAATATCAAATTCTTCCTCATAAATGATGTATAGAGTATATATTTGAGTATCAATATACGTTTAGAGGTGAATTTCAACTCAATCTCACCACTCCCAACAATCTTGGTTTTACTGGAACCACCAAGCATTATAGTTTTCTCTTCTTCAAATGGAGTAGGATTTTTGAACCAATCTTATGATTTTGGCTTTGAAATCCCTTTTTGTGAGGTCTACTAATTTTTTTTTTGAAATCTATTCTTTGTGGCTTCAAAAAACTATTTCTTGTATTTTGACATTTGGGCAAACTACCATTTTTAGAAATTAAGTTTACCTTTGTCATGGTATCCTCATTACCATTTTGAAACATCAAATCATCTTGGCCTCTAGCCTCCTCCTCAACATGAATACGTGTGATTAACGTCTCCAATGAAGGCTCCTTTTGTTTACGGCACATCGACTTTTGAAACTCTGTAATGCTTTCCAAACTTCCTTTGTAGAGGTGTAAGTAGTATTGTGGTAATCATAAAATTGATCAACAATATAATTTAAAAGATAACATAGACAACTATACTCATCTTTGGTATATTTTTCAATCTTTTCTTCGTGAGCTTTCACTTGTGACTTCCATCTCTTGAAATAAGCTCATTTGAACCGGAAGGGATTGTTGAGATCTCCAATGATTTCCATGGACTTTTCAGTTGTAGGCTCCATGCTGAAATTCTTCTTAAAATTGATGGTGAAATTTACAATAATATAATGAAAATAAAAAATTACAATGAAATTAAAATTAAAACGAAACCAGTTTGGACTGAGGCACGGAAATATCGCTCTCTTTAAGGAGATTCAAGTCATCTGCGGTGTACAAAGCCTCAAATTAACCGGTGCAGCAGAACTCATCTTGACTTGACTCCTCCAGGATACAATAGCCCAACTGATCGTCGTATAGCCCGAACCAACTTTGCACAAGTAAAAGAACACTTTTCTTTTATCTGAAAATACTCTAAAAAAATATATACTCTCTAAGCTTATTATTATTTTTTATCTCACTTGTTTTTAGTCAAGTACATACCATGTACCAAAAGACCAACTAGGAAACGGCTGCTAATACCTCGTAGGCTGAGGAGCAAAAGGAGGAATCCGCCTGAGGAGGGGCTCGCATCTAATTAGCTAGTTGGTGAGGCAATAGCTTACCAAGGCGATGATCAGTAGCTGGTCCGAGAGGATGATCAGTCACACTAGGACTGAGACACGGCCCAGACTCCTACGAGAGGCAGCAGTGGGAAATTTTCCGCAATGGGCGAAAGCCTGACGGAGCAATGTCGCGTGGAGGTAGAAGGCCTACGGGTCGTGACCCCAAACCCAAAGCAACGGCAACTGAAGCAACTAAATAACAAGCCCGTTGGCACTTAAAGTGGAAGAAAGTAACGGTAAAAGAATAAAAGTTAATAAAAAATACTAACAATTTTAATTTGAGACCCAAACAGAGAACCATAAGAAGTGCAATTGTTTTTTTAGTGCATGGGAAGTGTTTTTCCCTTTGCTGTCAAGCCCCAAAAGATTGTGATAGTGGTATGTCAAATAGTGAAAAATCTCTTGTTTTAGTATCTGCATATGCTTCTTAAGATAGACTATTGCTGTATTGTCCCTATTTTATTGTTATGTACCCATAGAAAGGCTAATTTTAGTTGAATATGTCATTAACTCACTTTTTATTTACCTTCTTATTGTGCTAGTTTTTGGTGTAATGATGGCTTGTGCTCTGATAATCTAGATTGGGATGGAAAAAAATCCTAGTGATTAAAGTTGTGGCTCGAGTAATTTTATATGTTTGCTTTTTCCATTCATTTATCTTGAATGAGTCCCATCTAGTTGGGTTATGTTCTTATTGGCTTTCTAATACGATCTTAGTACTTATGAAAATATAAGTGCGATTTGTTTTTTCCCATGAAGTGCAGTCACTACAATAAATGTGGGTTTTTCTCTCGAGTTCTTTTTTCAAGATATGAGATCGTGGCAAATAGTAGGCTTATGACACGAAAATTGCTTGTGAAAAAAAATACAAGCTTTTTGACATGAAATCACGTTCGTAAGTAAAACTTTGTGAGAAAAAGATTTTTTGTCACGAAACTGACTTTTTTGCGGCGATTAAAACTCGCCGAAAATAAATCCACAAAAAAATACCTTTCGTGGGTTATTAGTTTTTGCCACAAGGTTATTAGTTTTTTGCTGCGATATTATCTTGCCGTAAGTAGTCTTGCCATAATTATATTTCCATCGTGGGTTATTAGTTTTTTGGACGAGATGCTTGTCAAAAGTCACCGCAAATTTACTAACTTTTTAATTCATCTCATAAGTATTTGCAGCGGAATTATTACCTTTTAGCGACGATAAAAATCTGCTGCAAATATTAATACAATTACATCCCCCTTTCCTTTCTCCTCCCCCCCCCCCCACCAAACAAAAACCCATGCGATACTCCTCTCTCTCTCCCTTCCTCCCTCTCTCTCCGTGGCTGTCGAGCTTCTCCTCCCTGCTGTGCGCCACCGCAGGGAGGAGACCTCTCTCTCTCTCACGCGAAAGTTAACCCACTCATATCTCAGACTCTCGCTCCAAACACTCAAATTGATCTGCTTAGACCCCTCTCTCTCTCAAGCGAAAGCGTTATCCCTAGTCGTCGTGTCTCTCTATTTCAAGCTTAGGCCGCCGTCTCTCCTGCTGTCTTGTCTATCTCTCCGGTGATCTTTCGGTAACATAGCTCAATCTACTCTTTTTTTAGAATATGGGTGATTTTTTCTTTTTGGGTTCTGTAGCTTTTGAATCGTGGACATTTGGTATAGGACTCGTAGAGATATGTAGATTTGGATGCAGAAGGTATATTTTATAGTTTTTGCAAAGGATCTAAGGATACGGTTCTGAAATTTTTGTGTCCTTTGTGTTAAGGTTGAAAATTGGTGTGATGGTTAGGGGTTTTTCTTTGGATCTGCATAGGTTTCATGCATATGCATACTGAAACACTTCCACTTCTCTTTTCCGTGTTTGTAGGTTTTTGGGTTTTCTTGGCTCAGGTGGTTCGAGACTCTGTTTAGGTTTCAAGTATTTGTATCTGACCTTCCTCAGGTCATTCTCGGCCCTTAAATCATCTAAACGTTTTCTACCAAGTCATTGGTATGTTGGTGATCTAGCTGTTTGAATGTTTTGGATTTTCTTAAAACTGCAAAGCATTTTCTATTACCTCAAATTTCCAAAAGTATTAAAATTAAAGAGATGGTCAAACTTTGGCGATGGAATTCATAATTTTATATGCTTATTACTGGATTTAGTTCAGATTTCATAAACTTCGTCTTTTTTATTGAAGTTCATTGAGTGACTTATGTTATAATTGTTTCTTGGAATCCCCTATTAGTGAGGAATTTTTTGGTTGAGAATTTTTGAAACTGATGTGAATTGTATTCACTGTTAGTGAGGAATTTTATGCTTGAGATTTTTTTTTTCATAATGCATGGTAGTATGCATTTCAGAGCTAATACATTTTATGTCTTCATTCCTATAGACATTTTATGTCATCATTCCTATGGAGATTTAGTTTGATATTTTTTGGAACTGATATAAATTGCATTCACTGTTAGCGAGGAACTTTTTGGTTGAGATTTTTTGAAACTGATGTGGGAAACCAATCTAAAGGAAGAAGTAATGAACCTAAAAAATAAAAATTAATTCCAGTCTGCACATCATACGACCCTTAAATCATCAAAACGTTTTCTACCAAGTCATTGGTATGTTGGTGATCTAGCTGCTTGCATGTTTTAGGTTTTCTTTAAACTGCAAAGCATTTTCTATTAGCATTTTCCATGGATAGAGGAACTATGGAAAGTTACTTCATCTATTTTTCATATATTTAAGGGTTAAGCGAGTCTTAAGTAATGTTCTACGCCATGGTAGTGTTGATAGTGTTGATTTTAACATATTTTGCGCACAGAGGTGGATTCATTGCTTTTGTGCCTGCTATTTATACTTTATTTTTTCTGTTTTAAAATTTAGTAATTGGATGGTGTTGTTTTCTTATATTATTGCTTAAGCCTTTTGGAATATATAATGAAGAGAGACATGTGGTAAGCTTGTTTGTATATGATGAATAGAGTTCATCATTTAATAATCTATCTTGGGATAACCTTGGTAATTATTTATATGATTTTTGAAGGTAAGTTTTGATATAAAACAGAGAAGGTTAATTGTATTATGTTTTGATATAAAACTGGGGCATCATAGAATACTTAGCTAGGATCTCATATTATATAAAAGATACACCTGCCAAGACTCAAAAATTTAAGACTCAAAATTCAAAAATCTCCTCTTCATCCTCTGTGGGAAGAAAAATATATTGCACCTTCTAAAGATGCTGTGTAAAGAGAAGGATACACATCTTGTAAAGCTCTATTGCCACACCAAACATCGCTCCAGAATTTAATCCTCGAGCCCACACCCAAACGAAGCTTGGCATAACAATTAAACACCCCCATCCTTTTCTTATGTATTTCCACAAACCAACTCCATTTGTCCCCCTAACTTCTCTAGTACACCAATCCCCCCATAAACCCCCATATTTCTTCTCAATCACCAATTTCCATAGACTGTCTGGTTCCCTGGCAAATCTCCACAGCCACTTGCCTAATAACGCTCGATTGAATACCCTTAGATTTCTCACCGCCAAACCTCCCCCCGAAATAGGACGACAAACTTGCTTCCACTTTACTAGGTAAAACTTGAACTTCTCCCCCATACCCCCCCACAAGAAATCATGTTGGAGCTTTTCAATACGGTTCGCCACACTAGCTGGTATTGGGAATAGAGATAAAAAATAAGTCGGTAAGTTTGAAAGTGTACTATTGATCAAGGTAATCATTTCACCTTTCGACAAGTACATTTTCTTCCACCCCGCCAATCTCCGCAAAGATGCTGTGTAATTGAAGGTGAATTGGGAGAAATCAGAACTGGTGCCAATGGGGGAAGTTCTTAATATACGCTAGTTGGCTCGAACTTTGGGATGCAAGATAACTTCCTTTCCAATGACTTACTTGGGACTTCCGTTAGGAAGTGCACCAAGGGCGCCTTCTATCTGGGATACAATGATCAAGAAAATAGAACGGAGATTGGCAGGGTGGAAGAAAATGTACTTGTCGAAAGGTAGAAGGATTACCTTGATCAAGAGTACACTTTCAAACTTACCGACTTATTTTTTATCTCTATTCCCAATACCAGCTAGTGTGGCGAACCGTATTGAGAATCTCCAACGTGATTTCTTGTGGGGGGGTATGGGGGAGGAGTTCAAGTTTCACCTAGTAAAGTGGAAGCAAGTTTTTCATCCTATTTCGGGGGGAGATTTGGGGGTGAGAAATCTAAGGGTATTCAATTGAGCGTTATTAGGCAAGTGGCTGTGGAGATTTGCCAGGGAACCAGACAGTCTATGGAAATTGGTGATTGAGAAGAAATATGGGGGTTTATGGGGGGCTTGGTGTACTAGAGAAGTTAGGGGGACAAATGGAGTTGGTTTGTGGAAATACATAAGAAAAGGATGGGGGGTGTTTAATTGTTATGCCAAGCTTCGTTTGGGTGTGGGCTCGAGGATTAAATTCTGGAGCGATGTTTGGTGTGGCAATAGAGCTTTACAAGATGTGTATCCTTCTCTTTTCCAGATTGCAAGTGTTAAGGATGCTTCAGTGGCAGAAGCCATGGAGGTATCAGGGGGACAGATCCTTTGGAACATTTCTTTTAACAGGGCGGCACAGGATTGAGAAATAAGCACTTTGGAAGAATTCTTTGGCCTCATTTATTCTATAAGACCAAAAAGGGGGCAACAAGATGTTATGTGGTGGACTTTAGCTGACAAATGTACTTTTTCCGTGTGTTCATTCTATAAGGCCCTTACTCAAGAGCCACTTACTCAGTTTCCTTGGAAAAAGATCTAGAGACACAAGGCACCTCTTAAAGTTGCTTTTTTTGTATGGACTGCTTCCTTGGGTAAAATACTCACTACTGATAACTTGAGGAAAAGGGAAATTATTATTGTAGACTGGTGTTGCATGTGTAGAGGAAGGGGAGAGTCTGTAGAGTATCTTCTCTTGCATTGTGATATAGCAAGGATTCTCTGGAATGAGGTATTCGCTAGACTGGATATGGTCTGGGTTATGCCTAAGACCGTGGAGGCAGCTATGGCAAGTTGGTCAAACATAAGAGGCAGGCAACCTATTAAAGCAATATGGAAGTTGATTTCTTTATGCATTATGTGGTGCTTGTGGCAAGAGCGCAATGAGCGGACTTTTGAAGACCAGGAAAGATCGATGGAGGAGCTAAAGTTTTATTTTTTAGAACTCTATGTACTTGGGCCATTGCTGTGGATTTTAATGGCATGACCTTTCAAGATTTCCTTGTCTCTAATGTGCCTACCTAGTTAGGGCATCAGAGCTGTGTACTGGCTTTGCCATTCTTTGATCAATATAATTTATTTATTTATCAAAAAAAAAAGATGCTGTGTAATTTCCTCTCCACTTCGGTGTGACCTTTCTCTTTGTTTTTCTTAATTGATAACTCTTGTTGTAACCTTTGTTTAATTTTGGAGTGTTTAATAAATCTGATTTAGGGTTTATATTTTATAATTTTGGAATGTTTGAAAAATCTGATTGTGTTTTATTGTGTGTTAATAAATCTGATTTGGAGTTATTACTTCGCATGTTATATGTTCTGTTGATTATGAGGCATGTCATGCATTTCGGCTAGGTTTTGACAGAATTTTGACAGATTTGACAGAATTTAAAGGGTTATTCTTGCTATTCTCTTTGTTGTAAGTTATTCCTTTTCCATGATGAACATGATTGCTACCTGTCACATCTAGTAGAGAATGAATATGCATTATCATGATATATTGAAACCAAATCTGTGGACGTTTCTAAATTTGTACCTAGCTAGCTACTGTTATTTCTTTAAGAGACATGCAAATCTTAGCTCATATATATCACACACCAGCCTAAACATGCTTATGATCAAGCATTATTGGTGATTTTTTTTTTGAATAAAGAATATTGGAGATCTTTTTATTCTACCAGCTTGTCTAGCTAGCAGCTAGCTAGCTGAATGGCCAGATAATTAGTTGATCATCAGAGGGTCCAGGACGTAAAATATCAATGCAATCTATATTCATATATTCAATTTAAATTGGTTTTACATGATAAATGAACATGAATGGAAGCAGCACTTCATTATTGTGAGCCAAGTGCTCTATCCTGTCAAACTTTTTGGGGCTGAATGATGTTCAAGAGTTGACAGAATTTTTTTTTTTGGTGGGGGGCTTAGCAAAATTAGGCTTTTTTCCCAATGTTTTAGGGGTGGGCCTTGTGAGTGTTAGATGGGGTAACGTCTATCTACTCTTATTAAGAACTATTTTATATATAGACCACATTTCCGTTATAAATTATATATATATTTGAAATATAGTACTCATACTGACAAGTCCATGATGATCTTTTTAAGTTTTTCTATGTGCAAAAGCTGAACAAGCTTGATCATAACCACTAATTGTCAAGTTATCAATGTGTCAATTGACTCTTTTTTACCTTCACTCATTTAATTCTCATAGGGTTGCTTTTTGTCTATAAGACATTAATTTGCTTTCAGCTTGTTCCTAAACTCATTGCACCAGTACTCAACTAATCTAATCTTATATATATAAATATATATATATATATATATAAATATATATATATATATATATATATATATATATATATATATTCTGCTTACAATTAGATTATAAATCTATTATTCAATGATAACCAAAGGGTTTATTTTGCTTCATGTTGGGTTAATCATGTATTCGTGTGGTTCAGCCTTGTATATCTTCATATATGTTCATGAACATGATGTGCCATTGGCTAGCTGCATGCGCCTTGTACTAGTTATGACAAGGGTTGTTTTTATTTTGATTTTGTATCGGTTATTGATTTTTTATTGAATTAGATATTTTTATCATCATGGGATTGCTGTGATTGGCTAGTAGTCTTGTGTTTCTTGACCAAGTGACTGTTGGGTTCTTAATGGTTTTTGCCATTTGGTTTGAAGGACATGATTTTTTGGTTAGAAAACTTTTTCAAAATACTTGCTGAAATGCCTTGGAATTCATTATATATTGAGGCTGGAAATAAAGACATAGACATAAAATTTGATCAGAGATGTGGGAATCAGAAGGAAAATACACGAAAACCCAGAATTGAATTTTGAGGAGTTTGAGAATAGTAAGCTTATCAGAGCAGAATTGGATAAGATGGATATTCCCTATAATTATCCAGTTGCAGTTACTGGTGTTATCGGCTTCATTGGGACTGATGGAGCCCCTTTTGTGGCCATAAGGGCTGATATGGATGCTCTTGCTATGCATGTTCGATTAGATTTTGTGTATCTGTCAATATAAGTAGGATGTATGAGTAAAGTTTATTGTTGTAAGATTGAGTGATTTGTAGATACTTGAATGTGTAGATTGGGAATTTGGCATATTGTCTACCTGGAGCACCAAAAGTTGTATATGGATTGAGAGGTTCCACTGCTGATATATACCTTGACAATGCAGCTTACAGAGAATTTCTGTTCAAATAATTTAACGTCTCAACTATTGATGAAGAAAGTGCTGCTATTGTAATGGTAAGTGAAAAACACTTTGAGATATTGAACGTCTATTATGTGAAGTTCTCTGATAGGTCAATTAATCCTGATGATTTTGATTGGATTCTTGGGAAGATTTTGAGATATTTTTATGACAAAAATTTCAGGTAAAATATTTATTTCCCATGCTACATAGGTCTTTTTTTGAGATAGTACATGTATGATTGTTGGAACTTATACCACGTTTTCAGTAGGTATTTGGAGCTTGGGGAGTTCCAAACTATCCTTTGGCTTCATTTGGTTCAGTTGTTTTATTTTTCAGTCCTATGCTATTTGTAATTCGGTGATCTAACAATGATTTGCATTCTAGATGGTGTTCATATTGATCAAGTACGGTTCTGGCACTAATAAAACCATTTCTTTCTATTTTCTAGGACATAATTCGCAACCGGAGGGCTTGACACAAATGCAGTACTTTTTGATCGATCATCGGGGCAGATCTTATCTACACTCGGTGGTCATGCTAAAAAGGTTCAACTGCCTTTAATTTTTATTCATTTGCTCGTGTTTTCTGGTCATTAGGATCTGTTGGCTGATTAGATAACAATTGGCGCACACTTCCCTGCATTTTTCCATGTATAGTACTTGTGCTTATTTTTTCTCTTTCTTTTAAAACTATCTAGAAATTGTTATTTGTATTCCAATATTTTCTTTTTTATAATATACTCTTCACATCCTTTATGTATTTTAGGTATAAGGCTGTGAGCCTATGATACTATTTTACTAATATTTCTTTTTATTATTTTGTAAAAGACTATTTCAAATGAGAACAAATTGTCAAAAATATATTTTTCATGCGGGAAAAAAAGAATTTCCTGCCACATTTATTGTCTGAAATAGACATTTCCGACAACATCATTCGCCACAATAAACTTTTTTTGCGAGCAAACTCCACTCGTGTGTGACATATTTATCACGAAAATTTTATATTTCCAATGACTATCATATGCCAGAAATAATAGTATTTTGGATAGCAATTAAGTTCGTGGCTACTATCAACATCTATTGCCAGTTATATCTAGGGAGTCTTCTACGAGTCGAAATGGCAAGAAAAAGTCATTTCTGACAATAAGGCCGATTATATTCTACTTTATGTTTCAAATTGTGGTATCAAATGACTAATTTAGTACGTAGTTAATTTGAAAATCACCTTAAACTATATACTTACCCTTGTTATTTAGTTTAGAATTAATTAGAACAATAATCGATTAATCCCAACGGAAGAAAATGGATTTCTTGGGTGGCAAGTTGTGTGGTAACCCTTATCCCATTAATGCCAAATATAGAATCATATATATATATATATATATATATATATATATATATGAACATTTATTTCATTCTCAAAACCATAAATTTTGATACAGATTTAAAATTAAGAATAATACTCGAAGAAGAAGAGTCAAATTCAACCCTAATTGCCTAATTCGAGACGGAGGTTTGCCTCAGTCATAGGAGTCATAGATCATTCCCCCATGATTTCTTACTTCATAATTAGCGTTTTTCATATTATTTTAGAAAAAATACCAAACATTTTTGTTGAAAAGAAAATCGGATGTCTGGTTGATCAGTCCGTGACAGCTCAAATCCAAAAATGTGATGTCGACATGCATATATTGGCGCAATATTTATTGCACCACACTCTATAGATTGACACTATGTCACTATCGTACGAAAAGTTTTAGTGTTTCTAATTCTTGTATTAAAAAGTAAAAGCTTTTCTTGATGTTGTATTAAAAATAAAAAAACTGACAGCTACATGCATTTACCCAACATTATATTATAATTAAGGAAGGTAGAGTAGTTTATGGATAATGATATTTCTGTGGAATGTTTAAAATATTAGTAATGCCTCTAGGGGCAGGCGCGGGGATCAACGTCACTTTTGCCTCACCATCTACAACGTAACAAAGATTTTCTCTAAAAAAAACCAGCTAATTTCTGCACTTTAATTACCATATCCCCGTATCGGAGAAGGCCACGGCCTCCCCTTCCCTATTTTGTCCACAGAAATCTAGCTTTTATTCTTTTCTGTCTTCTTCACCTCTGAGTATGATGGAGGTTGATCTATCGTGTACGTCCGAGACCTCTTCAGACGACACACGTGTACCACTTCCTAAAACCTTATGTCATCATCTACAACATGGATTATAAGGGGGGTACGTACTCATGTATCAAAATAATAGACTAGCTGTGAGCCTCATGTGTTGTCCAAGCTGCTCTATCTGTATGCTTTCTTGACATTAGCAGAGCTACATCTACCGAGGATGTAGCACGAGGCCCGTTCCGGTAAAAATAAAAATATTATTTTTTTATTTTTTTATATTCTTAAATTTGTTTAAAAAAAAAATCACAACATCGCTAAAAAATCATTCCTTAATTAAAAAAATATATATATATATTGGAGTGTCCATGTAGCAGTACTAGTGTTGCTCACGTACCCACCGGACCTCACATGCAGCCAAATTTCAATTTTGTCTGATTCTGCCTACCTAATTATCTTTTTGTTTAATTTTCTAAAACTGAAATAGACATATATATTCCGTATGATCTGCGTCAAAGAACATAGCTTTATCTAATAATATCTCTAGAAACTCACCCTCTTTAGAGCTAACGGTGCCTCACTACTTCAGAGAAATCAAAGCGGTCCATATCTTTATGCACCAGTGAATCAATCAACCATACCGCTCGGCCAAGTACTGACAACACTTTCCCTATACTTAATTGGCTAAGGAACTAAACTTAGGATAAGAGCATTCGGCTTAATTTCCTACTTCAAAAAGGGGAAAACAGAGAATGGAATCCTTGATATGGGTGAAATATTGTGAGGAAAGCGTTACGTAATAGTGGAAGGGAAAACCGGCCGATGGCAATGAGGCTTATCGAGTGAGATCAGGGATCCGTCTTGTGACGCTATATATCCATTTAGCATGCTATCTACAAACATAGAGATTAGCGTTGACACTCTGCTATAGACAGTCAAAAGTGCAGAAACCCAATCAAATTTTGAATTCAAATCAGATCCCAATCGGTTCTTTTTAGGAATTCCAATCATGGATGCGTTCAACAGCATCTCTTTCGGTGGTGACGGTACTGATGACGACATGGTATCAATTAAACTAAGATGTCACTTTCTGTGAGCAGATAATGTTACACCTCACGCGCACAATCACACTAACACTAGAGAGTAAGAAGACAGGCCGGTATTGATTGTATCCTATTCGTAGGTCTATAAATTTCAGAGCTAGTCCATCGAGTTCATTACTTGTGTAATCCGTTACTTTTTCTGTATTCAACAATGGAAGTTTGTAGTGAAATTATCTACAGGTATTGCAAAATGATATTCTGTCTCTTTTTAATTCTCATCACAACCAAATCTGGCTCCGCTTTCAGGCCTTTAACTGAAGATCAGAAGCTAGATCAAGTCAATGGGGAAGTGACAAAATTTCTGCCTACAAAAGCTCCAGTGGCTTCATCTGCTCCATCTGCCTGCACTTACGTGCCTGGGGACGATCACAGGGGACATTGCCCAAATCACTCCTGAACTTGCTCCTCTCGTGTGCTTTCCATGCAAGTCTCGGCCGCCTGCATGTCCCATGCAGTACTGCCATAATAAACTAGCTAATTATTAGCAAATTAGCCTAATAAGGCCGAGATATCATGCATGGTTATGTTATAAACTCTTTTTCCATATAATAAGACCGTCTCCCTTGGTGTTTAATTTATTTATGTCAGCCTCTCTAGCTATATATCACCTCTCTTCGAGAGGCCGCCGGGGATCGAGCTAGGATAATCCAAGCTGTCTCATGAGGATTTAGAACTCTAAATAATTAATAATTAGGTACTACACTCAATTAGTATTTCTCTATATATCATATTGATAATTGCACAAAAGAAACAAGCTGGGCGCGGGTGTCGTACGTAGTAATTGCGTACATTTGAATCCTAATACATGACATGGCCCAACATACGATCTTCCCAAGCTTGAGCTACCACCATCTCTCCACTACAGGCCACCTCTAATTTCGTCAGACTCCGTACGTCGGTCTAATAACTAATATATATATATATATATATATATTTCAAGGTAGTCTATGCTTCGATCGACTCGCTGTTGTATTTTTGTTTTTATTTTTTGTCCTAAGTTTGCCAAAGATTTGATTGCGGCGAGATGCTTTTTTATACTTGCATGGTTTCATTAATGATTGATGTATCAATAGCTCGTGGGATGCAAGTTGCATGCACTTAATTTGCGATTAATTTGACGATTAATGGGATGAAATTAAATATCAGTAAATTTGGGTTGTCGTTTGAAGTTCATAATTAAATTTGGCTCAACTGAAGGGAGAGGCTATCTGATGATCAGTCGGCTCATGTAGTACTGGATCGATGGCCCAAATAATATTAATGTTAATTAAGTTGAATATAAACGTGATTTTGGGCTATTGAAATGGTGTGCTCAGTTGATTTGTGCTTGTAGATCAGTCATGTTAATTAAGGTCCATTTAGTTCGTGAAATAAGACCTTAAATTAAATGAAATATATATAATAGGTATATATCTCGATTATCAGACACTAGATCAGTATTTTAAGAAGCTGGCTATTATTTGTACGCACGTACGACGCAATGACGTCAGTACGACTCAATACTAATTTATAAGTACTCTTTCCACGCATATCTTCCACTCAGGATACTAATTAATCGGGTTATTCAGATGGCTCATGTTTAGGGTACGTAACACGATTTCGATGATCAGGTGAGTTAGTGAGTAAATCATGAGGTAATTATGAATTCAGATATATATATATATATATATATATATATATATATATATATAGTCGTCATTAGCTGGCCGCTAGGTAATAAGACATGACTATCATGATCATTTAATTTGATCATCTACTTCTGCAGGTACTTTTACTTCCCTGTACACTGTACAGTGGACCAGCTTGTAACAGCAGGCCAGGGTTAATTTTGGGCTGCTAATTAATTTCTAAGAGTATGCATGATTATCGTGTTTTCAGGAAGAATTTAGAGCGGATTTTTTTGTGGGCTGAATTTGGGTTAATGAAAGTGAAAATGTATATAGATGGTGGTTCAGGTTCTTGGAATTGGGTAGGCGGCCACTAGATCAATAGTTTATAATAGAGCAATTAATAGTAGTACTCTAAATTAACGTACAACTGTGACAATTATCAGTACCACGTAACTTGTTTGATTTTATTATCAAAATGGTACAGAACCTCCCCCAAAATGCTTAGTGCTCAACCTTGCACCCTTAACTAGTAGAACAGCAATCATAATTCACAGAAGTTCTGTCATTTATTAATGTTCTCTAATGACCAGCAGAATTATTCAAATTAATCAAAGATTTCACCAACTAGCTAGCATACATTTGTGCTATATATTGGATATATTGGATATCTTCACATATCCAATATATTGGAGTATATCTTCACATATTGAGAGTATGGAATTAAAGTCAAAGAATCGAAAAAGTCAAAGAAGAGAAGAAGAAATAGTTTATGTTATTTCAATTATTAAGTAGATGTATTAGTATAAATATAGTTGTACATTCACATATTAAGTCATTTCAATTCAGAGCATTCAAAAGCACAAGTTTCATTTCTCTCCTCTGTTTTCATTTCTCTTTTCTTATACCGAGTTCTTCATCAAGAATTCATCAAGTTCTCAACAATATTCACATAAGTTTTTGTGTTAATTCCAATCATGAAGTAAGATATATTGGATCTACTTTTAATTGTTTGTGCTATATATATGGTTGCATGGGACTTTGAAATATCATCATCGATGGTGTTCATGTACAGTGAGTGGCGATCATCAGGAATGACTTTAATTTACCTCTTGGTGACATCCCAAATTAAGAAAGAACTCAAAGCCATTACACATGAGAGAGAGAGAGAGAGAGAGAGAGCAGCCACTCAATTTAACTAGTTTAATGTCGTCATTATGTTAAATATTTTAACATAAATATTAATAATTGGATCTTCGATTTTCTATGATCCACGATAATAAATAATAACAGTTAGAAAATGTACATCTATCCATTACAATTTGATAAAGAATATGACCTAATATTGAGAGAATGATCATCCTAATAACTTTACCTCCAAATGTCTCCCGATGGCTAGAGGCACAATGATATTGTAGGTGAGAACCTTTTAACCCTTCAGTGCTATTTATAGACTTCTAGCCAAACTGAAATCTAAAGATTTTGTGTCCCACTTTGACTCATTAATTAAGTGATAGTACTTGAACTAGTCTAAACCCATTAGGATATGAGTGTGTAGGATATAAAGTTTTAATAAAACTCTTACATTCTCCCACTTGGCCCATATGCCCAAAAAATAACATTTTCTATTCATGAGTTTATTAAAAAAATTAACCATACTGTGCACATTCATTTCCAGAAATTTTCCTGGTTCAAAATACATTACACGAGTTTCGTAATATCAATATCAAATCAGCTACCAATGCGAGTCATGGCGGTCCTCTGTTATATAACCAACAAATTTCCTTCCATGTACTACAATACCAGTAACTTAATTTAACACAATCTTTAATTGAGACAATTAAGACTAATACTTTGATGCCTTAGGTTCTAATTCATGTCTATTGCAGACATTATCTTGTTATCATTCATCCATACCATTAAATGTACATATAAAGTGGAAGACAAAACAACCATAATATATATCTTTCAATGCCCAGTAACAAAATACTTAGCATATCAATGATCTCTTTAACATATTTACATCATGGGTATAAACATATGACCCATGTTTTCAACATGTCCTTTAAAGTATAATCATTAACACACTTTTGTTATGGACATATTGTTTCTATACTTTCTTCTTAACATTTAGGTATTTAAGATTTCATTAAATACTTATCATTTGGAAAAAAATACTCTAAGGAATTATTGCAGTACTTTCTTAGCGGCCTGGCTATAAATCGATAATTTCAAGTCTTAAGATAAATTTTCTCAGTCAGATACCCTACATTGTAACCTTAAAGCATACAATAAACTCAGTCCTTATTGCAATGAAGCAGTAAGAGATTTGTCTCATACTTTTCTATAAAATAACTCTACTAGATAGCAAAATACATAATCATAACTGTATTTTTCATCATTAATCATTTGAGTAATCCTCTAAAATAGAGTCTGAATATCTAGTTACCTTAATAGTATTAATTCTTCTTAAGGCAACAATATAGTCTTTAATTTCTTGCAAATAACTTCCATTCTTTTCAAAGCTTTTAGGTCAAACATCACTGCGTTACTTTGGCAACAACCATGGATGTCAACGGTAAAACTGATGTTCAGCTACATACAAGTTTGTGCAACCATCATATACATATTATTTTTAACAACATAATCAATTCGAGAACACTGTAAAATACTAAACATGTCACATTTTATTTTTAAAACATCTATTGACCAACAATTATGTATGCAAAGTCTTTCAGAACTCTACGCAAATATACTGAGACAATACTAATAGTTTTTGTCTTGGTATTAAAATTTAATTTCAATTACGAAGGATGTCTTATTCGTAAATTTCATTTTTAAAATTCTTTAGAAACATTACTCTAATGTCATACTACAAACCATGATTTATACTTGACAAAATCATTTGAATCTCCCTGAGTAATCAATAATGTACCTATTAACTGTTATACAATCTAACTTCCTTTTAGATAGTAAAGTCTTAGGCCCGTTAGATAGTAAAGTCTTAGGTCCGGTTTGGATACGCAGTTCAGATGAGATGAAATAAGATATTTTGAAAGTAGTAAAATTTTTTGAGTTAAGATGAGATGAGATAGTTTTTAAAAAAATGTATGTTTGGATAGTGAGATGAGATGATATAGTTTTGATTTTTTTGAGATTTAATAAATAGGTGGGTCCCACCAAATATTGAAAATTATTTGATAATGATTGAATAATAGTTATAAGTATATTAATAAAAATAATATTTATGACTAATTAAAAAATTATCATAAATAAATTTAAATTCTAAAATATATTGAGAATTTGTTGGACGAAATTACTCTATAATTCCAAAAAGTAATCTCTCTTTTTTAAAAGATATTCTTCTAAAAGATTTTATTATTCTACCAAATAATTTAAACCCCAAAATATATTGGGAAGTTGTTGGACGAAATTTATAATTTCTCTTTTTTAAAATATATTTTTATCTATTTATTTTTCTATATATAGTAAATTCACCATTTTTTATTCTAATTATAAATTATAATAATTTTCAGTATTGTAATAAATAACTAAATGAATTATATTATAGATTTGTCTTGTAGATTTAAGGTTCCTCTGCCCTTAGATGAATTCGGTGAAGAAAACAGAGGCTTGGGTGAAGAGGAGAAATCGCTTTTTAGATTGGGAAAAAAAAGTAGGAAGACGCCAAATGAGTCCGAGAATTCGACAGTGCTTTTTCACTATAGCGACTTTTTATTGTTCATGTCAGAAATGTTTGAGATGAGTTTAAAAATTTATAGATGAAATAAAGATGAAATACTAATCGTTTGGATGTCTAAAACCCTTTTATCCGTACATCCAAATGGGGCATTACTTTAAATTGACTATTCATACATTTATATGCCTTAAATCAGTATCTTATCACTTCACAACTCAAGACGAGTCTTTTAGACTACTTACTAGGAACACAATATAAGATATACGTCATTATTTTTAAAATTTTTATCACACATTTTTTCACGAAGTTAACAAAATAGGTCACGATTATGGTCCAACTCTTAATATTTTTTTCACGACACTATTTCAATTCAATACAATGATTTTCATATTTCTATCTAACTGCAATTCCTCCCCATGAGAAGTACCTCAAGAATTATTAATGGCTTGGGACTTCTCATGTAGCATATAGATATATCCATACCATAAGAAACATCTAGTAATGAAATAATTATATCTATAAAAAATTATAGAGAAAAAGGTTTACATGCGTCTATATGCATTATCTCAAGAAAATCTATATTCCTTTTATCATCTTTTCTTGATATGTTTAATTTTTTTTACTTTTATACAAATCAACACACATCCTGAAATTATAAAATCTAAATGCGAAAAATATTTTATTTACTAACCTCTACAACTTTTCTTGGAGATATTCTCTCAACTTTTATGTCACAAATTATGTTTCAAATTCTATGCCACAAATTGTAAAAAATTTTCATAAATCATTTTTCATTTGGTTCCAATGCATGCCTCATAAGTGAAAAGGAAAAACATTTAACAAAAACACTAATATGAAGGCATGATAAATAAAAATTTTATTGGAAGAAAAAATGGAACAAACATAAATGACATTTTGAAACAATTTGAACATATGTGTTTGAGTTCAACCACTAAAATAAGTATCAACATTAATAAAATTTTTATTTTAAACTTATTCAGACAAAATAAATATGAACATTTGCATTCGAGTTCAACCACTAAAATAAATATCAACATTTATAGAGTTTGATTTGAAACTTATACAGATGAAATAAATATGAACATTTGCACTCGAGTGCAATCTAAAAAGAATGTATAAACATGTATAAGATCCTATTCGAAACTTATATAGAAAAATGTTTACCCTTCCCTTCGAATCATGTGTCATTGTTTCTTTGAAACTTCAATTGACATAATTCTTATATTTTCATCACTATCATTTCCTTCCTTTCCCAAAAGATACAAATGATTTTTCATACAAATTAGCAAAATAAATTTGTATCTAGCTAACAACCATGCTACCAACTTGTTCATATCTCATTACTTTAATGAAATAATAATAACTCTGAAGTAAATCATTATGTACAAAACTAAGAAATTCCTATAGTTTGATATGTAGTAATTAATTCAATCTTCTTAAATATTGTACTTTTCTAACCCTTATCACTATTTTCAATAATAATTGATGTTGGACTTAAAATGGATAAACCGGGATCTAAACTCTTAGTATAAATTTGACATGCTCATGTTTCTCTGTACTAGAGTTCATTCCGTATAGAAAACCTTGTAAAGATTTTTTATTTTATTTTAAAGAGACGAAAGCCACTTGTTCAGAAAACCTTGTAAAGATATTCGTATACTTACTGCAAGAAAAACATTTTAATCACATTAATACTTTGAGTTCGACACTCATAAACGATAACAGAATTTAAACCATTATGGATGAACTAGCTATATCATCAAAATTCTCTTTTGGGAGTAAATTCTTACATAAAAAGTGTTCCCTCCAATTTTAAATTATGCGGATGAACTAGCTGTATCACCAGAGTTTTCATTTGAGAGTAAACTCTGACATACAAAGTGTTGCCTCCAATTTTAAATTATGTGGATGAACTAGCTGTATCATCAGAATTCTCATTTGGAAGTAAACTCTGACATACAAAGTGTTACCTCTAACCTTATTTTGATGGATGAACTAGCAGTGTCATCAAGACCCTTATTTGGGAGTAGATCTTGCACGTAAATTATTCACTCCAACTTTACTTTAATGGATGAACTAGTAGTGTCATCAAAATCTTCCTTTGGGAGTAGATCTTGACATACAAGTTGTTCACTCCAGTTTTATTTTAATGGATAAACTAATAGTGTCATCAAAATCCTCATTTGAGAGTAGATCTTTACACACAAATTGTTCACTCCATCATACCCATCTTTACTATGGAGTTTAATAGTTTTTCCATCCAAATTTAAGAAAATCTTGTACCTTTGGGCAACCAATCTTTTCCTTAATTTTGGTGCAAACCACTTGCCCCATATAAGATAAACAATTATATATGGCATAACAATAATTTAAACAAGAGCAAAAAACAAGAATTAATAATTCATGCATTTATTGAACTAAAAAACATGCACATAAGAGAAAATAAAATTTGCAAAATTTTCTGCTTTTAAAGTAAATAATATTAAAATAATAATATTATATTATATTATAATATGACCGGTCTGGGTCTGGACCAGGTGGTCTAGTAACTCGAGCCGAAACTCGGTTCAATGGTGAGACCGTGGGTCCGGTCACACAATGACCCTGGGTTGGGCCTACTGTACAGGCCCCGACTCCTTGGCCCCTTTTGTTTTTAATTGTATTTCTGTTATTAGGTCGGGCCAAATTTCTTGTCCACTGTGTTGGTCTGTACCCTTATTACAGTTTTAAATCTTTTTGGAATGGGCCAAAGCCCACAGCCCAAAGCCCAAACCTTATGTAAATGTTTGAAAATCCTAGACAGCAGACGCCTCATTCTTTCTTCTTCATCCAAGCAGAGCCGCACCAGTCAGTTTTCAACCTTCCTTAAGTTTGGAACAATTGTGGACCTCTTCGGCGAGGAGAAGATGGCATGGCGTCCCTGGCCTCCTACCGCCACTAACCTCCACCTCCTTTCACTGTTATCCGCTTTTTTGTTTTACCAAAATCACCGCCACGGCCACTGGGCTTTAAAGCCCTCTGTGCTGCCGTTATAGAGGTGTCGTGGAGGAGGTTCTCAACCTCATTCTGGCACCAAACACCCCTCATTCTGTGTTTGCACCAACAAAAATCGAGAAAAATCACTATCAGGCAGCACCCATTCGGGTCTTCACAACCTCTTACGCCACCCCCTTTATGCTGCCATACATGTCGACAGGGTTGCAAACTGACCAACCTGGTTCATGTTTGGGCCTGACCCGACCCGAGAACAAACCAATTCGATATTGGCCGACTCGACTCAAGATTGAAAGCAAGCAATGGGAACACGAATCGTATACAAACAGATCCAAAAAAACCTTACAAATCCCATACAATCTCCAGCATCAGCCAATACAAACATAGCCCATTTTCTCGGAATTCATGGATAAATGCACAATCTAGGTAGAAATTACAAATCCTACTATCCCTATACAATCCCATCAAAACCTTACTCCGTAAGATCTAGAACATAACAATCATAATTTGAATTTAAAAGGGAAAAAAAAAAGGAGAGGAAGAGTAGTAGTGAACCAGATCAATTGGTTTTGGGATCTGGCATGGGGAAGAGGCCAGAGCTGGCGCCGTGTGGTGGTGAAAACCCTAAGAACTTTTGCAGATTGATACAAATACTAATCGAGTAGAGGAAGTACAAGAAGGCCATGGAACAATCGGTTGGATCATCACCTTGTAGACCCATGGTAATTTGGCGACCACCTTGCCTTCAAAGAGTGGGTTAAGAAGATCGAACATGACAAAGAGGACAAGGGCGATGATGGCGCCGGACTTGAACTTGAAGAGGTAGAGGTTGACTCCTTGAATGATAACTCCAGAAAATCTTGTGAATAATATAGCTTACAAGGCCCTTGTTGTTGATTTTGTATGCTGCAAATCATCAACACTGAAGATGGTCTGATCCATTTTAGTCATCAATGAATCAAAGCTCTAGCCTTTGTCAATTTGTCGAAATATGGTCTGGACTCTTATATCGGTTTGTCAAAATTTCTCGATTTTAGCAATTTTAGCGGGTTCGACCTGCAAGTTACTTCAACCCGACTTTTTGGTCGGGTCATGTTAGGCAGCATGGATGGGCCGGATCCTCACGTTTTTTGCACACGCCTACGTGTCGAGTTACGGGCATAGTGACACCAGCCACCTTACGCTGCACATTGTTGATCCACACAACGGCCCCTTCCTCAACTCCTTCTTCAACCCAGCATAGAAACAATACAAACAACAACAAACACAATTCACAGTTCATGAATCCGAAACAAGTTCAAATACACATGCATAATATCAATATGAAAGTTTTACATATGCAGAACCAAAACTACAATTTTATGAACAAGTAAGACATTTATGTAGAATTCCTAAACAACTTATGTTATTTTTCTTAAACCAAAAAGAAATAACAATTAGAGGCACGAGCATATACAATAATTTATCGAGATCATAAAAAATTTATAACCTGACACTCTAGTACTATATGTTAAATATTTTAACATGAACATTAGTAATTGGATCTTCGATTTTTTTATGATTCGCGATAATAAAATAATAACAGTTAGAAAACGTACCTCTCTATTACAGTTTGATAAAAAAATCTAACCTAACTATGGAAAAATGATCACCCTAATAACTTTACATTTAAGTGTCTCCCGATGGCTAGATGCCAGTACAATGATGTTGTAGGTGAGAATCTTTTAATCCCTCAGTGCTATTTATAGACTTCTAGCCATCATGAAATTTAGAGATTTTATATTCCACTATGATTAGATATAATGATATTTTTATCTAACTGTGATTCAATTAATGATAATATTTAAACTGTAAACCGATTATGACATTGGTGTGCGGGAGATTTCCATTTTTCTACGTACTCACCTACTGCAATGACAAGACATTATGACAGCGCATTTTCCACTCATATTCCACTCTGAGAAATTAATTATGAAATGATGTTGATCATGAAGGAATGCTGGCATCGATCTATCTATAAAAGCCCCCCCGTCTCGGCTTTCTGAGAACTCAAAGGTTCAATAAACCACGCCCTAACGTTTTCGATCTTTAATTCGTTAGACTGAAACACCAGCAATCTTAATGGAAGTTCGCAAGGCAATTATATTCTTCATTATGTTGTGCAGAATTACGTTGTTTATGTTGTTAATTGTCACCGCCAAACCTATTTATGCTCTAAGGCACTTAAATGTAGATCATAAGGCAGGAGGACTCACTCTGAATATTAATGCTACTAAAGTTCTGTAATTAATACCTTGTATGGTAGGGCCATAAACTCAGAATAACTTTCATAAAGAAAACTTATTTTACAAAGTATTTTACAGCTAAGTATTGTACAAAGTACAGATGATCTTGTAATTTAAGTGATCTATGATCTGCCAATTAGCTAAATATTTCATTTCTATATAAATAAAAGTCATCGGGTTTTGCTACATAACCTCCTACTATTCATCCACACTCCACACTTCATATTTTTTAATTTTTTTTTAATTTATTTTTTTTAAACTATTTCAAATTTTTTATTCACTATTCATATAAAAATATATTTGATAAATAAAATTAAAAAAAA
This sequence comes from Cyclocarya paliurus, assembly GCA_029856935.1. Classification (NCBI taxonomy): domain Eukaryota; kingdom Viridiplantae; phylum Streptophyta; class Magnoliopsida; order Fagales; family Juglandaceae; genus Cyclocarya; species Cyclocarya paliurus. Next base: position 3,106,056 of record CM056946.1, on the reverse strand, counting down.
AGGTGGAGTGTCGAGTGTGGTATAAATAGTGGAGATTGTGAAGATTTTTTATTATCACAATATGGTATAACGTCACATGATCATTCTAGCTAGCTAGCTAGGCTCATCATGATTTGATTGCACGGTACAATGTTTTTTAAAACTTTCAAAAGGAAAGAACTGAACAGCTTCCTAGCTCCCAACTTATATAAATATATATATATATATATATATATATATATATATATATATATATATAAATATAAATATACCAAGAAAGCCGAAGATAATGCACAGAAAGTGAAGGAAGATATATAGAATGAAGAAAATGAAAAGAAAGAACAGAATTATAGATGATGCACAGTTAATAAGTTCCTGCAGCAGAGCCGACCTGGAACATGCATGAGTATGAACAAATATGAGGCGGCATGGCCGACCGATGCATGATATGTTTATGCAAAAATAAGATAAGATATGAAAATAGACTTGTATTCAAATTAATATAAACAAAATACAATTTGAATCACAAGATTACAGTAAACAAGATACAAGATCAAAAGTAGGGGGGAGAGAGGGTGGAAGAAGAAGAGAATGAAGGTTGAGAATACCGAGAGGGAGAGGAGATGAGAAATGTAAGTGTAGAACAAGTGATGTCTCAAACTGAGGCCAGGCTTCCCTTTTATAAGCGAAGGGAGCACTGTTACAACAGTGTTATATGAACAGTTAAATGAAACAGTAAATTCAAAAAGTCGGTCATAAACAGTTAAAATGAACAGTAAAAAGTGAACAGTACTTTTACTATTCATCACAGTAGAGATTTAATCATCAAATGTCTTCTTCCGATTTAGCGGTGATAGCAGGGGGAATCAGACATCAAAGGTAGTGTGCTGTTCTTCATCCAATTCAGCGTTGATCGCAGGGGGATGTTGAATCAACATGTATCAAGGATCATTCATCATCAGACAGTTTTGGAGTGTCATACTCTTTGTCATGTCCAAAGATGTTGGAATATGGGTCGTCATTAAATGAAGCCTCGGAAGATGCTTCTGATTTGTTATCATCAGAGTCATCTTGATTAATAGACTTCATAACCAGTTTAATTAAATCCTTATTATCAAGTCCAGGAATAATATTCTTCTTCTTGGTCTTGGAGGATTTCGTAGAGGAAGCAGTTGAAGCAATTGCCTTTCCTTTGTTTGAAGCAGAGGAGGAGGTAGGGGCCTGAAGCTGGGGATATCCAGTTGAAGCAGGTGTATTAAAGGATCCAAGGGGGATTTCTGGGAACTTCTCTCTGTCTTGGAGGTCAGGAGCAGTTTGTGGGAAATCCCGAATTACATAATCATTGATTTTTGAGGTGTATTTGTACTTATCCCACCATTTGGTGAAACAATGTCGTACTAAAATATCACCATTTCTTTCATAACTCCATCTCATTATCTAGGGTAATTTATACCGGTGGCAAAAATGGAGAACATAAGGGAACTTTTGCTGGTGTTTGTCCAGCTTTGCAGAAACAGCATTAGTGAAGCATTTGAATGTAGTAATCAATTTATTAGGAAAATTTTCTGGAATTAATCCAAATTGGTCCCACCATTGATTGAACCAGTAAGGAAAAGTTCCATGAAATTTTTTATCAAAATTAAAGAACCAAGAATGGCTCATATCAGAAACTTGGTGAAGCATAAAACGAAACCAAACTTTAATGTAATCATGGTAGTTGAACAGGATATCAGAGTCACCTAATCTTTTTGAGGAGAAGGGATTAGTACCTCATTCTTCTTCTGTGATTAAGTGAATAAAATAAGCACTGTGGTAAATCAATTTATTTTGATCTATCTTATCAAAAATGGGTTTTATGAAAAGGGAATTGGTTTGGATCAAAATATTGGTGTAAAATTGCAGGTTTTTTGTAGGGTTTTCTGGAATCCAATGGAAACCAGGGGAAAAATAGGAGGCTGCAAGTTTGAATGGATCATTCTGCTTAGACCTATTTGGTTCAATGTAGAATAGGTTAGCAGGGTAGCATTTTTGGATGTAGGAAGATTTGGATTTTTGGAACATATAAGGTGTTTGAGCAGGTGCTAGAGCCACGGCTTTAGCATAGGGATCATAATCAGTGGCTACAGTAGAAGCATATGAAACAGGTTGAGCGATTTTGCCTAAGGTGGTGAACCTATTGGCAATTTCAATGGGGGATGCAGGTTCATTCTTGATAAGTCTCTTATCAGGAATGGAGGGTAAGGCAGGTAATGTATTAAGGGAGGCAAGTATGGAGTGTTTATTTCGGGGTCCTTTTTTCTTTTCCATGGTTGGGTATCTGCAAAAATTCACGAATAAGGAAATCAAGAATGGAATTTTGAGAACCTTTAATGAATTCAATATCAAAATCAAAAATACTTAAAATAGCTTGCCATCGTGCAAAAATATGTTTTGATGCAATGTTTTAAACATCTTGTTCTAATACGTATTTAGCACTTTTGCAATCGATCCTTAGTAGGAATTTTTTATTAAGAAGATCACTTTGAAATTTAGAAATGCAGAGTACAATAGATAGTATTTCTTTTTTTATGGTACTATAATTAATCTGTGCAGGATTCCAGAGTCCGGAGTGGAAACGAACAATTTGTTCAGAGGACCCTGGTAAAATAGTGTTTTGTTTCAGAATGCCACCGTAACCAATTTTGGAAGCATCAGTTTCAACAATTTTAAAGGAATCAGAGGTAGGAATACCAAGGCATGGTAGAGTTTTGACATGTGCCTTGATTTTTCGAACCAGAGCAGTGTGGATATCTAACCAAGGTGGAGGATTTTGTTGGAGTCGTTTGTAAAGGGGACGACACTGTTTCCTCATATCTTGGTAGAATTCTGTAACATAGTTAAGAGATCCAAGGAATCTCTGTAACTGTTTTTTATCAGTAATAACATCAAGGAATTTGTCGGCAAATTTAATAGCCCGATTAATAGGCTTGATTTTGCCTTCAGAAATATCATAACCAAGTAATCGAATCTTGGTTTGGAATAGTTTGATTTTTCTAGCGGAGACAACAAGACTATTGAACCTAATGATGTCTAAAAATGAATTCAAATGTTTCCAGTGTTCATCAATAGATTTGGAAAATATAAGCACATCATCAATGTAAACAATAGTGAATTTGGAAAATGAATTAAAAATATCATTCATGATATTCTGAAATTCACTTGGAGCATTTTTAAGACCAAAGGGCATTACATTCCATTCGAAATGCCCAAAAGGTGTGGTAAAAGCAGTTTTATATTTGTCTGACTCACTAATATGGATCTGCCAAAATCCTGACTTAAGGTCAAACGTGGAGAACACAACAGCATCACAAAGCCTATGAATCAAGTCATTTTTGTTGGGAATAGGGTACCTAATCCATTCTAAGACTTTATTCAAGGGTTTGTAATTAATAACAAGGCGAGGGGTTCCTCTTTCAATTTCAGCATTTTTCTGGACATAGAAAGCAGCACAAGACCAGGGTGACTTACTATGCCTGATAATCTTTTTCTGAAGAAGATCTTGAATTTCATTTTTGCAAAATTCTAAAGCCTCACTATTCATTTGAATAGGTCGAGCTTTAGTTGGAATATCTTTTTCATTAAAACCTTTAATATAAGGTAATGAAACAACATGTTCTTTCCTATGCCAAAAGGCATTGGGAAGATCAGAACAAATCTCAAAAATCAATTTTTTGTTAAAATTCTCGATTTTTTATTGGAGCAGTGTACTAGAGAATTGTTCAGAAATCTTTTTATATCTGATTTCTTGTTGAAGAAAACATAAATGTTTGGTTTTTGCAGATAGTAAAGATTTCAAACTTTTGTCAGTATCAATTTCAAGTTTTGAAGCAAATTTAAATTTGACTTTTTGTCCAAAAGGATCAGTAGTAATACCATCTTTTTCGGATAAAAAAGGATATAACGATGAGATAAAAGGAATTCCTAGTATGACTTTATCAGACATATTTCAGACTAAGACAGAGGGAATTTTAAAACAAACATTGTTTTGGCAAACATGAGCTGTATTTAGCTCATAATTGATTTGCATTCTGGAACCATTTGTAGAAAGTAATCGTTCAGTAGATTTTTCAAAATATCTACTAGGAATTAAACCTTCTTGAATGCAATTTAAATCAGAACCAGAATCAATCATGGCAATAACAGAGAAAGAAAATTCATGGCAAACAACAATAGTAACACGAGAAAAACATTTGGGAGGAATAGTATGATGGATCAAACAGATTTGGTTATCAGAAGATTTCTCTTCTTTTTGACCATTATCTGAATCATTTGTTTGCTCATTATCAGAAAGAATGTTCTGATCAAGTTGTTTTTCAACTTTCAAAATTAAAATTTCTTGTTTTAAAACATTATTATCAGTTTTGAGATTGTTGATCTCGGATTTGAGTTCATTTATCTCTTTTTTAATAAAATTGATTTCATGTTGTAAATCACTTATTGAAATATCTTTGGGTTTTTTCTTTTGAAAACGTTCCAAAGTTTCTTGAAAATTAATCTTTTGTTTAGAAGTTTCTGGTTCTTGACGAACCATAGTCTTCTTAAGCTTGAGAAGATATTCTTCTTTGAGCTCATGATTGGTAATTTGAGAAATCAAGTTTAATAAAAGATTTTCTTGTTCTTCAGTTTTGGTTAAAACATTAATTGTTTTACTAAAAGATTTGCAACAAGAATCATTGCAATTACAACCAAGCTTTATATCAGGAGAATCAACATATTTAACTTCTGAGTGATATTCTGAATCACTAGAGCTAAAATCATTATTATCAGATGATGATGAAGTCTGTGTTTCCAGGAGTCGAAACAGCGTTTCTTAATCATCGTCATTGATTTTCAACTGATTAAACTTCTTTTTTAGTTTATTGGGTTTTTCAAGACATTTATTCGCAAAATGTCTGGATTTACCACAATTAAAATAATTTTCTTTTTCAAATTTCTTTTTCTCTGGAAACCATTTGGAGAAAGATTTGGAGGGTTTTTTAGAGCGAGATTTTAAATAAGGTTTTTTATAAAAATCATCACGGGGTTTTCTCCTTATTTCCCCACGAGGTTTATAATATTTAATATTTTGTTTATGCTTTCGTCTTGTTGGAGGAATAGACTGAAGGCCGAATTGTTCACAAAAATTTCCCATTTCATATTTGGCCTGTTTGCTATTCTTCAATTGTTCACGAAGCATTATTTGATCATTACACATACTAATACCAAGTTTCTTAATTATGCTGAAAATATCACCATAGGTGTAATTCTCATAATTAATAAAACCCGAGATATCAGTAAGTTGTTTCTTGACTTTGAGAGCAAATAAACGAGGTAATCCATCAATGAATTTTTCTTTCTAGTAAGGCTTATGACTGTCATCACGAAGCATTACTCGTGAAATGAAAACATCTTGACACCATTTATAATCAGACATTTGACGGCATCTCAAATTATTCAGATAATCAGAAATTCGATTAGTAATATTGGAAGGAGTTCCAACAAAATGTTTAATAATTGTATAGATCAAAGTATTAATGCCATCAGGGTAAGCCCTTCCTATGGCTTCATCAAAAATAGGTAAACCTTCATCATTACACTTAACAGCGTTCTAAATGGTTTGCCTAGTATCTTCGGTGAGATGTTTATCCCACCAACTTCTTAAAACACCGGAAAAGTCATTGGCTAAAATCATAACAATATCAGGCTGTTGAATATTGTTGTTAATGTATGCATTTGCAATTAAATACATTTTACTCATGGTGTTGATGATTTATTGTTCAGATAATCCATCAATATTCCATTCGTAAACTTTATCAGCCGAATAAGAAGATTGAGTTTGAAAAACCTTTTCTTCAAATTGTAAATCAGGAGGAGTAGGCCTGGAGTACCAGTTCTTCGTTAAACTCATTGGTTTGGGTTCTTTTGAAGTAATTCTGGTAATTTGAGGTTTAAAATCATGAAAATTCTTTTCAAGTATATCAATTTCTTTGGCTTCAGAGGAATCATCGTTAAATGATTCATCTGTAGTTTCAATAAGAACAGTTTCTCCTTTATTAAGAGTACTAGTAGAAGGCTGTTCTTTTTTAAGATCAGCAAGCATTTGATTAATTTTATCCAAAGTCTTGGCCTGAGGTTCGGTAAATTGGATTTTTGGCCGAGCCTGTGGTAAAATAATCAAAAGTTTTTCAATGATTTTTGAAATATTTTGTGACTGTTCTTTGGGGAAAACCAAAAGATTTTCTATTGTTTGTAAAACAGGAGTGGAAGCAAAAACAGGTTTTTCTGCTTTCTCTTCAATTCGATCAAGCTGTTGTCCAATAGTATGTAAGGCAAGATTTACGAAATTGTTTTGTAAAATAATCTTTTTTGTTTCTTTATTGGACCCTATTTCAGGAAGCTTGAAAGGAGAAGCAGTAACTTCAGCTCCTTTATCATTAAAAATCACGTTGTCAAGAGGTGGATGGCTGGATTTAATTACAACTTTCCCATCCTCTGTGATGAACTCAGTTTTAACAACATTTAAACTATTTTTTGAAGTATAATAATTTTCAACGAAATCAAAAAAAAGAATGTGCTTTTGGAGCTCATTCATTTTTTCTTTCCATTTTCTTTTAACACGGAGTTTTTCCAAATCAGAAAAAGTTGCATGATAAGTTTTTCGCTTATCATGGTTTTCTTTTGATTTGTATTCATCAACAAGAGCAATTAAATCATAAGAAAATGGTTTGTTTAAAACAGTAAGACTATGGTGAATTGGAGGAATGGAAGGAGCCATATCAGAAGCTGTAGGAGACAAAGATGAATTGTCTTCAGCTTCTTCCTTTACGGACTTATCCTTGGATGTTTGAGCATCCTTAGCAGAATAGTAAGCAGAAGTAATTTGAGAGGACGTGGTTAGTCCTTTCAGTTTTAAATTAGGATTAATGAGTAAATCAAGGTTTGGCTGGACTGTTTTGGCTGAATCTTCCAGAAATTGTTGGAGTTTTTTATCTCTCCTAACTGGAATTTCAGATGTAGAGCCAGCAAAAGAAGATCTAGACCCCGCAAAAGAATTTCTTCTTATGCTTGGAGTTCTAGTTTGATCAAAACTTATTTTAACAGTTCCGTCCAAATATTGCTGAATGTAATCAAGATTACAATCAGTTGGAGTATTTCTGGAAGGAGGAACTTCATTTTGTAAAATCTATTCTTTTGGTAAAGTTACATCATCCCATAAAATCAACGAAGGAACTTGAATATTGGCATTCGGAGTAGAACTCTGAAATAAAAGAGTTTTTCCCGATGTTGGTTTATGAATAACTTTTGGATTTAAATTCGTTTTTAAAAGACGATAATAAATGCGATAAATTAGAGCAAGCGGTTTGCTTCCTTCTAGCATATCATAGCCAAAAGTGGAAATATTTAACATCAAAGCTTTAATGATATGAGGATCATCCAAAACAATTGTAATATCAGGAAAACAATTAAAATGAACAGGTCCTCCAAATAAGGAAGATTGAATTATACCAAGAACACTGGTTTCAAAATTATTAAAACGAACATCTCTTAAACATAATAGAACAGAGGCATCGATGCCTAACCTAGTTAAAAGTTTGACAGCAACTTGAACAGAACTAATATGTAAAAATTTGTATCCTTTTGCCAAGAAATCTTGGATTAGTTTCTTGGTAAAAAGATAGCATTTTTCTTGAGATTTTGAAATTGCATAGGTTTGTTCAACTGTTCTAACATTAAAAGCAATTTTAAAAGCATTTTGAACCCAAGAGGTTTCATAAATATCATTTGAAGCAATTTTAGGAATATTCCAGTTTTTGTAATTACTGGGAGTATCATCAAAAGAACAATCTTCTTCATTAATGATATCAGATGGTAAGGCCGACCTAGAGCTAATTATTGAATTAGATCTAAACATTTTATTCATTTTGTTACAAGACAAACTGGTTCTTCGCACCTCAGGGTCCTGCGAGTACTCTCATCTCACCCCTATGCCTAATTGTCCTAACGCTTTCCTAGCTTGGCGGGTCTTACAAGGCTATGGGTCTCTTGACTCAAATATATATATTTATATATATATAAATATATATATTAGTGAATAATTCGAATCAAATCGTAATTGATTTGGCTGTGTTTGGTTATTTTACTCAATTCAACTTATTTTAAAATAATTCTTGATAAAAAATTTTATTTTTTCAATTTTTTATAAGAAAGTTAATTTATTTTAGCCTACTTCATTATACATCTCAATCTAAAAAATTAAATCCATCTTAATTTTAAAAAGTTAAATTTATTTAAAAAAATTTATAAAATATTAATATTTACAACTTAAATTAACACATCTAAACATCCTACGCAGCCTAACTTTGCGAGGTTATGGCAAAGCATTATCTAAGTAGCTAGTGAATATGACAGCAACGGACAAGCTAGCGCATGCTCGGTTCCTCTATCTTTTGCCTTTTATAGACTCCGTTTTGTCTTTTCCCTCTCCTTTCTTCTAGCGGCTCCTCTTGCGCTACTATTTTTCTCATCTTTTCCTTCACCTTTTCCCCTCTCTATGCTCGAAAACTGATCTTTACAGGCAACCTGCCCACCAGGGTCTTACGTGCATCCCACTATCAGCATTGTCATATCTTTGTTCCAGGAACTAATTTAATTGAAACTCATAGGTGAGAGTGATATGTGACGAACCTGCACGTTCATTTTCAGAAATTTTCTTAGTTTAAAATGCATTACATAATTTCTATAATATCAATATCAAATCAATTATCAATACGAATCATGATGATCTTTTATTATATAATCAACAAATTTCTTCCATGTCCTTGTCACGTCACATGATCATTCTAGCTAGCTAGTTAGCTCATCATGATTTGATTGTTCGGTGCAATTTTTTTAAAACTTCTCAGAAGGAAAGAACCGAACAGATTCCTAGCGCCCAACTTTTATATAAATATATATATATATATATATTAGTGAATAATTCGAATCAAATCGTAATTGATTTGGCTGTATTTAGTTATTGGACTCATTCAACTTATTTTAAATTAATTATTAATTTTGATGAAATTTATTAGTTTTTAATTTTTTATAAGAATGTTAATTCATCTGAAATCTATCTCAACCTAAAAAAATTAAATTTATTTAAAAAAATTTATAAAATATTACTATTTATAACTCAAATTAACTAATCTAAACATTCCAATGCAGCCTAAGTTTCCAAGGTTATGGCAAAGCATTATCTAAGTAGCTAGTGATTAAACGGACAACCTAATATTTTTGAACTTGTGCTTTGTACGTCCCAAACTATGTCTGGTTGGTTTACTTGGGATACTCACCATGTTTTAGTCACTTTTATTTATGCTAAGTGCTCTTATGTTGATAGACGTGAACTGTGGCATGATTTAGACGAAAGGATAGCTATGGATCAGCCATGGTTAGTTTTGGGCGATTTTAATGTTATTCGCAGGGATTCAGGAAGAATTGGTGGGAATCCTCAGCCTATTATTTCTATGCTTGAGTTTAATAACTGTATTGATTGGTGTGGTCTTTTGGAAGTTCCTAGTTTTGGTCAGAATATGTCCTGGTGTAATGGGCATGGGGGAGTGTCCAGCAGTTGGGCAAAGCTTGATGGAGTTCTCATGAATAATGTTTTTGCCAGTCTCTTGCCTTCTGCTCATTTTAATTATTTGAGTTGTAAATCTTCTGATCACTGCCCGATGGTAGTTTTCTTGAACCGGCCTGTCTCTTCCTATGGCCCTTGTCTATTTCATTTTCTTAACATGTGGTGTTTATATGATGATTTTTTAATGTGTGTGAAGGAAGCTTGGAATAAACAGGATGCAGCGTCTGGGCTTTTAAATCTTGCTATTCGTCTGAAAAATAACCAAGATAGCTCTTCGTACTTGGAACAAAAATATTTTTGGTAGGGTGGATGTTAATATCAGAGAGATGGAGGAGAGGTTAGTTTTTCTGGAAACCCATCTTCAAATGGGTTCTTCTGAGGAGATTGAGGATGATTTTGTGGCTACCAAGACTGAGATTGAATTATGGGAAAAAATGGAAGCTTCTCGCCTTGGCCAAATTGTTAAGAAGAAATGGTTGACCGAGAGTGATCAAAATTCTAAGTTTTTTCATTCGGTCATTAATCAGAGGCGCACTAAGAGTCATATTAATAAAATGGTCCTTGTTGATGGGAGAGTGTTGAATACTACTGAAGAGGTCCATGAGGAGGCCACGGATTTTTTTCGTAATTTTCTCTCCAATGCATCTACGGTGGACCATTGTGATTTGTCGACGATTATTGAGAAGACTATTTCTGATGATGAAAATCAGTTCTTATGTGCAGCACCTTCTGAATTAGAAGTCAAGCAAGCTGTTTTTTCTATCCCAAAGAATAGTAGTCTGGGTCTTGATGGCTTTGGTTTAGAGTTTTATATGTCTTGCTGGGATATTGTCAATGAGGATGTGGTGGAGGCCGCTAGAGATTTTTTCAAGGGTGCTCCTCTTTCCAGGTTTTACTCTTTTTCTTTTATTGTTCTTATTCCGAAAGTGCCTGAACCTTCCAGTTTTGATAAATTCCGTCCTATTAGTTTGTGTTATGTGGCTTACAAAATTTTCTCGAAGATTATTGTGAATCGTTTGAACTCTATTCTTGATAAGTTAGTGTCGCATGAACAAGGTGCGTTTATCCCTGGGCGTAGTATTTTTTAGAACATTACTCTTGCTCAGGAGATGGTTCAGTCGCTGCATAAAAAAACTGTTGGTGGTAATGTTTTAATTAAACTTGATATAGTCAAGGCTTATGATAGGGTGAATTGAGACTTTTTATAGCATGTGATCCGTGCTTTTGGCTTTTCTGATTATTTTTGCCAAATTATTGCTAACTGTGTGCAGTCTCAGTGGTTTTCTATTATGATGAATGGAACCTTTAAAGGCTATTTTCAATCTGCTAGGGGATTCCGTCAAGGGGATCATCTTTCCCCTTATTTATTCATCCTCACGGAAGAAGTTTTGACGAGGCTTCTCCGGAAAAAAATTTTGGAAGGTCGGATTGGTAAATTTAGCCATCCTATTGGTGCTCCTTTGGTCTCTCACTTACTTTATGCGGAGGACATCCTTATTTTTGCTAATAGGAGTAAGAGGTCTATTCGAAATCTGGTGCATACTCTTGATACTTATGAGAAGTGGTCCGGTCAGAAAATTAGCAAGGACAAATCTGCTCTTTTCCCCTCTAATTTGATCTCGGCATCAAGGAAGAGTTTGTTGAGTCTTACGGACTTTAGAGAAGGTAAATTTTCGGTTACCTATTTGGGTGCTCCATTCGTTTCAGGTAGATTGACAGCTCGGATTTTTGAACCGTTAATTGATAAAGTGAGGAAAAAAGTTGCCGGTTGGAAGTTCAAGTTGTTATCGCCGGGTGGTAGATTGATTTTAGTCAAGCATGTTTTAACTAGTATGCCTATCCATTTCTTGTCTGTGATGAGTGTCCCTTCCATATCTTTGTCTCGGATTAAAGCTTTGTTAGCTAATTTTCTTTGGGGTGAGATTGATGGCAAAAGAAAATATCATTGGAGATCGTGGAGTAGAATTTGTTTGCGTACTAAAAAAGGAAGGTTGGGCGTGAGAGATCTTAAAGAGGTCCAAAAATCTCACCACATAAAGTTTGCCTTTCGGATTTTGTCTTCTAATAATCTTTGGGCTGATTTTTTATGTGCCAAATATCTTCTTCATGGCCATATTTCTTCTTACAAGGCGAGACCGATGGATTAAACATTCTGGAGATCGATTAATAAGGTGTTGTTGGAAGTTATGTATAATGTGTCTATTCGAGTGCGTGGTGGGAATGCTTCCTTTTGGTTTGATCGCTGGTTGGCATCAGGCCCCCTTTCGATAAGGGTTGAGGATATTGGGAACAATGGTCTGCGTATTCAAGATTGTTGCTTCAATAATTTTTGGGATGAGGGCATTCTTAGGGAGCTGGTTGGTGAGGAGATTGTTGAGGAAATTCTTCAGATGCCTACTAATGGTATCCAAGGTCCGGATCTGTTTGTGTGGAAACCTTCTGTTGATGACATTTTTTCTACTAGTACAGCTTAGGAGGTGGTGAGAAAAAAAGGTCAGGAATTACCTTGGCATGATTGGTTCTGGCACAAGTTATTACCTAAACATATCTCTCTTTGTTTGTGGAAAGCTTGGGTAGATTGTTTACTCATGGATGTTCGGGTCCAAAGTAAAGGTGTGTCTCTTGCCTCTGCGTGTGATTGTTATGATCGGAGATGCATAGAAAATATCGATCATATTTTTTCTATGGGGGTCGTGGCTCTTGAGGTCTGGTCCTATGCTAGTATTGCTTTGGGTATTCCTTGTAGGCCCAATTTACCCTGGGAAAATAAAGTAGTTGCCTGGTTTTCTTATGCTAAAAAATTCTCCTTTAAAGGTACCCCCATTGGCTTAATTCCTTGTCTTATTACTTGGTGTCTTTGAAAGAGAATATGTAAGGCTAGAATGGATGGGAAGCTTGACTCGGCTATGACTGTCTGGAGAAGTGTTCGGGTGTGGATTAAGTCTTTGGCAAATAACATTAGTTCGTCTAGTAACTTATCCATGCATGATTTGAAGATTTTAGAAGAGTTTAATTTGGAGAGGCCTAGCACTTCTATGAGACCTGAGAAAATTGTTAAATGGTCTAGGCCACCTACGGATTGGGTGAACCTTAATTGCGACGGGAGCTACAAAGGTAATCTCGGGAACTCGGGAGGGGGCGGCATTATTAAAGATTGTAATGGTATGGTTAAAGGGGCTTTTTCAACTTATTATGGGATTGGTATGAATAATGGCATGGAAGTGAAAGCTATTCTAGATGGTCTTAGATTGTGTAAAAGGAACCATATGGTCAATGTGATTATTGAAAGTGATTCTCAAATTGTAGTTGATTGGCTGCGCAACGAAAAATGCACTTTATGGTATATTTGGGATTTTTGAGAGATTTTGCGAAACGAACTTGAGGGGTTTAATTTTGTGGTGGCTCATCAATATCGGGAAGGTAATAGTGCGGCAGATTTCTTGCTAGAGAAGGTGAAAAGGGGATGAATGTCACGTATGATGGTACTCAAGACTTTTCCCGTTTATTAAAAGGTATTGTGCGGCTGGATTTATTGGGTCTCCCGTATTTCCGTCGTTAGTTTGGTTGTTTTTGTTTTGTGAACTAGGCTTGTTTAGTTTGTTTCTGTTCTTGTTTTCTTCTACTCTTGTTTAGTTTTTTTCTATGTCTTGGTTTAGGCCTGTTAGATTTATTTGTGGTGTTTTTTATAGGCTTGTTTAGTTTCTTGTTATTTTTCTTGTTTCTTTGGTTCCAGTTTTGGTTGTTTAGTATTTGAGAGGTTTTTTATTTGCTTATCTGTAAACTCCCCTATACTTGACTTGTAACCACGGTATTATTTCATCATAAGTGAGGGTTTTTTTAATAAATATGAGACGGGACCACTACCATATGGCTACTGGCTCTTCTTAAAAAACAAAAAAAAAAGGACAACCTAGCGCATGCTCGGTTCCTCTATCTTTTGCCTTTTTGTTTCTTCCTCCTCTTTTTCTGGCCTGGTTTGTTTTTAAAAAATTTCTTAACTCATCTCATCTCATATTATTTAATCATTATAATTTTTTTAAATTTTAATATAAAATAAAATAAATAATTCAATTTTTTCAAATATCAAAAAATATATTCTAATAATATTTTATTTAATTTTTTAATTTTAATATCAACTCATTTAATCTTATATGTAAAAATAAACGAGCCCAGATGTCACTTTGGGTGAGCAGATAATGTTACACCTCACGCTCACAATCACATTAACACTCGAGAGTAAGAAGACAGGCCGGTATTGACTGTATCCTATTCGTACGTCTATAAATTTCAGAGCTAGTCCATCGAGTTCATTACTTATGTTATCCATTACTTTTTCTGTATTCAAAATGGAAGTTTGTAATGAAATTATCTACAGGTATTGCAAGATGATATTCTATCTCTTTTTAATTCTTATCACAACCAAATCTGGCTCAGCTTTCAGGCCTTTAACTGAAGATCATAAGCTAGATCAAGTCAATAGGGAAGTGACAAAATTTCTGCCTACAAGTCAATGGGGAAGTGACAAACATCTTCAGTTTAAAAAGAATGTATAAACATGTATAAGATCTAATTCAAAACTTATACATAAAAAGGTTTATCCCTCCCTTCGAATATTGTGTCATTGTTTATTTTAAATTTTAATTGACACAATTCTTATATTTTTATCATCATCATTTCCTTTATTTTCCAAATTAAAGATACAAATAATTTTTTAGATAAATTAGCAAAATAAATTTGTATCTGGCTAACAACCATACTACCAACGTATTCATAGTTCATTACTTTAATAAAATAATAATGCTTCTGAAATAAACCATTATATACAAAACTAATAAATTCCTATAGTGTGATATGTAGTAATTAATTCAATCTTTTTAAACATTGTATTTTTCCGACCTTTATCATTATTCTCAATAATAATTTATGTTAGACTTAAAATAAATAAACCAGGGTCTAAACTCTTAGTGTAAATTTGACATGCTCATGTTTCTCTGTACTAGAGTCCATTTCGTATAGAAAACCTCATAAAGATAGTCGTATACTTACGGTAAGAAAACCATTTTAATCATATTAATGTTTTAAAATTGACACTCATAAACAATAACAGAATTTAAACTATTATAGATAAACTAATAGTGTCATTAAGATCCTTCTTTTGGGAGTTAACTCCAACACAAAAAATGTTCCCTCAAATTTTGAATTATGTGGATGAACTAGCCGTATCATCGAAATTCTCCTTTGGGAGTAAACTCTGACATAAAAAGTGTTCTCTCCAATTTTAAATTATGTGGATGAACTAGCTGTATGACCAGAATTCTCCTTTGGGAGTAAACTTTGACATACGTGCTCCCCCCAACCTTATTTTAGTGGATGGCCTAGCAGTGTCATCAAGACCCTCTTTTGGGAGTAGATCTTGCATACAAATTGTTTACTCCAACTTTACTTTAATGGATGAACTATTAGTATCATCAAAATCCTCAATTGAGAATAGATCTTGACACATAAGTTATTTACTCCAATTTTCTTTTAATGGATGAAATAGTAGTGTCACCAAAATCCTCATTTGGGAGTAGATCTTGACAAATAAATTGTTCACTCCATCATACCCATCTTTACTTTGGAGTTTAATGGTTTTTCCATCCAAAATTAAGAAAAATCTTGTACTTTTAAACAACCAATCTTTTCCTTATTTATGGTGCAAATCATTTGTCCCATATGGGATAAACAATTATATATGGCATAACAATAATTTAAACAAGAGCCAAAAAAATTAACATTAAATAATTCATGCATTTATTGAACAGTAAAAACATGCACATAAGAGAAAATAAATTTTTCAAATTTTTCATCTTTTTAAAGTAAATAATATTATTATATTATATTATAATTTGATCGGTTTGGGCCTGGACCAGACTGGTCTAGTAACCCGAGCCGAAATCTGGTTCAATGGTGAGGCTGCGGGTCTGGTCAAGCCTACTGTACAAGCCTGACTATTTGGCGCACTTTTTTAAAATTTTATTTCTGTTATTAGGTCGAGCCAGATTTCTGGCCCACTGTGATGGCTCGTACCCTTATTACAGTTTTAAATCTTCTTGGATTGGGCCAAAGCCCACAGCCCGGCCCAAAACCCAAACCCTTATGTAAATGTTTGAAAACCCTAGACAGCAGACACCTCCTTCTTTCTTTTTCATCCAAGCAAAGTCGCACTAGTCAGTTTCCAACCTTCCTTCAGTTTGGTGCAACCGTGGACATCTTCAACGAGGAGAAGAAGGCATGGCATGCTCGGCCTCCTTTCACTGTTATCCCCTTTTTTGTTTTACCAAATCACCGTCGAGGCCAATGGGCTTTAAAGCCCTCTGCGCTACTATCATGGAGGCTTCGTGGAGGACGTTCCCAGCCTCCTCCTTCTATTTTTGTACCAACAAAAATAGACGAAAATCACTATCAGGCAGCACCCACTCGAGGCTTCACAGCCTCTTACGCTACCCCCTTTATGCTGTCATATGTGTCGAGTTACCGGCATAGTGACATTGACCACCTTACGCTGCACACTGCCGACCCACACAGCGGCCCATTCCTCAACTCCCTTTTACAACCCAGGACAGACACAATACAAACAATAGCAAGCACAATTGATAGTTCCAATAAACATGCATAATATCAACACGAAAGTTTTACATATGCAGAACCAAAACTACAACTTTATAAACAGGTGGGACATTTACGTAGAGTTCTCAAACAGCTTATGTTTAGTCTTAGACTGAAAAGAAATAACAAACAGAGGCACCACCATATACAATATTTTATCGAGATCATAAAAAATTTATAACCTGGCGTTCTGATACCACATGTTAAATATTTTAACATGAACATTAATAATTAGATTTTCGATTTTCTATGATCCACGATAATAAAATAATAATAGTTAGAAAACGTACATATCTCCATTACAGTTTGATAAAGAATCTAACCTGACTATAAGAGAATGATCACCCTAACAATTTTACTCCCGAGTATCTTCCAATGGTAAGAGGCACAATAATGTCGTAAGTGAGAACCATTTAACCATTCAGTATTATTTATAGACTTCTAACCATCATGAGGTCTAGAAATTTCATATTTCACTATATCTAGATATAGAGATATTTTTATCTTAGTGTGACTCATTAATTAAGAGATAATATTTAAACTAATTTAAACTCATTATAATATGAATGTATGAAAAATATAATTTAAATAATACTCTTACACATTATTCTACGTACGCACCTATTGCAATGACAAGACATTATGACAGTACGCTTTCCACTCATGTATTCCACTGAGAAAATAATTATGAAATCCAGATGCTGATCAAGGAACGTTGGCAACTATCTATAAAACCCCCTCGGTCTTGGCATTCTGAGAACTCAAAGGTTCAATAACCACGCCCTAACGTTTTCGATCTTTAATTCGTTAGACTGAAACACCAGCAATCTTAATGGAAGTTCGCAAGGCAATTATTTTCTTCAGTATGTTGTGCAGAATTACGTTGTTTATGTTGTTAATTGTCACCGCCAAACCTGTTTATGCTGTAAGGCACTTCAATGTAGATCAGAAGGCAGGAGGACTCCCTCTGAATATTAATGCTACTAAAGTTCTGCTCGCAAAAGGTCCGGTGCCTCCCTCTGCTCCTAATGCTTGCCCTTATATTCCTGTGAGAGGTAAGTGCCGGCCGAAGGGGAAGTAACTTATAAATTATGCTCTGCTCCTAATAAAGTAGCGCTGCTTATGGTTTGGATTAAGTCTCACCAATGCGCGCAGCATTATCTTTAGATAATATAAGTGTAAATTAGCTACCGAATAACGTGAGGTCACGCGTGTTGACTGTGGAGCCTGGTTCTATAGCGGAGACAATCCGAGAGTTCGCTTGTTGTTCGTTCGATCTATAGCTGGAGCGAAGCGCAAATAAAAGTGTTATTGTTTTTCTCTATTTTTCTTTACTATTAATCTCGCATTATCATTTCCCAACAACTTACTGCATGTACATGTGTGTGATCTTTTTCCTTCGATCTTTTCGTTGGATTCGGATCGAAAACCCAAATGAATTATCGCTTACTGCTTCTGTTAAAATAAAAGTTTCATTATAATTGCTAGTGTTACTCGTTTCACAATTTATTTATCCTCCAATCAAAAACTGTCATGCACGCCAATTTTTTCATAGTAATTAATTAAAATATCCTCACTCCCACATGACTATTAATTAAAACAAAACTTTTAAAAAAATGATCATGATCACAACTCCGGCCACGTCTGATCCTCGTATTTCAACCAAATCCGGCTGCAGAATTAATAGTGATCTTAAAAATAGTTAGAGTCAAAAGATTTATGCTTGTAGCTAGTTTATACGTGATGATCTGGAAGAACGTTGGAAAGTGCATGCAGCATGGTCAAAGGAATCATTTTGTCCGTGGAAAGTGCATGATCAAGTTCAAAATTACCAACTTGATAAAAAGAGGTGATCAATCGTCAGGTGAACGCAATTTATAAGACGTCACATATATAAGAAGTATTAAGATGCTGCATGCATATTCTTCCTTTTAAGTCCCGTTTGGAATATGGAATGAATTAAGATCAACTAAATTCAGTTTAATTTTAAATTGAGTTTTAACATCTAAACGCCTAACTCTTAAATCACTAAACTCATTTCAACTCAAAATCTTTTTATACGTGAGACTCACAATGTTTTTCAACTTAACATATATTTACACGCAGGACCTATAATATTGTTTAATTTTTCATAAATATATCTAAACTCATATTAACATCCAAATACATTTAAATCCATTTTAGTGGACTCCACAAAACTCACTCCACCATCTCAACTCACTATTATTCATAAAAAACTCAACTCATCTCAACTCAGCTTAACATCTAAATGGGACCAAAATGTTGCATTGAAAGATCATGTTTAGATTGGATATCATCTCCCTTTGGCCAGTAATTAGTGGCAGCCATTATATTAGAAGAGAAATGATTTAGCCACAAAGAGATTCTATAAAAATAAACATACAAACTGACGTGATTTGATACTATATATTAGATTGTAAAATTATTTTTCTTTTTAAGATAGATCTAACGTATTATATGAAATCATGTCAATTTATAGATAATTTACTTTTGTGTGATCACTTCACTTCGATTTATGTAGTCATGTATGTAATATAACCGTTCCATACACTTTGCATGTCGTACTATAAAATAGCTAGAGAATTACTATTATGCAAATGAAATGAGAAATATTTAATTATATAGAATAGAGTGCAAAGTTACGGTTCAAAGTTAGAACTTTTGTTCTGATACTATATATATGAAACTATCACTTATATAAAAATTTAAGCTGATAGGAAGAGATAGATTTAATTATTAGTTTATATTATATTCTTACCATCAAAAACTTTATATCATGTAATAGATTAATAATTAATTAGTGCCGTGGCCAAATAGTGATACAAATATGTCCATTAGGAAGTAATCATATATTTTAAGTAGTACAGATGATCTTGCATGACAGGGCCATAAACTCAGAATAACTTTCATAAAGAAAACTTATTTTACAAAGTATTTTATAGCTAAATATTGTACAAATTACAGATGATCTTGTAATTAAAGTGATCTGTGATCTGTCAATTAGCCAAATATGTAACTAAGGCCGATTTGTTTTAATCATTTTATATTTCTACGTATATATAAATTATTAATTAGTAATTTCTAATAATTAATAGACATGCATAATCTAATTTATTTCTTTTGATACGTTCGGCAGCCTTGATTACAATATGGTATAACGTCACATGATCATTCTAGGCTTCTAGCTAGCTAGCTCGGCTCATCATGATTTGATTGCACGGTGCAATTTTTTTTAAACTTTTCAAAAGGAAAGAACTGAACAGCTTCCTAGCCCCCAACTTTTATATATATATATATATATATTAGTGAATAATTCGAATCAAATCGTAATTAATTTGGCTGTGTTTGGTTATTCTTATCTTAAATTAATTATTAATAAAAAAATTTATTTTTTCTGTTTTTTATAAGAAAGTTAATTTATCTGAATCTACTTCATTATACATCTTAATCTAAAAAATTAAATTCATCTTAAATTAAAAAAATTAAATTTATTTAAAAAAATTTATAAAATATTACTATTTACAATTCAAATTAAAGATCCAAAACATCTCTAAGTTTGCATGGTTATGGCAAACCATTATCTAAGCGGCTAGTCATTATGACAGCAACGGACAAGCTAGCGCATGCTCGGTCCCTCTATCTTTTGCCTTTTTGTTTCTTCCTCTTTTTCTTTAGTTTCCTTCTCTCCTCCCCTTTTAGACTCCGTTTTGTCTTTTCCCTCTTCTTTATTCTAGCTGCTCCTGTTGCGCTACTATTTTTCTCATCTTTTCCTTCACTTTTTTCCCTCTCTATGGTCGAAAACTGATCTTTAGAGGCAACCTGCCCACCAGGGTCGACTTACGTGCATCCCACTATCAGCATTGTCGTCATGTCTTTGTTCGGCCAGGAACTAATTTATTGAAACTCATAGGTGAGAGTGATATGTGACGCCGTCACTGACGTCAGGCAGCACTAGAATTATTTTAATGACTAGTTAATTAACATAAATTACAGATTGAAATGGAGAGAAAATCCAAAATAGAGAGAAAAATTTAAGAGTCAAGATTTATTGATAAAACTTGATAAAACTACTCCTGAAACTCACAAATCGGACTCGAAATCCAAGATTTTGAGAATTTTTATCCACAAAATATCAATTATCACATAATAATAAGCGTAATCCCAACTATTTTATTTTATTTTTATAAAACAAAAATAGAAGTGACAGTGAAACATTTCTATAAAAGAAAAAAATCCTTAACTTAACAGTGCTTCGGAGGAGAAAACGACTGATTTTGGGGTCGAAACTATCAAGCATAGCGTGGTTATCATGACATATGTGTCAAAAAGAACTTTTTGAATTGAGGTCATATGCATGATTCTGATACTCGTAACCAAAATTATGATTAAAATACTGACACGTGCGCAATATTATTTCAATATGAGAAATCTTCAAATTTTATTCTCACATTTCTGCTTAGGGGTATAAGTCGGTCGATCTGGACCAGATAAACCAACCGGACCGGACTAGTCCCAGTCCAAGAAATAGAGGACTGGTCTCGATTTAGGAGTTTCCCACCCTGGATTTGACCGAATTAAAAAATATATTATTTATATAATAATTGTATAATTTATAATATAATTTTCATCTAATTTATTATTATTGACCATATAAAATATTTTTTTTATTAAATTAGTTACATAATCTATGTTAATAATTTACTTAATTTTAATTTAGTATTTTAAATTACCTTTTTTATTATCTTATTTAAAAAAAAAGAATAAAAAAATAATTGGGCCAACGGACGAATCGGACCAGATCGAACCGGTACTTATGCCTATTCGGTTTGGTCCAGGATGGAAAAATCCTGAACCCAATAGGTCTGCTCCGGTCCACAAAACCTCCTCAAGACTGGCCAAATTGGACCGAATTCACCCTTATTTGTTTTGATATATTCTGTCAAGATAGTCAAGCGCTATCAACGTAGAATTTGCCACCTCAATATTATTAGACCTGAATCCATCTGTATCAGTACATGACTTTCATGATCATGATCCACTTACGAGCCTTATCGAAAATCTGTTGATACCTGGGTCGACCATGGACTAGATCCATCTCTATTTTGCCTTTCTAGATTGTCTTAAAAATGGTCTAATGCTGGTTACTTCTTTACGTACATTGCCATGGAAAACTATGAGATATAAATTTTACTTTGAGAAATGTGTTTTACATTGATATTTTGTTGGATTTTATTTTTGTTAAAGTCATGCAAACTGCTAAAATATATAAATTAAATAATAAAATTATATGTCTTCTTATTTGTTTAAGTTTTAAGTAAGTGGTGATTTCATATGATATTAAAGCAAAGATTTTGAGCTTGAACCCTGACTTTAAATTTTATTTCATTTAATTAAATATTTCGTTTGGTTGGGTATAGTAATTTATCCATTCACAAATTATTGCACTTTGGTGACGATCGTCAACATTGTCATTAGTTTTTCTGCATGCACAGACTTTTTGGCATTTGCTGATTCGTATGGTTTTGGTTAAAGTGGATCCCAAATCTAGATTAATGTAGGATTAATTTACTAACGAAAATCTAGTGAGGAAGTACTATGCTAATAAAGTAGGAAATTAACATAGCATAGCAAGTGTATGAAAAAAGTCCTCAAAGGAGAATTGTTTCATTCATAGTGTAAAACAGAGTCTCTATCTTACTTTGTACAATGTGTTCACAATGTATTTATAGTGCCTTTTTACATCACAGAATTATATTCCACAGTTGGTATATTTTATATCTCACTTACACAATAACAGAATCTGTTATGAGAAATATTTTCTAGAGTATTCCTTCTGACACCTAGTGTAGGATTTCAACCTTTGATTGTGCAACATTCTTTCTAGAGTCTTCTAGGGCCATCTCCATATTTCTATTGGAGCTTCTCAGATTATTATCATGTTTTGATCTAGAGGAATTCTTTTTCATAACAGCCCCCCGCGATTCAAGCGGTACTGAGCATATGATGAGGCTTGAGCGTAAGAGAGTGAATCGAGCTATGAAGAGTGGTTTAGTAAGAATGTCAACAAATTGATCTTTACTAGACACAAAAGAAACCTTAAAAGCTTTGGCTGCCACTCGATCACAAATAAAATGGTAATAAAGGTCAATGTGTTTAGTACGAAAATGCATGTGAGGATTAACAGATAAATAAGTTGCACCCAAATTGTCACACCATAGAGTAGGTGGCTCAAGACAAAAAATGCCAAGTTCTTTCAACAGTGATTGTAACCACAGAATTTCACATGTTGTATTAGTTACAACTTTATACTCAGACTTAGTATAGGATCGAGCAATAGTTGGTTGCATTTTAGAACTTCAAGAGATGAAGTGTGATCCAAAGTAGATACAAAAACCACTAATAGACTTGCAGTCATCAGAGCAACCAGCCCAGTCAGAATCGGAGTAGGCAAAAAGAGTAGAGGAAAAGGATGAAGAGAACTAAAGACCAAACTGTTGAGTAAGACGTAAGTAACGAAGAATTCGTTTGATAGCTTGCCAATGAGGAAGACGAAGACAGTGCATAAACTAACACACTTTGTTAACTAAAAAAGAGATATCTAGCCGAGTAAATGCCAGATCTTGCAGGCTACCCACCCCACTACAGTATAATTGAGGATCTTCAAACAAGGGACCATCCAAGGCAGTGAGTTTAATGGAGGAGGACATGGGGGTAGACACAGGTCTAGAATTATGCATATTGGTCCGATGTAATAGATCACAAATATACTTGGATTGAGACATGAAAAAACCAAATGAATTACAACAAATCTCAATGCCTAAGAAAAAATTCAACGGGCCTAGATTTTTAATAGGGAAATAAGACCGAAGAGCATAAATGAAATCTGAAATAAGAGAAGCATTAGATCCAGTAACAATAATGTCATCTACGTAAATTAAAATATAAATTGCCTGAGAATGAGAATAAGGAATAAATAATGAGGAATCTAATCGGGAACCTTGAAACTCAAGAGAGAGCATTCCATCACTCAGTTTAGAGAACCAAGCCCTAGGGGCTTATTTAAGTCCATAAATGAACTTTTTCAACTTACAGACATGAGTGGGGAAGTTTGGATTGACAAGCCCAGAGGGTTGCTGCATGTATACAGCTTCGTCTAGATCGTCGTGTAGAAAGACACTTTGTATGTCCAGGTGATGCAACCACCAATTGAAAGCAACGACAAGAGAAATGAGAAGGCAAATTGTGACTGGATTTACAACAGGGCTAAATGTTTCAGTATAGTCTATGCCAGCTTGTTGATGAAATCCCTTGGCCACCAGACGTGCTTTGTGGCATTCAAGGGTGCCATTAGCAAGTCGTTTGGTTTTGAGAACCCATTTAGAACCCGAAATATTAAGATTAGAGGATAAGGGTACCAAATCCCAGGTTCGGTTGTGTAGGAGAGCTTGAAACTCAATATCCATGGCAGTGCACCACTACTTGGAGGCCTTTGTATAGGAAGTGGGTTCTTCAGGGATAGAAGGAGACTAAGAGATCATGAGAGAGAGCAGGTTTAGGCTGAGGCCATGGGATTGTGCCATGAAAGCGATGAATTGGAAAAAGCTTGTTTGCTTTAGAGCGGGTGACCATAGGATGAGAAGTGGGAGGCCGAGGTTCTAAGTCAGGGCAAAGGAGTGAGAAAGAAGATGGCACAGAGGGAGAGGCGCCTGATTCGTGTAAGGAAGAGGTGGAAGAAGATGAAGGGGAAAAGGTATCAGGTAAGGTTGATAAGTGAGGGAGAGAGTTCGGTGTGGGCTCAATATTGAGTGGGCTTGGTATGGGAAGCCCCGTAAAGGAAGATAGAGGTCTGGAGAAAAATAAAGGCCGAGGGGTAGAAGGGATTGAGGACGAGGGGGATGAATTGGGCAGGTTGGTGAGCTGAGAGGCAAACAGAAAACGTAATTCATAAAATCTTACATCCCGAGAGACATAGATTTGGCCCGTAGAAATATGTAGACAATTATAGCCTTTATAATCAAGACTGTAACCCATAAAAACATAGAGTTGAGATCGGAGATCCATTTTATGTCAACTGAAGGGCCATAAATTGGCTAGTAGGCAGACCTAAAGGTACGTAAAAACTTATAATCAGGAGGATACTGAAAGAGTTCTTGAAAAAGAGAAATGTTATTAAGGACGGGAGTGGGCATTCAATTAATTAGAAAAAAGGGTTTGAAAAACCGCAGATGAATATTTGGAAGGTATAGAAGCATGGGCTAAAAGAGAGTCCAATTTCAATGATATGTCGATGACACCGTTCGACACTTCCATTTTGAGCATGCGAATATGGACAAGTTAGTCTATGATTGATTCCAAAGGATTTGAGTAATGAAATAAGAGGGCAGAATTCACAACCCCAATTTGATTGAACTGAAATAACATTGGTAGAAACAGAATTACAAACATAACGCGAAAAGGCCAAGAAAATAGAGGACACATCAAATTTTGATTGAAACTAAAAGAGCCAAATGTATTTAGTGAAATCATCTATGATAGAAAAATAATAACGACAACCAAGTGTAGACAGCACAGGTGCTAGCTCCCAAACATCAAGAAAAAGAAGTTCAAAAGGCTTGTCAGACTGTGAAGGAAATGATGGGTGAGGTAGAGCATGTGATTTTGCTTAAGAGCAAACCAGAGAAGGATATGAAGTTGAGCCGTTAGGCACTGGAAGTTGAAAGTGTCAAATAGTAAAAGATGTAGTTCGAGCAGATGGATGACCAAGTCGTGAATGCCAAATTTGAGGAGAGGTACGTTCACCCATGCAAGCTTGCGGTGAAGAACAATTAGACCCAGTGGAGACAATTTTGGGAAAGACCTCAACATCAGTGGGTAGAACATACAATCCATTGTCAACGGTGGCTTGAAAAACTACCTCCTGGGTATGCAAATCCTTCACAAGAAAATAAGAAGAGTGAAATTCGAAGTATACAGAATTATCAACACAAAACTGACGCACAGACAATAAATTTCTAGAAAGAGTTCCCTTTTGAAATAAGTCATGCACGAAGAGTAGATCGATTTGAATATGCTTCATCCGTGAGTGTTGAACAGGATTAAAACTTTAATGAGCTGTTCCAAGATTATCACAAAGAAGAGAAGGTGGCGTGTTGAGTTAGAAGCCAAGTTCTTGGAAGAGAGCAAGAAGCCACATAGTTTCAGACATTGCATTGGCAAAAGATCAATATTCAGCCTCTATAGATGAGTGAGCAACAACTCATTGTTTCTTTGAACTCCAAGAGAATTGATTGGAGCTGAGAAATGTAATATATGCTTATGTTGATGTCCAATCATCAATGTTTCCAACCCAATCAGCATCACTGTATGCTGTTAAACAGGGAGATGCAGAATTTATGATTTGAATGCCATGAAATATTGTGTGTTTAAGATACCGTAGAAGCCTCTTTGTTGTTGTCCAATGAGTTGTAGTTGGCTTATGCTTGAACTAAGACAGTTTGTTGAGCTAAAAAGAAATGTTTGGATGTGTCAAAGAGAGATACTGCAGGCTGCCAATGATATGCCGATACTCAATACTATCAATTGCAGCAATGCCAACCACCAAATGAAGTGGTGTACTAGTTGACAGTGGTGTTGAAACATCCTTTGCACCAATCATGTTTGTATTTTCTAAAATATCATGCACATATTTATGTTGCGATAGAAATAGATCTACACTAATTGGAATTACTTCCACTCCTAGAAAGAAGTGGAGAGAACCCATATCTTTCAGAGAAAACTGATCACCAAGTTTCTAAATAATAGTGTTCACAAAACGTTGATCATTTCCCATAATGACAAGATCATCGACATAAATAAGAAAATAGCATGTAATAGAATCATGTCGATAGATAAACAATGAAGAATCAATTTTGGAATTTTGGAAACTGAGCTTTATGAGAGCATTTCTTAACCTGAATACCATGCTAGATGGGCTTGTTTGAGTCGATAAATGGCTTTTCTTAACCTGCATACATGGTCAGTTTTTGACATGTCTTTAAAACCAGAAGGTTGCATCATATTAATAGTTTTAGTCAACTTCCCATGTAAAAAATCATTGTTAACATCCATTTGTCTCAAATCTCATCCATTCATAACTGCCATTATTAACACTGACCTTATTGTGGCCGGTTTAACAACGGGGTTAAAAGTTTCCTTATAATCATCTCCATGACGTTGATTATACCCATTTACAACTAATATGGCTTTGAATCGATCTACTGACCCATCTGCTTTTCTTTTTACTCGAAACACACACTTACATCCAACTGGGTTACAGTTTTTTGGAGGTGGTACCAAATCCCATGTGCCATGCCGCATGAGTGCAGTGAGCTCACTGGACATAGCATCACGCTATTGAGGGTGAGATACAGCTTGGCTGACACACGTTGGTTCAAGAGATGATGGAAGAGGATGTTTTGAGACTGTGTTCAATTGTTTAGGCTTAAAGATATTGTTCATGGACCGAGTGGTCATGGGGTGGGTTTTGGATGGGGGAATTTAATTGTAATCGAGATCCATTTGATCAGATGATGCATGTGATGCTATGATATTTAAATTGAAATTTATTGGTTGTAAATTCGAATTTAAATTTTTGGAATCAAAGGCACCATGCGATTCAATAAAATCAGTAGGAGAGAGAGATTGGGTGTTACCTGGAGGTGGTGTAGCGGTGACAGTAGCATGTTCCGAGCTCACTGGTGGTTGGGATTCAAAATTTGTGATGCACAATTGCACTAGAACAGAGGAAGGAACAGAGGAAAATGAAGAGCGCGGGTTCGGCGAAGAAGGAATGAGAGAATGATGAAGGCCTTTCATTCAAACTTGGGCTGTGTGAGTGAGTTGGGTCGTGCGAATGGATTGGGGTGATTGGGCTTTTCAGTTCATCAAATGTGACATGTTTGGATAGGTACAGCCGATGGGTGTTTGGATCCATGCATTTATAGGCATTTTAGGTTTGAGAATATCCAAGAAAAATGCATGGAGTGGACTTGGGTTGTAATTTGTTGGCATTGTATGGCCTTGTGAGTGGATTGCAATGACAACTAATTTTTCTTAATTTAAGATAATTGGGTCTTTGACCAAAAAGAGCCTCAAAAGGAGACTTGTTGTGAAGAAGTGGAGTCGGTTGACGATTTATTAGATACGTGGCAGTTTGAAAAGCATGAGGCCAATATGAGAGAGGTAGAGAAGTATTGTGAGACCCGTTTCCACAATATGACAAAGACGACGTTTAGAGACACCATTTTATTGGGGTGTGTAGGGGCAGTGGTATAGTGACTTATACCTTGTAAAGACATGTATTTTTTTAGATTTAGAAATTCGCCACCATCGTCAGAGTACAAGCTTTTTATTTTTTACTTAAACCGAGTTTCAACAAGATTTTTGAATTGTGGAAAAATGGTAGAGACACTGGATTTTGTAGCCATCAGATAAAACCACATGTATTTTGTGTAATGGTCAACAAGAATAAAATAATATCGAGAGCCATCCAAACTAGTGTAGTGAACAGGTCCCCAAACATCAGTGTAAATTATTTCAAGTGGAGAATGACTTTGAAAACTTGTAGACCCAAATGGTTGTTGCTGTGATTTATTAATAGAACAAGAAGTTCATGAAGATGGAAATATATTTGAAGTAAGCGGAAGGGAAAAAAGATTGACAAGATTTTGAACAAATTTAATTGATGGATGTCCAAGACGCTTGTGCCACCCATCAATCAAGGTTTGTTCATGCACATTAGCAACCATTTTTGAAAAAGAAGAAGAAGAAGCCACCATTGAGTGCGGAAACATGTAGACACCATTTTCACACGCACCTCTTAGTAGGATCGTCCTTGTTGTCTATTCCTTCACAAGAAAATGAAACGGATGAAACTCAACAAAACCATTATTTTGTTTTGATAAAATAATGAACTAAAATTAAATTCTTGTGAATGTTGGGAACACAAAGTGTTTTATGTAAATGAATTTTTTTTTTTTTTTTGGTGTAGGTAAGGCCAAGGAACCAATGTGTAAGACATCCAAACCTGTACCATCACCGAGAACAACTTTGTCAATGCCATCATATTCAAAGTGAATGGATAAATTTCTAACATCACCAGTAATATTATGAGAAGTTGCAGAATCGATAAGCCATTTATTTTCTTGAGCATTTGATGTTGCAGCACAATTCATAATCATTTCATTGGGCTGCAACAGTGGACAGTTTTTAGCTGTGTAGCCCATTTGATCACAGAATTGGCACTTAGGCTAGTAGCATCGTTGATTAGAGTTGGAACAGCCCGACTTATTGTTGAAGCGTTTCTGGTCATTTGGCAAGCGAGATTGGCCCTGAGGTCGTGAAGGCCCATTGCCCTTATGAGAGCCTTTCGACTATTGAGTACCTGAGAAACCAGATTTTCTAGTTGTGAAATTCTTAGTAGCAACAAGCTGTTGGGTAGCAGCTTCCATCCTCCTCAAGTAGCTCTCGTGCCCAACAAGCAAATCATGGAGCTCTTCAAAGGCAATGGATTTTTCTGTTGTCCGAATAGGTGCAGCAATTTCACCGAAGTCAAGACCCAAGCCATTGAGGACATATAGTGTTAGGTTATCTTCAGAGATTGGATGGTCAATAAGGGGGCTATCTCATTAGCCAAGGCTTTAACTGCATCGAGGTAATCTGGAACCATCTGATTCCCACACTAGATCAAGGTCAGTTCTTCCTTGAGTTGCATTGCCCTTGTACACGATCTACTAGCATACATATTTGTTAATTTTTTCCATGCCTCATGAGAGGTTTTGGCTATGGCAATGAGTGGGGTAATGAATGTGGATGTGGAGGCTAGGATAGCACTGAGGATTAGCTTATCTTGCCTAATCCAGTGATTGTTTTGGGCGATAGATGATGGAATTCCATTAGAAGAGGGACATTGGGAAACACCATTGACATAATCCATGAGATCATAGCCAATTAGAAGTGCTTCAAATCTAATTGGGCACGCCAATGTGGAAAGGTTGAGGGTGTGAGTTTCTCCTTTATTTGAGATGTAATGTTGAAAACAACAAGTGGAATTTTGGTGGAAGAAGGTGGCTGACTGTTTGGGTTTGCGGAAGACATTTTTCTGGGATCAAAATCTCTTTAGAGGAATGGTCTCCTGATACCAAATAGAGAAAAGAATATTGCAAGAGATTTTAATGGAAACTGTAACACACACTTCTAGTTGATTTGTCTAAGATTTTATATACAAGACTATGATAAGTCAATGGTTCTAAGGAAATATACAAACATTATGACTAGGATATTTATCGGTTACAGAGTAGTATCAATTTGCAGAAACATATGGCATGATTTTCAGTTGGGCTTCAATTTACACAGAATATTCACAAAGATATTAGCCATTATTCCTGCTGTGTGTCAACTTTCCTAATAGTCTCTACTTTACTTTGTACAGTGTGTTCACAATGTATGTATAGAGCCTTTTTACATCACAAAAATATATTCCACAGTTGGAATATTTTATATCTCAATTACACAATAACAGTATCTATTATGAGGAATATTTTCTAGAGTATTCCTTCTGACACCTAGCATAGGATTTCACCCTTTGATTGTGCAGCATTCTTTCTAGAGTCTTCTAGAGCCATCTCCATATTTTTGTTGGAGCTTCTTAGATTATTATCATGTTCTAATCGAAAGGAATTCTTTTCCTTAGATGTGCTACACAAACTTATTGGCAGTCAACTGTATATTGGAGGAACCATACATACAATCTGATCTTATGTTGCAACCCTATTTCCATCACACAATAGAAATGGAGGTTTGGACAGAAAATTAGTTTCTATAAGTTTTGCAGAGCCATAGTCTCTGTCTTATTGATTCTAAAAACCAAACTTGTGGCAAACTTCTAGGCCCTTGAAGCCAGAGGCCGGCCATGAATGCTGCAAAAAATTGTAGTTGCAAGAGCTCCTAGCCTCTTCCACCAATATCTGCTAGATCTTCTCCTTGCACTAACATTCCTGCAAAGAATCAAGAGTGGCTTTGCCCGAGCCTTCGGTACTGAACTTCCTTACGTATAATGCGTCGTGCAAGTTTCAGCGCTGCGCATGTAATGATATATATGCATGGTGTACGTATCAATTAACTATACATGAGTGTAAGGGTACCATTTAAATATTTGAATTTAAACCTGATTTGAACTAAATTTGTCTTAGCATTAAACAGTATTAATTTTTTTGGGCTCCTTCCAAAAATCAAGCTGGCCCAGTTCAAGTATCAAATGCTCTGCCTGATCATCATGAGCTCACTCCAAAATCGTTGCAGGGTCGAGCCCGGTTAGATTGAAAATTGGGCATCCAAATTTTGCTCCCCCACCAACTTCTACAATACGTGCATTTGCATACGCTAACCTATCCAAATTTCATGTTATGCAAATTAGACTGAAATATTCACCAAAAACAAAAATAGTGAAAATGAGAGTAGAGAACAAAGTTTATATATAAACGAATCTTCCTCTTTCCATCTTAATTATTCTTCTTAAATAAATTGGTTAACGTACTGCACAATAGAATTGACTAATGGTATGGCCGACTTGAGCTTACATATAAATATATATATATATTTATATGCATTTAATTAGTCACATAATGACTAATAAAAGGATATATAGGACTGTTAATGTATGGCCGGCAGCTTTGTGCTTTTCATAAAACAAAATATATATGATGGAGCAATCTAGAAATCAATCACATTGACTAATTATACGAAGGAAAAATATTTGGCCGGTCTCAACGTCATTGATTAATTCGCTATTTAATTAATTTTTTAATATATATATATATAGATATAGATATATTGTTGGATCATCTGTGAAATAAATTGAGTCTACAAACCCATCTGCCCTTGCAATCACAGAGGTAGAAAACAAGAGAGATGGCAGCTCACACTGGTAAGGTTTATGGTCTTGTCCATGTTAGTATACATGCATGCAATAATTACAGCTTATTGCTTTTCCATATTATATATATAATATTAGAACCCTAGATATATAACACATGTTCTTGATCCTCTCTCTCTCTCTCTCTCTCTCTCTATATATATATATATATCAATGAGTTTATACTTATAATTTATATTAACGATTTTTTCCCTATTTGTGAATTATGCCAATTAATTACATTAATTCGCGAAGAAAGTAGTGGAAAGAGGTCATGGCCGGAGCTGGTTGGAGTAAAGGGAGAAGAGGCAGCAGAGACGATTGCAAGGGAGAATTCAAAGGTTGGGAAGGTCGACATAGTGAAGGAAGGTATGAGGGTGACCTTGGATTTTCGTGCTAATAGAGTCAGGGTTTGGGTTGATAATAGCGGAGTTGTGAAGAAGCCTCCTCAAATTGGTTAGCACGCACGCACGCACGCACGAGGACTACTTACTACTACTTATTAATCGATCGATGCATACTAGTATTAATTATTAAATTAGTTAAGCAAATGTTCTTATATATATATATATTTACTAAAGCAAAATATTAATGCGTAATATATATTGGTGTGTGCAGTGTGTTTATTATTATACATCGCAAAGTGCTTCATAATTATGATCAGCATGTACGTACCCAGCTTGTGAAATCATTTGTGTTTTAAGAAATGAAATTGATACTCTTCTCTCTCTCTCTCTCTCTCTCTCCAACCCCGGCCGGCCTGGTTCTACATTATAGGAGATGGAAAGTCATAGCTAGCTAACTAGGCATGCATATAATTATCCCATTTGTCCAATCATAAAATGACATATTAGTGTATTTTGAGCTTGACGCATGGACCACATTGATATATTAACGATTAAACGTGCATTAGAACTTCGGTTGGAAAAAACAGTACTTGTATAAATCATCCGCTTCTTAATTGTTGGATGAGAAGAACAACAAATTTGGTATGAAATTAAGTAATTGGTCGATAACATGATGATCAAGCTGTGATCCCAAATATATTATATAGGCCAGGTCATTAATGGATGACTTTTTGTAAAAATTTCAGATTGATTATATGATGGATCAAACCAGGATTAACCACTAGACTACAGGACAAGGCAGGTTACTACTTTAGATTCTTAAATTCAATGCATGGTTTATGGATGAGAGATACAATAGAAATAACCAATTCGCATTTCTACAAGACATGAACCCGAGCCTGAACATTTTAACAAACACCTTGAATGCAAGTCCATATGAGCACTAGTACCACACCTTGAAACTACAAAATAGTGCTGATGGTAATTTCCTCCAATCAAAAACTGTCATGCACGTCAATTTTTTCATAGCAAGTAAAATATCCTCACTCCCACATGACTATTAATTAAAAAAAAAACTTAAAAAAAAATGATAATGATCACAACTCCGGCCACCTGATCTGATCCTCGTATTCCAACCAAATCCGGCTGCAGAATTAATAGTGATCTTAAAAATATATAGTTAGAGTCAAAAGATTTATGCTTGTAGCTAGTTTATACGTGATGGTCAGGAAGCAGAACGTTGGAAAGTGCATGCAGCATGGCCAAAGGAATCATTTTGTCCGTGGAAAGTGCATGATGATCAAGTTCAAAATTACCAACTTGATAAAAAAAAAAGGTGATCGTCAGGTGAAAGCAATTAAGACGTCACATATATAAGAAGTATTAAGATGTTGCATGCATATTCTTCCTTACGATCCCATTTGAAATTTGGAATGAACTGAAATTAACTCAATTCAATCTAATTTTAATTGAGTCTAACATCTAAACATCAAATTCTCAAATCACTAAACTCATCTCAACTCAAAATCTCTTTATATGTGGGATCCATAACTTTTTTCAATTTAACACCTTTTTACACGCAAGGCCTACAATATTTTTTCAACTTTCCATAAATACATCTAAACTCATTTTAATATCCAAACACATCTAAACTCATCTTAGATAAGCCCCACAAAACTCACTCTACCATTTTAACTCACTACTATTCATAAATAACTCAACTCAACTCAACATCTAAACGAGACCTAAATGTTGGATTGAAAGATCATGTTTAGATTGGAAATCATCTATCTCCGGCCAGTGATTAGTGGCAGCCAATGTGTTTGAAGAGAAATGATTTAGCAAACAAAGAGATTCTACAAAAGTAAATATACAGACTGAAGTGATTTGATACTATATATTAGATTGTAAAATTATTTTTCCTGTAAAATAGATCTAACGTATCATATGAAATCATGTCAGTTTGTAGGTAATTTGCTTTTGTGTGATCACTTCACTTCGATTTATGTAGTCATGTATGTAATATAAATGTTCCATACACTTTGCATGTCGTACTATAAAATAGCTAGAGAACTATTATGCAAATGAAATGAGAAATATTTAATTAAATGGAATGGAGCGTAAAATTAGGATTCAAAATAGAACCTATATTCTGATACTATGTAAAGCTATCACTTGTATAAAAAATTTAAACTGATAGAAAGATGTAGATTTAATTATTAATTTATATTATATTATGTAATAAATTAATAATTAATTATTGCGGTGGCCAAATAGTGATAGAAATATGTCCATTAGGAAGTAATTATATATCTTAATTAGTACAGATGATCTTGCATGGTAGAGCCATAAACTCATAATAACTTTCATAAAGAAAACTTATTTTACAAAGTAGTACTTCACGATGAAGATCAGCAAACTAGTATGCTAAGTGATCTATGATCTGTCAATTAGCTAAATATTTTTGAATAACCATTTCTATAATAAAATTCATCATGTAAATAAGGCCGATTTGTTTAATCACTTATATATTTCTACTCATATATAAATGATTAATTAGTTGTGTTAATGTCGTATTTCACGGGCCTGGGCGACTCGGTGCTAGTAGTGCTCGGGTTGAAACTTGCACAATGAAGAAGGGGGGGACCTCAGGGTCCGTTATACCTCCGACGCTTAAATTAATTTTTATGTAGGAGATGAAGAGAAAATAATAATGAATATGAGTGTAAAAGTTAACCCCTTTGTTGGTTGCAGATGGTGTCTATTTATACTTGCCAACCTGGTCTCCATAGTAGTGGGGTGTTGCATTGTAGGAGATCGCATACTTATGCTGCCTACTCGCCAAGCTATACCTATGCCGTCTATTCGCCGAGATACAAAGCATTTAGGGTCGCTGCGTGTAGCTTGAGCTCTGGGTTGCATTGAATGCGGCATGCTTTCTGCTCTGAGTTCCTCTTATCTCATTAATGTGGCACGTCTTTCTCTCAAGCTTTATCCTCTGCATTTGAATGCGGTGAACCTTCTTCCCTAAGTTTCTACTAGCTCATTAATGCTCAGTGTGAACTGCCCTGAATATTCCTGGGTTGCATTGAATGTGACATTCCTTCTTCCTTAAGCCTTTCATGTATCTTCTGATTGGGTTTTTGATGTGAACATGATCTGACCCGGATCTCATACCCAAGTCTTCCCAATACGTTCGGCCCTGCCCAAACCCCATATCTGGGCTCTGACTTGGGCTTTACTTCTAGCCCTTCCCAAGGGTTTTACTCCTTTCACAATACCCCGTGAATTTTCAGCACACTTGTGGGCTGGAAATTACAATTTTTTTTTTTTAGCCAAAGGGGCTTTTACGAGGATTTCTGACCTGTGCAGACTTGTTGATGAAAGTGGTGTCATTTCATGCATATCCACTCGTTCACCTTCTCCAGTTTATTGGGATGTGGATCAATCTCTAGAGTTAATGAATAAGGTTAATCATTTGCCTCTGTCCTCATTAATTGAAGTTGTCTCCTTGGGTAGACTTATACATCACTCGAGATTGGTTCGTTTAATGTGCGCATGCTGTTGGTAACCATCACCCAGCTTTCCCGCGGTTGATGTATCCCTTCGAACTTCGTGCTGCCGTTTCAGAAGTCTAGTTGTTTCATCACATTATTCATCACACTATTTAGACCCATTTCTTCCTCCTTCTCTTCTCTGCCATTTTTACTTCGACCTCTCTCTTCGTCTTTATGAAACTTTAAGGTTCTATCCTCTTTGCTTCCTTTCATCATGACTAAACATGACAATAATGAAGCCCGTTTCAACTACTTTGCCGAGAAATAATGGACATTAGATATGACTAGTGATGACCTTCGTTCATTTTGCAGGCCATACCCCATCCTTCCTAATACCGTTCTGGAAGCTCTTGGTCCTCGTGTCCCAATGGTAGATGTCGATAGCCTGGTGACAAGGGTTGCTCTTTATCCCCATATGTTTTCCAATGGATTACGATTGCTGTTCTACCGTCCGGTGTGAAAAATTTTGGATTTCCTGGAACTACCCCTAATGTGACTCAGTCCCAATGCCTGGCATTCCATAATGGCCAGTTGAGTTGCCTTCTGGATTGCTCTTGGTGATTCCTTGGAGGATTATCCCAATCTGACTGCTCAGAAATTTCTGTCAGTGTATTGCATCAACCGGCTTGATGGGAACGTCTGTAGTTTTCAATCCCATTCTTCTGAGAAAAGTTTCACTTCCTTGGAGAGGCGTTACTCTTTGATAAAAGAGTGGCATAGGAATTTCTTCTTCGTGTCGGAGCCGGATTGGGAATTCCCGAAAAAGGAGCTGGAAAATAAGAAGTTTCATGTTCGAGCAGTTTGGGGTAAAGTACCAAGCTCCAAATCTCTTTCTATTAAGTTATCAGAGAGAAAATAGCTTAGGGTTGCTTATATAATATCCTGGGCAGTGGCTCATCCCACTTTTTTTGAGTCCGATATGTTGCTAAGTGATGAAAACATTTGGCGTTACATAACGCTTCCCCACCGTCCGCATGTGCTAAGGGCGAAACGTCGTGCAACCTCTCCGCCAAAAGGTGGCGGTAGGAAATGGTCTCAAACAGAGGAAGGCACTTCTGGACCTGCTCTTCTTGCAGCCGGCGCCCTCCTCCTCATCCATCCAAGACATCTTAAACCACCCCGTCTACACATAGTCGTGGTCAGTCTTCTGGTCCATAATTCTGTCTGCCGCCTGGATCTCCTTTTAGCGAGTATGGAGTTCCCCGTCTGGCCTCCCAAGCACAAGGTCACAAGCCACCCAGGAGTTCCCGCCCGAGTTTTAAGATTCCTACTCAGAGGGTTCCTGTAACTCCTTTGTGTCCATCCTTGTCAGTGCCCTTCGTGAGGGGGAGAGTAGTTCTCACCGAGCAATTCTAGCAAACAATCCATCAATAGGTAACATATTTTAGACTTAATAATTTATTACCCTTTTTCTTTTTATTGTGCTAGGCAAGTCAAGATGTAAAAAAATAATAATAATTTAGGTTCTATTGGAGAAGACGTGGCTGATATTGCCATTGCCTTCCTTTCTCAAAAACGTTTGGTCGTCCGACCTTTCGAGATTTCGGTCCAATCATGGGAGCTTTTCCCTCTTTCGAGGAGGTGCTCAATCAGGAGAAGGTTCTCCGACACGAGCTACCGGTTCATGGGCCAACTCCCTTTGAGGAAAGGCTTGCCGAGGTAGAAGCTGCCTTTGGCGAATGTTTGACTATGCCCCCTGTTTCTCCCCCAGAACCCTTGGGTCTGACTCTCCCAAGTTTTTTTGCAGTTCTCAAATCAACTAGTCTTGACGCAACTCCATTTTCGTCTTCTGCAACGATTATGGAGGTTACATCTATCGAAGCTGAGGAGCCAACCCTTTCGAGGATGGTGGAACCTTCCTCCGAGGAAGTTATGGAGCCAACATTCTTAGAAGTCTCGCCCTCCTCATCAATCTTGGAGCCTTTGTTCCCAAATTGGGCATTCCAACTATTACTGTGGCGAATCCTTCTCCAATCTCTGACTCAATCCCCTTAATGGTTCCAGAAGTGATCCCTCCCCCTTTAGTCTCTCAGGTATTTGTTTCTTAAATCCTTTGCTCAAACTTCCTCTTTTTTCTACACTCATGCCTTGCCATTTATCTATTTCAAGAATCTACAATCCCTCAAGCTAAGGCTATTTCTCCATGCCGCAAAACTATTATCCTTGTGGAGGATAGTTCTTCACCTGTTTCTCCCTCAACCGGAAATGTTTTTATTCGTTTTGAGGCTTTTCAGGGTGAAACTTCGGCTCAGGGTGGGGAACAATTAGGCTCTCCGTCTGTGCCTCCTCGAGCTCCCCAGAAAGAAGTTTCCATTTAAGGTGGGGAGGAGTCTGGACCGCCGTCTGCCTGCTCAAGCCGTTCTGTTGTTGGTGTGTGTAGAATTTTCTCTCCCCTCTGGGAAAGCAAAGTCGAAGGAGACGGGGCCTGGGTTTAATAAGGCACGAGCAGAATCATTTGCCGTGCAAGCTCAAAAGTTCAGGCCCCTGTTTGTCAATGTAAGCATTTTCTTTTAGCTGGTTTCTAACCTTCATCCTTTGTTTATAAACTTTATTTTTTTCTGATTTTTCAAGCCACATACCAACTTGTTGAGATGGTCGCTAGAGAGAGGGAGGCTCTTGAGAAGGAGTTTAGGGCTCAGAAGGCATTAAACAACCTCATGGATCTGTAGGGAAAGAAAATGAGCGATGAACTCCGTAATCTAACCTTGGAGAATAACTCTTTAAGGGAGGACAATGAGCACTGCCATCGGAAATTCGTGCTCAAAGGAAGGAGATTGAGGAAAAGGACCGAGAGATCAAGGTGATGGTCCGTTAAATTCAGACGAAGCCCCTGGAGATTGAGCTCAAAGATAAAGAGATTCGGTTGGGAGACCTGGATATTGAAGAGAATAACACATAGATTGCTTTGAAGGTTCATGCGTTGAAATCCACCAGGAAGGATATTGAAGATCTTCACGTCCACTCTGAACTTTTATTTACTGAAAGGAAAAATGCCCAAGCTGAAGTACAAAGGCTAGAGTGTGAGCTGGAGCATATCTAGGAAGAGCTGAAATAGTACAAGGAGGCCGTCTAGATGTTTGATTGAGCTGCATTATTGCATAATTTATATAGTTAAAATCAATGTAATTTTAATTGTTTCATCATATTATCATTGATTTTAGATGGAAAAATGATCAAGAGGCAATAACTTCAAGTTATGAATTAAATTGATTAAAAGCATAGTTTATGCTTATATTTTATAACTTGTAATTTAATTTGATTTTATTGTCTCACATGCACAACACATTTTTAATATTCTAGTTTAGTTGTTGTTTAATTTTTAATTAATTAATTATTTTCTTTTTCTAATTTTATTTATTTTTATTATTCTGTTTGTTTTATTTTACTTTATTTTATTTTATTTTATTTTATTTTTATTTTTATTTTTATTTTTTTTATTTACTGCGCAGGCTAAACGACATGTCGTTTGGCCTATAAGCTAAACGACATGTCGTTTTCTACAAGCTCTGATTCAGCCGTCCAAGCCAAACGACCTGTCGTCTGGGATAAGCTGCACGTCGTTTGGCTTCGTCTTCAACCTCTCGACCGAACGCATGCAATCTCCATGCATGCGTTCCGAGCTTGCGCAGCCGCGGCCCTCCGCCTCTCCACCACCGCAGCACCTGCGCGATCAGTTCTCCACCACCATGCACGGCCCAGCCACCCTCGGCTCAGCACCACTTCATGCATGCACCATGCACGGCCTGCACGTCGAAAGCACTCACGGCTTCCACCTGCTGCCTCCTCAGCCAACCACGCTGCACAGCACCACCTCCGCCAACCTCCATGCATGCGTTCGTCGCATGCACAGCCGCAGCCCACATGCACAGCTCAACCGAAACCAGTCCCCTGTTTTGACACTGAAAAACAGAGCAAGTTTCCAGCTCTTCCACCCGCTGCCTCCTCAGCCACGTACGTCGCCAGCCTCACCCGAAGCCACCACACTGCCCAGCCATGCCAGACGCACGAAAGAGAAAGAAAAAAAAAAGATGAAAGGCTTCTATTTTCATCGGACGCTGCACAACGACGCACGGAAAAAAGAAAAAGAAAATAAATAAATAGACAAGTCGGCTGGAGTTCGGTGCAGCAAGAACAAGAGTTGGAAGAGATAGAATGAAAGAAAGAAAAAGAAACCGAAACAAAGAAGAATAGGTTCGGTGTCGGTGATAGCAGTTCGGTGCAAATAATGCACTTGCATTTCGGTGCATGTGTTGTGGTTCGGTGCAGCAGACAAAGAAAAAGAAATAAATGGGTGCAGTTCGGCTCAAAGGGAAGAAGAAAATAAACGGACGTGAAGCAGTGCAGTCTCGGCTGGAAGCGAGAACAAACAAGAAAGAAAAAGAAAGAAAAAAAAGGGAAGAAAGCACGTTGGGTGTTTCGGTACAAGGAAGAAGGAATAAGAAAAAGAACTAAAGCTGGTCGGCTGGCTTGCTTTTGAGGCTGGACGCACGAGAAAAAAAAAGAATGATATGAGGGAACAGATGCACATGGGAGTTCACGGATTAAACTAAACACAGTGAAGTTTGAAGCCTATATAAAGGCCTGTAAGCAGTCGAAGAATGGGTGGCAGAGGTTAGACGCCCAGTAGCTGTAGAATAGAGTAGTTGTAGTTTTTCAGTTTAGGAGACAACGCAGATGAAGTGAGGGAGTTCGGTGATGCAGTTGAGAGCCTAATGGACCAACTGTGTTATCGAGCTGTCCTCTCCCTTATCTGTAGTCTTCACTTTATTTTCATTTTTTTTATTTCAATTTATGTCATTTAATTTTACGCACTTTAAATTTATGCACTTTAAATTTCTTTCCGCACTTTTAATTTCTACACTTTAAATTTATGTCATTTATTTTTCTGCACTTTAATTTATTGTCATTTAAATTTCTGTCATTTATTTTTCTGCAATTTATTTTTATGTCATTTAATTTTCTTGTTCTTTTAAATTTCAGTCATTTAAATTCCTGGCAATTTTAATTCACTGTCTTGCACGTTAATTTCTTTACTTTTAAATCACTGCATCCAAAACGCTCAAAGCCAACAAAAATGAATCTGGTTCACGACCAGTAAATTTTCTTTTTCATTGCACTCTTTCATCCATTGTAAATATCATCACTTTTTATTTATATTTTCTCATTGTAAATATTTCCATTATTTTACACGAGTTTATTTTTAACACTTTCCCTGTGGAGACGATCTAGGAATTTATTCCTAATTACTACGCGACACGCTCCTGCACTTGGGATAGCCTTTTGGCTGCTCATTTTCGAACGAGTCAATGTTGGCGAAGGAGAAAAGGCGTGCCATCGAGGTCCATTGCCGAATGTTCCATAAATACATTGCGAACGCCGTATCTGGAGATAAACTAAGGGTTTCAACTCAACGGCTTCAACTCAAAGTTTCTTGTTTAAAGTCTTCTTTGGATGCTGCTTGGCATCGGGCATATCTCATTGAATCTCAACTCAGACGGGCTCTTGCCCTGTGCAATGATGCTTGGATTTATAGGTACAGGGAAGGCCTTGAGCATATGCGATAGGTATTGATAGAGAACCTTGAGACTGACCTTCGTACCCTCAATCGTTAAGAGCTCCCCCCAAATAAGTCAGCTTATTATGAAATGTTGACCATGGGTGTAGAGGATATACCTCTAGCTTTTTTCGATGCTCCTCCTTAACTTTAGCTCCTATGTATGTTTATTTTTTGTGTTTCCAAACCTGCACAAATCTTTGATGTAATTCGACAAACTTCCATATATGAATGTACCTTTAGTTTGGTTGGAGCTTGGTTGAGTTTGACTTCCCATTTTGTCTTTCTTTCTCACTTTTGTATTAGTTTATCTTCCTCCATTGTTTTTCCCGAGCTCAGGTTGTGCAAAAAACTTAGACGTCAAGCAGTGCCCTTTGTCTTGTTATTGATAGAAACCGAGCGGGGCACCTCCAATTGATGAGAACCGAGTAGGGTTCCTTTGCTTGATGGGGACCAAGCAAGTCTCTTTCTTTGCTTGATGGGGACCAAGCATGTCTCTTTCTTGTTTATGGGACCAGAGTAGGGCTCCTTTCAATTGATGGGGACCGGGCAGGGTTCCTTTGCTTGATGGGGCCGAAGTAGGGCTCCTTTCAATTGATGGGGACCGAGCATGGTTCCTTTTCTTGATGGGGACCGAGCAAGGCTCTTTTCAATTAATGGGAATCGAGCAAAGCTTTTTCTTGTCAATGGGAACCAAGCAGGGTTCCTTTGTCAAATCTTATATGTGCTTGGTCACATGCTGAGCATCCCTATACTTTTTGCACGTGTGGCTGGTTTGATTTACTACTGATTCTCTATTGGTTCCTGCTCTATGGTTTGATTTATTTGTTGATTCTCTGTTGGTCCCAAGGTCACTTTGAATAATGTCTTTTCAGCTTCATGATTTTGAATGTCATTTAATTTTGACGATTGTGTGTTAATCCCTCATTAATTCCATATTAACTTTTTTATTAACTCCTCCATGAACTCTATGCAGCGTATCGGTCGCCATTTTTGGATTTTTTGATTTTCAAGGGATTACGGTTTCCCAGTGGGGACACGTGGCCGCTCAGGGAGGTCTAGGGAGTTATGATGCCTCAGCATGCTAAACGCCATCCTTGCCTATAAAAGGGGGCCTTTCCTTTCCTAACGAATTCATCCGATTTT
Source organism: Cyclocarya paliurus (assembly GCA_029856935.1). Classification (NCBI taxonomy): domain Eukaryota; kingdom Viridiplantae; phylum Streptophyta; class Magnoliopsida; order Fagales; family Juglandaceae; genus Cyclocarya; species Cyclocarya paliurus. The sequence continues at coordinate 3,064,217 of CM056946.1, read as the reverse complement.
ATTCTTGTCTGTTCTCTTAGATTTTGTAACTTCTCGTGCCTATCTTCCTCTTTGCTCTCTTTTTATCTTTCTTCATATGATTTTGACGGCGCCTCTACCCTATAGGGGGCGACACCTTCTCTTATGGTTTTCAGGCTATCGTTGGATATGGCGGTTTAAATATTGGAAGAATGAGTTCATACTTCTTGTTCTTGCCCTTTTGCTTATGGTGCTTCACTTGTTCTTGCCCTTTGCTTACAAGAGTCTGCTCCCTAAGTTGTTGCATCAGAACTCGCTGCCTACTAGTTCTGAGCAGAGCAAGAATAGGAAGGTGGCATGATGGTGGAGATAGAGGAGGGCAGGAACAGACGGTTCAAGGTAGAAATCAACTCTCCGGATTTGATTTTGTTTGTTGCTTCAACATCTGTCTGCCCTCCACGCCGTCCACTGCTGCTGACCCTAAACCCAGTTCACTCTCCTAGGAATTTGGGTGGGGTTCCATTGGACACCCCTCTTCCTGGAAAGATACCGCAATGCTGAGTGCCTGCTCGGTATCTTTCTAGGAAGACACCACAATGATGAGTGTAGGGTTTCTGTCCAAATGAAGTTTTCTTTTTGTTCCTTGTAATCTTTGATGATGTAATCTTCTTCTTGTAATCTTTTGATGATGTAATTTTTCTTCTTGTAATCCTTGGGATTTGATGATGCAATTTTCTTCTTGTAATCCTTGGGACTTGATGATGTAATCTTCTTCTTGTAATCCTATATGGATAATAAAATGAATTTTGTGTGCCTGTTTGCAAGGTTTCTATATTTTCCTTGTTTGTATTTCATTTTTGCCATCTTTCCTTTTGCTTCCTCCTAACTGTTTTGCTTCCTTTGACGACTCTCTGTGACCAATCATGGGATAGGGCTTGTACTCCGCAAAGGCTGGCAAGTTCAATATAGGGATTGGCTTATGTTTCGACTGAATTTTGTTCAGTGCAGAACCTGGGGGCCCTCATCCTAGGCCAATGCATTGTAGGCAGTAACCTTGCACAAGGCTTGACAAGTTGAGGGACTTGTATTCTAAATGGCTAATATATGGGCATAGCTCAAGGCTCTGGTCCTTAGCCAATACCTCGTGGCCAATCAAGAGACAGGGCTTGTACCCCATGAAGGCCGGTAAGTCCAACCTAGGGATTGGCTTGTGTTCTAACTGGCTTTTGTTCAGGGCAGAACTCGGGGGCTCTAATCCTTAGCTAATGCATCACAGGCAGTAGCTTTGCTCAAGGCTCGACAAGTCGAGGGACTTGCGTTCCGAGGGGCTAATATATGAGCCAAGCTCAAGGCTATGGTCCTTAGCCAATACCTCGTGGCCAATCAAGAGACTGCGCTTATACCCCACGAAGGCCGGTAAGTCCAACCTAGGGATTGGCTTGTGTTCCGACTGGCTTTTGTTAAGGGCAGATCTCGGGGGCTCTGATCCTTAGCCAATGCATTGTAGGCAGTAACCTTGCACAAGGCTTAACAAGTTGAGGACTTGTGTTCTGAGTGGCTAGTATATGGGCAGAGCTGAAGGCTTTGATCCTTAGATAATACCCTGTGGCCAATCAATAGACTGGGCTCGTATTTGGAATGTCGGGTGGTCCTTAACCTTTTTCGCCTCGTGAATCGTTATGATGAAGCCATATTAGGACGTTCAAGCAGTACCCAGATGAGCCATATTGTCGATGTCATTTCGAACCATATGAAATGACTCTAACAGTAGAAGACAAGAAAATAGAACGTTTGAAGTTAATTCATAGAATTTTATTAACAAGTCATCACCTTACACTGCACGGTGGCTTCATGGTCTTCATGCCAAATTTTTCCTTAAGTGCTTAGCATTCGATGGGTGGGACAGTTTGTGACCTTCTTGATCCTTGAGCTGATAAGAGCCAGGCCTCCTTGTCGCCGTTACCAAGTATGGTTCTTCCCATTGGGGGCCCAACTTGCCTTCTTCCTAGGTGGTAACTCTCATTTGCTTCAGGACCATATCTCTTATTTTGAAAGTTCGAGGTTAAACTCATTTGTTGAAGTTTCGTTCTACCTTTTGTTTAATGGTTGCTGTCTGACTTACTGCTTCCTCACACCTTTCTTCTAAGAAGTCTAGGTTTTCTTTTAACCCTTCGTCATTGCTCTCTTGGTTGAAATGTTGTACGCGGTATGTGGGTACAGCCACTTCTGCTAGTATTTTGTCTTCAGTTCCATAGACGAGGGTGAAAGGTGTTTCCCGGTGGAGGTCCTTACTGACGTTCGGTATGCCCATAGTGTGCTGGGGAGTTCTTCGGCCCATCCCCCTTTTTTGTTTCCCAACTTTTTCTCCAGGATATTAAGTAGTGTCTTATTGGTGGCTTCTTCATGTCTATTCGCCTGTGGATGTCTTGGAGCGGAATACTTAGTTTTGATTCTGAGTTCTAAACACCACTCTCTATAATGGGAGCAATCAAATTTTTTTTCGTTGTCCAATACAAAACTTTGAAAAATTCCAAAGCGGCAACTTATAGATTTCCAGAGGAAGTTTGTGATTACCCGAGTTGTGATTGTTGCTAGTGTATTTGCTTCCACCCATTTGGTGAAGTAATCAACAATTACTACGATGAATTTTACTCCTCTATTGCCCATAAGGAGTGGGCCAATGAGGTCAAATCCCTACTGTGTGAAGGGCCATGGGGAAGTAATGGAAGTGAGCTTTTTGGGGAGGGCAGTGAGGAATAGGCGCATACTCTTGGAATTTGAAGCATTTTTTTACAAAATCTTCCACGTCTCTCAGAGAATTAGGCCAATAGTACCCTGCCCGTGCAGCTCATGCTGCTAACGCCCTTCCACGGGAATGGTTTCCACAAACTCCTTCATGTATCTTAGCCAGTATATATTGTGCTTACTCGGATGAGATACATCATAGGAGAGGCTCGGCAAAGCCCCTTTTATTCAAGATTCCTTCCACTAATGTGAAAGGAGCTGCTATGTTTCTAATCTTCCGTGCTTCTTCACGATCATTCGAAACAAGACCAATGTCAAGGAATTTTATGATGCCGACGACCCACTCTGGTGGTTGTAATATCTGGATTGTAGATAGGGGTGTAACTGATCCCGTCCGGTCTAGTTTTAGACAAAATTTAAGACCAAACCGATATGTACCGGTTTTGCATTTTCTAAAACCGATTATATCCCGATTACTCTCCTAAACCGGTTTTACTGGTTTTCAGTCCAGTTTTCTTTTTCTTTTTAATATAAAAAACATATAATAAAGTGTTACCTTTTATGATAAAATGTTATTAATAATTTAATATATATATATATTTTATGTTTAAAGCATATGATCAATTAAATTTTTATCTTTAAGATTAAACTTTTATTTTATAAATTATAATAACATTATCTTATATATAATTATATTAATAACATATGATCAAACAAATTACAAATGTTCATATTTAAGATTAACATTTTATGTTATAATTTATAAATTATAATATGAAATTATTTCATATATGATATACAATTATATATATTATATATAAAAATTTCATATATAATTATATCTTATATATAAAACTTATATATATAAAAACTATTTTGTGTAATATATAAAATTAATTTTTATATATATTCTTTTCCAACCAGTTCGGTCCGATCCTATGGAACCGAGACCGGACAGGGTCTGATCGATTTTTATAATATAGGAACGGGTCTCGGACCAGACCGGTTCAAAACCAGACCAATTAGTCCAGTTCGGTTTGGTCAAGTTAGGTTTCCTAGTTTAAACTTACACCCCTAATTGTAGATACCTTTATTTCGATGGCTGGTACATCGATTGTTCGGATGGTGGTATGATCTGGAATGGGCGTTTCTTCTTGACATGAGGCAGTCTTTGCCAGACAGTCTGCCTTGTAGTTTTCCTTCCTGAGTATTTGCTTTATATAGGAATACTGGAAAAGGTCCCATTCCTCCGTTACCTTTTGTAGGTACTTATTCAGATTTTCTCTTTTAGCAATGAACTGTCCTGTTACTTGGCCAACTACCACTTGCGAATCAGATTTTACTTTGATCTCAACAACGCCTAATGACTTGGTTGTTGTCAAACCTGCGAGTAGTGCCTCATACTCGGCCTCGTTATTAGTGGTTTTAAAGCCAAGCTTGAGTGCATAGTTGAGCTCTTCTCCGGATTCTGGGACTATGTGTACCCCAATTTCTCCTCCAACTCGGCAAAAGGAGCCATTGACGTAAACTTGCCAAGGCTTTCCTTGAGGATTTATGATTATTTCTTCTAGAAATTTAGAGAATTCCGCCACAAAATCTACTAATACTTGCCCTTTGATTGTTGTGCATGGGAGGTACTCGATTTCGAACTCACTTAGTTCTATTGCCTAGTTAGTCATTCGGCCTAAGACATTAGGTTTCTGCAATATTTTTCTCAAAGGGATATATGTGAGTACTTTTATTGAGTGGACCTAAAAGTATAGCCTTAGTCGTCGGGAGGCAATAACCAACACGAATGCTAACATCTCAGTTCGAGGATATCTACCTTCCACTTCTTGAAAGACTCTACTTATGTAATAGATAGGTCACTGAACTCCCTCTTCGTTCAAAGTAAGCCCAATGGATACGACATTTGGTGATATTACCAGATACGCGGTTAGGTCTTCTCTAGGCTTGGTCTGACTAAGGAGTGGTGGATGGGCTAAATATTCTTTTAACTCACCGAAGGCTCGCTCGCACTCATCATCCCATTCTTGAGCCTTCCTGAGGACTTTGAAGAAAGGAAGGCAGCGATCAGTGGACCTTGCTATAAAATGACTCAGAGCAACCACCATTCCTACAAGCTTTTGAACTTCGTTGAATGTTCGTGGAGGTTGCACATCTATAATTGCTTTGACTTTCTCAGGATTGGCCTCGATTCCTCACTCAGAGACCAAGAAACCCAAGAACTTCCTTGACTCGACACCGAATGCACACTTTAATGGATTGAGCTTCATCCCATATTTTCTGAGTACGGCGAAAGCTTCTCTGAGATCATCAAAGTGTTGTTCTGGCTTCTTGCTTTTGACTAAGAGATCGTCAACACAAACTTCCATATTCCGCCTGATATAATTTTTGAACATCCAGTTGACTAGACATTGGTATGTTGCTCCTGCATTTTTTAGACCGAATGGCATTGCTGTATAGCAGTAGAGGCCTCGGTCGGTAATGAACGTCGTTTTCTCTTGATCGTCCGGATGCATCCTGATCTAATTGTATGCTGAATATGCATCCATAAAGCTGAGAAGGGGGTGGCCGGCTGCTGAATTCACTATCAAATCTATTCGTGGTAGGGGGAAGCTGTCTTTTGGGCAAGTTTTGTTTAGGTCTTGGAAGTCTACACACATCCTCCACTTTCCGCTTGCTTTCTTTACCAAGACAACATTGGAGAGCCACTCTTGATAATATACTTCCCTGATGAACCCCTCAGCTAGAAGCCGGTCCACTTTCTCGGAGATGGCAGCATACTTCTCCGAGCTAAAACTACGGCGTTTCTGTTTGACCTCTTTTACCGCGGGGTCCACACTAATGTGATGTTCAATTATGGACGCATCAATGCCGGGCATCTCCTTGTGACTCCTTGCAAACACATCTCGATGTTCAACGAAGAGGTGCCTAATGGCTTGGCTTAGATCTGTAGTCATCTTAGTTCCTACCCGGACAATACGCTCCGATCTTTCCTGGTCCATTGGTACTAGGACCAAGGGTTGGTTAGATTTTGCCTGTCGTAAGCCTTCCTCATCTCTTACTTCTCTGTCCAGTTCAGTCTACTCTGAAGGCAGGGGTAGGATGATTTCTTCTTGATCCTTTTCAAGAGTTCGGACCTCAATTGCATCAATCTTCATTTCCCGTGCATAGCAATCTCTTGTGGTCTTCTGCTCCCCACGTATTTCCCCCACCCCATATGAAGTTGGAAATTTTACTTTGAGGTGGTATGTGGAAGTTACCGCTTTCATGCTATTCAGGGCGGGACGCCCAAGAATTGCATTGTATGAAGAGGGAGCCTTGACCATTAGGAAGTCGACCATGAGGGATGTCGTCCTGGGATTTGTTCCGGTCAAGACGGGTAGAGTGATCGCTCCAATAGGTTGAACCATGTCTCCGGTGAAGCCCTTGAAGGGTATTGGTGCCAGACACAAACGATCTGGCGTGTTCCCCATTCGAATGAATACTTCCCAGAATAAGATGTCGGCAGAGCTGCCATTATTGATAAATACCCTACTTGTTAAGTAATTGGCAATTTGCATCGTTATGACCAGGGCGTCATCATGGGGGCATTGTAAGCCTTTTTCATCCTTCTCATTGAAAGTTATGAAATGCTATCTTGGTTGTCCCTTGGTGCCAAAGGCCGACCTATGGGAAGCGAACACTTCTTCATACTTGGCTTTCCTGGCATGGGCCTTTCGACCTGATGAGGTAGTTGCTCCCCCAACATACCCTCCAGCTATTGTACGTATCTCGCATAATATGGCATCTTTATTATTCTGGCTGTTTCAACTCAGACTCCTTCGATGTCGATCTATTGTTCTTCTCCTATCAGGGCTTTTGTTCCTCCGATCATGACTCCTGCTTTTGAGGGCAAGATTCCCATTTCCCTAGGCCGGGCTTCTGCTTCTCCAGTCAGAACTTTGGCTCCTCCTAGGACGCCAATGATTGCCACGCTGTTGGTCACGTCTCTCATCACTACCTCACTCTAACTGGGCTTCCATTTCTTCTATTTTCTGCCCCCTTATGAAGCAATCTTTAGTCCAATGGCCGCCAGAGTTGTGGTAGGTGCAATATTTGAAATAAACCGCATCGCATCTCTACCCGCCTTGGGGGCTTGGTTCCTTCTCAGTTTCTACCTCCAAGTTGGAGTGTAGTCGTGGTGCGGCCTTCCCACGAGAAGTTCGTTCTTCCTTCCATTTTGTTTCATGAGTTCTTTTCTTATCCTCTTCTCGAACTGACCTTTTGCTTTGGTCCATTGTCATTTTGTCTGCTCTCTCCATTTCGGTCCTTCTGGGAGCTGTTAATCCTCGGAGTGTGTCTTTGGCATTTATGAAATCGTCTTCACAGTCCATAAATTCCCTTAGTGAAGTCAGGGTCTTCTAGGTAGTTGCCATTATGAAATGGTTGCAAGGCTAGATTCTTCCCAATAATGCTACCAAAGTGATCTTCTCATCTTGGTCATCTGTTGTCATGCGTTATTTGTTAAAGTGAGAGAGGTACGATTTAAAACTCTCATCGTCCCTCTACTTTACTGTTAGGAGACAGGCAACAGATCTTTTCCTCTTTTGGCTGGCCATGAACTGAGTTAAGAAGAGACGGGCTAGCTCGTCGAAGCTGACAATAGTTTTAGGTCGTAAAGACACGAACCAAGCTCGTGTCACTCCCTTCAACGTAAGGGGAAATTCCTTGCAGGCGACCTCACTTAGGAAACCGTACAAGGTCATATGGGCTTTAAAAGTTTCTAGATGTTCCAAAGGGTCTTTTGACCCATCGTATGCTTCCATCTATGGTACTTTGAACCTAGGGGTAGAGGTACCGCCATAACCTCGGCACTGTATGGTAACTCATCGTTGGTGAGGAGTTGATCCATCGTTGATGGTGGACCTATCTGCTTAGCCATCTCCCCGCACTTGTCTTGGAGAGTTTGGATTCAAAGGTCCACCCTACGCCGTTCTTCTTCTGCTGCTGCCGCTTTTGGGAGGGTGGTGGATCTTGGAGTGATGTCTCTGCTAATCTCCCTATGGTTCCCCATCACCCCCTCGTAGGCCAACATTTTTGTGATGAAGGGTCTCCATGTCATTCATAAGTTTCTGTATGATTGCAGCCTGCTCATTGAGTCTTCCTTCCATTGTTTCGGATCTCGCTTCTTCCTGTTGGGAGTTCTAGGAGCGGATTGTCGCCAGCATACAAAGAATAAGCTATTTACGGGACAACAGACATCCAAATTCGGCGCCACTGTTGATGTCGTATTTCGCGGGCCTAGACGACTTGGTGCCAGCGGTGCTGGGGTTGAAACCTGCAAGTAAAGAAGGGGGACCTCAGGGTCCGTTGTACCCCCAATGCTTAAGTTAGTTTTATGTAGGAGATGAAAAGAAAATAATAATGAATATGAGTGTAGAAGTTAACCCCTTTGTTGGTTATGGATAATATCTATTTATACTTACTGACCTGGGTTCCATAGTAGTGGGGTGTTGCATTTTAGGAGATCGCATACTTATGCCGCCTACTCGCCAAGCTATACTTATGTCGTCTGTTCGCTGAGCTACACAGCATTTAGGGTCACTGCGTGTAGCCCGAGCTCTGGGTTGCATTGAATGTGGCATGCTTTCTACTTTGAGTTCCTCCTATCTCATTAAAAAAAAAAGGCCTAAGCGAATGGACCGACCGGACCGGACCGATAGCTATCGGTCCCTATGGGTGTTCGGTCCGGTCCGAAAAAAGGATGGACCGAAAATGTTCGGTCCATCGCAGGACCAAACCGGCCCGTTTGCACCCCTAGTTTCTACTAGCTCATTAATGCTCGGTGTGAACTGTCCTGAATATTTCTAAGTTGCATTAAATACGACATTCCTTCTTCTTTAAGCTTTTTATGTATCTTCTTATTGGATTTCTGACGTGAACATAGCCCTACCCAAATCTCATATCTAGGTTCTGATCCAAGTCTTCCTAATATATTTGGCCCGGCCCAGACCCCATATATGAGCTCTGACTTGAGCCTTACTTCTAGCCCGTCCCAAGGGTTTTACTCCCTTCACAAGTTGCTAATTAATAGACATCATCACTTTATTTCTTTCGATACGATCGGCAGCCATGCATCCTTAATTTATCACAATATGGTATAACGTCACATGATCATTCTAGCTAGCTAGCTAGCCTATCATGATTTGATTGCACGGTACAATTTTGAAGAGAAAATCTATTCGTCCCGTAAACCATATTTTTTTATTAAATATATGATATATGAATGCTGAATAGAAAAAATCAATAAGTTTATATAGAATAAAATGAATTTTTTTAAAAATTTCAAAAGGAAAAAACTGAACAGCAGCTTCCACATAGCGCCCATCTTCTATATATATATTAGTGAATAATTTGAATCAAATCCTAATTGATTTGATTGAGATTGCATTTAAATAGTAAGGTATTTTTAGATATTTTATAAATAGTAATGTAAAAATAATAAAAATATAATAAAAGAATATTGAATCGTGATAAATAGTAGTAAAAAGTATGTGAAAAATAATAATAAAATAATAAATAATACTAGTGAGATATTTTTAAAATACCTAAGATATTCTCAGAATCTAAAATAGGTCTGGTTGTGTTTGATTGTCGAACTCAATTGATCAACTTACCTTAAACTAATTATTGATGAAACTTACTATTTTTTTAATCTTTTATAAAAAAAAAAATTAATTCATATTAATCTATTTCATACATTCCATTAATCTAAAAAATTCAAATCATCTCAGTCTAAAAACAAATAAATTCATTTATAAAATATTATTATTCACAGTCATCCAAACATCGCAACGCAAACATCGCAACGCAACCTAAGTTTGCGAGGTTCAAAGCATTCTCTCATTAAGTAGGTAGTGATTATGACATCAACGGACAAGCGCATGCTCGGGATCCTCTTATCTTTGGCCTTTTGCCTGTTTGCTTCTTCCTCCTCTTTTTCTTTAGTCTCCTTCTCTCCTCCCCTTTTAGACTCCGTTTTGTCTTTTGCCTCTTCTTTCATCTAGCTTCTCTTCTTGAGCTACTATTTTTCTCATATTTTCCTTCACTTTTTTCCCTCTCTATGGTCGAAAACTGATCTTTAGAGGCAACTTGCCCACCAGGATCTTACGTGCATCCCACTATCAGCATTGTCATCATGTACGTCTTTGTTCCAGGAATTAATTTAATTGAAACGGCCACCCCTACCTGGCTATGAGTTTACAAGAAACTTATTTTTCAAATTTTTAGTAAGTTTACTAATTTTATAAATAGTAGTAAGATAATTTGTAAATAATTGTGAGATAGTTTGAGTTGAATATTTTTTAAAATTTTGAGAAATGAGAGAAAAAGAAAATTGAATAAAAATATTATAAAGTTAAAATATAGTAATAATATAGTTTTATAATATTATTTTTGTTTGGAGATTTGAAAAAAAGTAAGAATTATTTTTTATTTTTTATTTGAAAGTTTGAAAAAGTTGTAATAATTAGTTTAAAAAAATTATAAATATTAATTTAAAAATTTTGTATTTGAATTATTTTTTGGAATAAGATGAGATCAGATAAAATAAGATTAGATGAGAATTTTATATCTCATGAGGCCCCAAACAGAGACAAGAATTTCGTATAAAATTTTTTCATAATTTCTTTTTAAATATCACTTAAACAAGAAGTAATTTTCAATTTTAATTTTTTTATCTAATTATTTTCTAATTATTATAATTTACTCAAACTTACATAAAAAACACAAAAGACAAAACGTCTTTAAATTTAAAAATAAAAATAATATCAGAAAATTATATTCAAATAATTTTTTAATTTTATAATATTTTTATTCAAAATTTTTTTTAAAATTTTCCAAAATTTAATAAAATATCTAAATTTAAATCATTTCATTATTATTTATAAAATTTTCATCCTATCATATCTCGCTAATCCAATTATTAAGGATACCCAACTCTTCAAATTGTCCAAGGGTCGTATAGCTGCAATCTGAGTAAAATAAAGACCTGATCTCCTATGCGCGCGGGGCCTCTCCAAAGTTCTTTCCTGTAAAGCATGTACTTTTGGACGGTTAGAACTATGGCGGCCTCTATAGTTTATTGCCGTCAATCCACGCCTTCACGTGCATTGGACTCCTTTATCGTGCCCCACACATCTTAAATTCGCAACTTTTTCCAAGCTGAGGAACCGAGAAATCTTTTATATATAGGGTGCGTTTCGTTGTTGAAATGAGTTGAGTTGAATTGAATTTAGATAATAAAATATTATTAAAATATTATTTTTGAATATTTTTATTGTTTTGAAATTTGAAAAAGTTGAATTGTTTATTATATTTTGTATTGGGATTTGAAAAAGTTGTAATGATAAATGAGATGAGATGAGTTTGATTAAGGAACCAAACGAAGCCTATAGAATCGTTCAGAAAGCAATACTGCACATAATACTTCTTCAACAAGCAGCTGCTTGAGAAATCTAAATCCTTCTAGCTGTTGAATATTATTATTCCAAAACATGTTCTTTTGGAGAGAAGCTCTGTGCAATGCTGTGAAGGTGGTGATCGTTGCGTTATTGATTTTTACAACCATTCCTGATCAGCTTGAGGCTGCAAGGCCGTTGGATGACATCGTGGAGATGGAGTTATCGGCCGGTGCAAAAATGGTGTCATTATTCCAGCAAGTTCGAGGAGGTCCGTTTCTACCATCTCACCCTAATCCTTGCACTTACATCCCCAAACCCGGTGATCATGATGGACCTTGCAACAAGTGATGCTCATACCGAGAAATGGAGCCATAACCGTGGTGAATGGTAATCACGCATGTAAGTCGTGACGTCCGACGCGAAGCCGCCTCTTATATTATTAATGTTACGAGGCTTAATTTTAATCTTAACTATGTTGGGGCTTCTCTTTCCTTAATAGGCTATTATATATGTTTTTTTTCCCTGTTACTAGCAATCTTTGTTCTAAAAGTACCACCTGATTTATGAAGTGTTCTAGCGAATATATAATTAAAATAACATACCACGTGATAATTTTTTAATTATAACCTGTAATTTATTTTGCTAACACATTGAATAAATGGCGTCCACTAATTCTTTTTTCTTTTTCTTTTTTTGTTTTATACAAAAGGCCACAGATTTTTTCCAAAATATTCCTTTACTAGTACCATTACTCCCTAGAAAATTCCACTTGCAGTAAATTAATTCTCCAAATTTATCTTGAAAATGTAGTAGTTAGTATAATATATACATATATATAAATCGTTCGTGTGTGTGGGTGTGAAATTTCAATCATGACCGACTCGATCGAAAGGCTATGTAATATATTAAGAAAAAATCTACTCAATCTCTTACTATTCATACAATCTCTACACAATATATTTTTTTTATTTTTATTTTTATTTTTTATTAAATATTTAATATATAAATAATAAATAGAAAAATTAAATTAGTTTGAAAAGAATAAACTTAAAAAAAAATTTATAAAAAATATTAAAAAATATTAAGATTTAAAAAAATATGATATAAAAATGTTGAGAAAATTGTCTAGCATTGCTTATATATTAATATGAAGGAAGATCATGAGCCGACTTGTGTAGGGACAAGCTACTGGTAAAGAAGTCAAGTGTAAATTGGCGAGCTAGCGTGTCAAAAATGCAAGAGTGCTCGAGTCACGAGTGTGTCAGTCGGCAAGTAGTGTGCGTGTAAAGCGTAGTGTCTATGACTCCAAGTGTCAAGAGTTTCTTGGTGTGCGTGTAGCAAAAGTAATAAGCTCTTTGTTAGTTTATTTTTGTAGTGTCGACTCTTTAGTGCTTTTGGTTGTTAATATTATAATAAAATAATTTTAGTTATTTTATATAAAAGACCTTCCCCAACATTATTATTGTTGTTCCAACCTATCTACCCATCTGAAGATTCTCAAATAATCTTTTTACAACCCATGTGAGGGATGTTTAGGTTGCATTTGTATGTTAAATTGAGTTTAATTGAGTTTAATTTTTTATAAATAGTAGTGAGTTGAAATGGTTGAGTGGGTTTTGTGGAATCTACTTAAAATGAGTTTATATATATTTGTTTGAATGTTAAAATAAGTTTAGATATATTTATAGAAAGTTGTGAAATAATTGAAACCCACCACTGTTTGACCTCATATTTTTATTGCCCACGCGCTGCTCACAAAAAAGTTTACCAACTGCACAAACCGAGAGATATAGCAAAAAAAAAATACATCTTTTGTCAGGGGAAAGAGAAAGTTGACGGCAACAAAAAATAAAAAATAAAAAAGAGAGTACTTTTTCAACCTTTCAATCAGCCTTTCAATCGGCTTTTCAACCTGTCAGTTGTGGGACTAAGCTCAAATTTGAACTACACTCAATTGACGACCTACATTTATTTGGATGTTGAAAGTACTTCAAAATTGAAGTGGGTTGAGCTGCATTCGGCATCCAAACGAAACCTTAAACTTATTGAAAATCCATACGGAGCAAAAAACCATTAAACCATATATAACTTATAGAACCCCAGCCTAGGTAGACATTTTAACGAACACCTTGAAAGCTGTTCGTATGAGCAGTACTACAGCTTGAAACCACAAAATAGTGTTGATAGTTTCTTATATCATGGTACTATATATATCCATACCCAAGTAGTCTATAGAAACGTAACACAAAAGCTCGTTGCCTCGCTTCATGTGCACGTGTCGAACGTAAGTATCAAAAATTAAGGTCATTTTCTCGACACTATACGTACCAATCTAGTCTATTATTTCAAACAGATCAGCAAATTAATGATTTAGTGCTGGACTCGGGCTTTGGTGCCCAAAACAAATGTATTAATTTTTGTGTGGTGCTGCTACACCCACTGAGGCTCCCACCGAAACGTCCATCTCGTTTTTTTTTTTTTAATATATATTTTTTTTAATTTTTCGGTGAAAATATTATTTTCCTTTTTATATATGATGATAATGATTGGTTCTTATCAATGAACTCTTATTGTTCTATACAGTTCATTATAGGAAATTTTTTCTATTGTAAAAAAAGACATCTTTATTTGTATCATTTCAAAAAAAATTGATAAACTTGACGGACACGTAAAGGATATCCTTTCTTTTCCATCACTTTGACACGTATGAAAAAAATATTATGACATTTCATTTTTTACAGCATTTTCAAATCGATATTTTTTATATATCGAAATGGTCAATGACCTTAAAAGACCGACGGAAAAGTTGACTACTTTTTCTAGGTAGTTGGTTCCCCACTAGCACTGATAAGGGTCAGAGATCCACTGACTAGCTTCCGACCCCTCCATCACTATATATTTTAATTTTTAACAAAGTTTATTAATTTATCATATTGACCCGCCCCCCTGCATGCACGATCTCCGGCTTGCAGACTTTGATAATTATATTCACATTAATTTTGTTTAGATTTTTCATGGTACATGCAGCAATGTCTATATATATGCACCGAGTGGCAATATTAGGTTTTAGATTTTTTCTTTTAGATTTTTTTTTTAAAAGAAGACGATACTTCCAAAACTTTATTAGAAACGGTTGCTTTGGCATAAGAATATCGTGAAAACATCAAAACAGTACTTAAAAAAACAACAAATAAATCCATAAAAACATAAAAAAACTAACCAACCAATTAAAATCGAACATTTGGCAAATCCAATTTCTCCGGTTTCAAACTTTCAAAGACCTTTTAAAAGGCATTGGTAGATCGATTACATCTTTCCAAGTAGTTGTACACCCTCCACCCCCAACTTAGCAAGAAAATTTACTAACGAATTTCCTTCACGCATGATAAACATGATTAACATTAACATCCAAATTGGGTTTGCCAAATGTTAATTCGTTATAAATACTCTTTTTCTTTTAGTGATTATGCTTATTTGAAAATAAGACATCATCTATGACTCCAAACAAGATATCCATACAAAAAAATGCATTTCAAAAGCAAAAAAGTTAATGCAAAAGGACGCGCGTTATCATCATGGGAATTATGCTGTGAATATATGTCCAGCTACATCTCCACGTAGTACTGTTGCGAAAGGCGATCGTGTATATGCAATTTCAAGTGAAAAATAATAAAATAAAAAAGTCTATATAGCAGCTCCGAGCATGCGAAAGGGGTATCTTTATAATTTTCAAGATATAATATATATGGGATTACGAATGGGAGAATTTGTGAAGGTTGTGATTTAATTTAAACTTTGTGCGTATATAATTGCATTATTAATATTTGTGATCCAGCCAAGAACATTCCACCCCTCTTAATTCTTTCTTTGTTTCTAGCACTTCAACGTCTTAATTAATTTAATATCTATTCATATTAATCCCTGACATCTCCTGCACGTACGCTTGCTATTATGAACATTGAAAAGTGTAATTGAAGAGTGGCTGCAAGTTTGGCCCAATTCATGTATGTAAGAAAGTGTGTAAGGATGTCTTGAGGCTTCCAAGTTTAAAGTCTAGCCCAATATTTCTTCTGTCTGGGCTGCATTTCATGTAAATTCAGGCTGACGAATCGGGGACCTGGCCTGCTGGTTTATGTTTTGGTCGAGTTTGTACCTCTTGTTTATCTCTGATAACCTTCTTTTTTTTTTTTTTTAGCAAGACAATAATACACCAAATTAAATAGAATCAGACCAGCTAATTTGGAATTCCTAGATTTCTCACTTAAATTTTAAGGCATAAAGTAAGAAAGAGAGAAACACAAAGTGTATCCCACAATATTTATGGCTGCCCGTGAATTTTTAAGGACAACATTAAATATTCAAATAACACTACAACAAATTATATTTTTTGGAACGAAAAATTTCGTCCCAAAATATTGTCATTTCGTCCCAAAATATTTTTTGGAACGAAAAAAAATTATCGCAAGGTCGTCCCTATAAAACTGTCCCAAAAGATATTTTGGGACGAAAATCACAAATTCGTCCCAAAAAATATCTTTTGGGACGAAATTAACTGTGACCGTTCGAAATCGTTCGAACGGATGTTTTTTTGGGACGAATTAAAATTCGTCTTGGAATACCGTTCGAACATATAAAATAACGTTCGAACATATGTGACTGTTCGAACGGTCAGAGTAAATAACGTTCAAACGGGTAATTCATGAAGAAACGTTCGAACGGAGAAATTGAAGATCGAACGCAGATAGTGAATTTTCTGTTCGAACGGCAAGCAACTTTTTCAGTTCGAACGATAATGTATTATGTTCGAACGGTTATGTCCGATTTGAATACGTTCGAACGGTTTATGAGTGTTCGAACGGTTATTATTTTTATGGACAATCAATACTAATTTAGAACTAAATAGATATTTATAATTTAAAAATACAATACAAATTGTTCAATAAAATACTAATAATACTAATAAAATTCTCAGTACATGATATATAATTGTTCAATATGCAAACCACTTCTAATGAAAATTAATTGCTTGGAGACCTGAATTGTTGCATAAGTATCTACATTTGAAGCTTCATTTCTCTTTGTTCATCTTCTTGTTGTTTCATGCGCATCTCCATCTCTGCTTGCTTTGTCAATTGAGCCTCTAACTCATGTTGTTTTGTAATCTTCATCTCTGCTTGTTTTGTCAATTGAGCCTCTAACTCATGCTGTTTTGTAAGCAATTCTTGAATCGTAGAATTTGCATTTTCTAACGCAATAGCAGTAGTGCTTGACATTGATGAAGAGCTTGAAGGTTTTATACAGCGACCCAAACCCCTCAAATATCCTGAACGTGACCCTAGAACTTGTGTAAAAATTTCAACATCATTTGTTGATGAATTATGATCTGAAGCAGCTTCAGCACGTATGGCAAGCATTTTATCCTTCACAAAACACATACGTTTAATATTGACACAATAATTTAAATATGTTTAATTAAAAAAAATTATAATACTTACATAATTTTCACGAGCATCGGGATGAGTCCACTCTCCATTACTATTAGTATGTGATGCAGCATATAATTTTGTTAGATCATAATTGGTGTCTGACGCTTCCTACAAGAGAAATTGTTAAGATATAAAGTTAATATTAAAAACAAACTATATAGAATAAAAAAAGAAAAAAAATACATTACCAATTTCTTAGAGAGGCGATGGAAAGATCTTGAGCCTGTGCGATGATGAATCTTCAACTTTGATCTATTTATTTTGTTTATAGAACTTCGTTCCTGCATAGAAATTGTAAAAGTTAGTAAGTGAAAATTATAAATATGATACATAAATAATTTATTTGTTTTACCTTATATGATGGATCATCAAACATGTCACAAAGTTTTTTCCATTTTTCAGGTCGGACATCTTGAAAAGGATGCTCACGTGCTTCTTCCTTGTTCTCGTACTTCTTGTAATGCTCATGACATCTCGCCTTATACTTGCGGAATGCATTACACATCAACTCTTCAACAGTCTTAAGCTCCTCTTTCCGACCATAATTTAGTTCAAAGTCATCCTTAAAAGAGTATATATACAAAGACATTATCATTTAGAATATTAAATAATATCCATATAAATTTATTATTTAAATATTACGTACCAAACAACGTTTTTTTATAACCTCTTTCGCCTCTTTGGGGACTTTATGCCATGAACTCGTAGCCAAAGGTGCATAAGTCCGTGTAAGAGCACCCACATGTGATGCAAGCCAAGCTGCCTGCTGTCCCTGGCCTCCGGTATGTTCATCAAGAATGTTAACCTTAATCTTACCTACTTTACGATATTTCTCCAATGTCACACCTCTAGTAATGCCTCGTCCACGACGAGATTGTACTGTTATCTCTATAAAATAATATTAGTTATTTACCCCGTATCAATTAGCATATATCTTAATTGAAAAAATGAGTAGTAGCTATTTACCTTGTTCCGTAGAGTTAGTCTCTAATAGCAAGTCAGACGGAGAGCTAGAAACAGGTGGAGATGGGATGGGAACTTCCTTCCTCTTTGGTGGCATAATTGCGAGATACTGTATAATGTGAACACAAACTGGTCAATCATCTGTATCAGTTTCATCTATAGATTCAGTCTCATCATCTATAGATACTTCAGATGACTCAACACTTTGATCAACTGTCGTCTCAACTATATCAGCCTCAATATCTTCCCTATGTAATGGGATCATCTCATACTGGCTCAAATCTACAAATAAGTTAAAGGCAGGTTGACTCTCTTGGTATGCTTCTTGAGTAGAGGTATCATCGTCTTCTTCATCTTGTCCCTTCGCCTCAGGGATAACGTCATAAATATTTCTAGGAGAAAATTTTTGTACTACTTGCCATTGATTTCCTAACTGTGGATCGTCTAAATAGAATACTTGAGATGCTTGGGAAGCCAAAATAAAAGGATCATCTTCATACCATTTCTTTGATGTATTAATACTCAGAAAATATTCATCCTGGCATTTTCCTCTTCGAGAATTGCTTAAATCCCACCAATCACACTTAAACATATAAACCACAAGCTCCCCCACATATCTCAATCCGATTATATCTACGATAACTCCATAGAAATCAATATTGTCTCCATCATGACTCCCTTCGACAAGGACACCACTATTTTGTGTTTTCCTATAAAGTTCTCGATCAATTGTGTGATACCTACTTCCTCGAGAAATACATGCAGAATATCGAGCAGCACGTCTTGAGGGACCACACGCCAGTGCATATAGTTCGTCTGATATATTGTTCTGATTACTTGCATGCATTTGTACAACCTACATATTAAATAAAGTATAAACATTCAACCGTTAACAATAGTAATATTTTAATAACTAATAAATTTACAATAAGATATTAATGTCATTACCCGTTGTTCGAACCATTTCGGGAACTCCTGTTCATGTCTCAGGTCTATAGCATTTACTCCCAATTCTTTGAGCATGTTAATATGATCACTAAAATTAAAAATTACCAATAATAAGTATGTTTATATAAATGTTTAATAAGTAAATTCAATGATTAATTAACAATTAATTTAAACTTACTTCAAGTGGCTCTCTATCTCTGGGCAATTATTTAGCACGTACCATTGAGCTTTCTCAAATTCTCGTTCACACAAATCATAACCACCCTGAGCACCAAGTGGACGTACCTGTTGGGAAAATACAGAAAATTCATTCCGTTGTCTTGCTTGGTCAACATCAAAATTTCTTTCTGGCCGATCAAATCTTGTGTCAACCCCATGGAAGTATTTGGAACAGAATGTATGCCACTCATCATCAATATATGTTTCTGCAATTGATCCTTCTGGACGGGCCTTATTACCCACTGTGCGTTTCAACTTTCCAAGAAATCGTTCAATAGGATACATCCACCTATATTGGACTGGTCCTGCAAGTCGAGCTTCACGTGGCAAATGAATGGCTAAGTGAACCATGATGTCAAAAAATGAAGGTGGGTAAATACTCTCCAACTTACACAATATTAGTGCGATTTCTCGTTCCATACGATCCAAAACTTCCAAGTTCAACGTTCTCGCACATAAATTTTTAAAAAAGGCACCCAACTCAATTAATGCAACCCGCACATCTCTAGTAAAAAATCCACGGATTCCAACAGGCAATATACGTTGTAAAAATACATGACAATCATGACTTTTTAGTCCAGTAATTTTCCAATCATTCGTTCGCACACACCTTGTTAGATTCGAGGCATATCCATCTGGTAATTTAATTTTCTGCAACCACTCACAAAATGTAGCCCTTTCATTCCTTGACAATGTATACCATCCAATTGGCATGTAAACAGACAAGCCATTTTGTTGCAAGTGCATTTGCGGTCTAATTCCCAACCGTTTTAGATCTTTCCGTGAGTTTATATTATCTTTCGTTTTACCTTCAATTGACATCAACGTTCCTAACACGGACTCGCATATATTTTTTTCAATATGCATAACATCGAGACTATGCCGCAATTTTAACGTTGACCAGTAGGGTAGTTCAAAAAATATACTCTTCTTTGTCCAATTCAACTCTAATGCACTTCGTTTTCTCTTCCGTTGTTTTTTACCAAAATCATTACTTCCGACATTCGCAAACTGTGCAATAATATCGTCGCCAGACAAGAATGGTGGAGGGTGCCCCCATTCAACAGAACCATTAAACATCCTACCATTTCTACGCCATTTATGGTCACCAGGTAAAAATCGACGATGACCCATGAAGCATAATTTCTTCCCATACGTAAGCCATTCAGATTGGGTATATTTGTTACAAGTCGGACATGCCAATTTCCCCTTAGTGCTCCAACCTGATAAGTTTCCATAAGCAGGAAAATCATTTATTGTCCATAAGACCGCAGCATGCATCTTAAATGACTTGCCTGAGGATGAATCAAATGTTAATACTCCATTCTCCCACAAATCTTTCAATTCTGCTATCAGTGGCTGCAGGTGTATGTCTATGTCATTTCCAGGTGATTTTGGACCTGGAATGAGTAAACTCATCATGAAATATGGATCTTTCATACACTTCCACGGTGGTAGATTATACGGCATAAGTACAACTGGCCAAGTACTATGACTAGTACTCATGTTTCCAAATGGATTAAATCCATCTGTTGCTAACCCAAGTCGAACATTACGAGGTTCTTCAGCAAACCATGGGTGTTCCAAGTCAAATTCCTTCCAAACTTGAGAGTCTGCAGGATGTGACATGACATTATCATTCTTGACTCTAGATGATGAGTGCCATGTCATATCCACAGCCGTTGAACGTGACATAAATAATCGTTGTAATCTAGGTATCAATGGAAAGTGACGTACAACCTTCCGCGGCACATTCTGCTTCTCAGTTGTCCATCTTGATTCATGGCAAATAGGACATGAGTTCAACTGCTCATTCTCTCGCCAAAATAATACACAATCATTATTACATGCATGTATTAGATTGTAATCAAATCCGAGTCCTTTTTTCAACTGTTTTGCTTCGTAGAAGTTGCGAGGTAAAATATTGTCTGATGGAAGTGCCTCTCCAAACAGCTCCAGCAACATATTGACAGCCTTAATGGATATTCGGCACATGGATTTTATATGAAGTAGTCTAACTGTAAAAGATAATTTACTATGTCTTCTACACCCTGGATATAACTCACGTTGTGAATCATTCCATAAGCGGGTAAATTTGCTATGGCACAGATCATTTGAATTATATGGATCTGTTCCACTTTCATCCATACACACTCCCATACTAATGTCGCCCAACATTTGCTCCATGTCTTCTGATGGATCGTCACCAACATCATCTACATGTACATCTTCATCGATGTTTTCGAATGATGTTGGAAACGGTTCTCCATGTAAGACCCAATCAGTATAACCTTGGTCAATACCTTTAACAAACAAATGCTCTTTCACCAACTCTATCTTATGAGAACGTAAATTCTTGCAATTTCGGCATGGACATCTAATACGACCATCACTCCCAATTGTACATGATGCAAACTCCAAAAATTTCTTAACTCCTTGGGCGTATACATTATAATCCTCACCCAACCGATCTCTAACTCGCATCCAACTCTTATCCATGGCTAATATCCTATTGCATCATATATCAAAACATAAAATAAAATAAATATTGGAAATCTAGGGTGGTCCATACATAAAATAAACATACAATCCATACATATATCAAAACGTAAATCAAGCAAATCCAGGGTGGTCCATACATAAAATAAACATACAATCCATACATATATCAAAACGTAAATCAAGCAAATTCAGGGTGGTCCATACATATATCAAAACATAAATCAAGCAAATTCAGGGTGGTCCATACATATATCAAAACATAAATCAAGCAAATTCAGGGTGGTCCAAGCAAATTTTGAGGAGGGCTGATCGCAATGTCCTCAGGGTTGAGGACATTCCCTGCATATTCCTTCTCCAGCTCTGCTACTTTTGAACCATCTATTTGTTTTCGCATACTCTCCAGCTCTGCTACTGATGGCATCAGGATTTGTTTTCGCATACTCTCCAGCTCTGCTACTGATGGCATCTCTATTTGTTTTCGCATACTCTCCAGCTCTGCTACTGATGGTTCATCTATTTGTTTTCGCATACTCTCCAGCACTGCTACTTTTGGTTCCAAACAATTCGCATACAAATCCATGGATATCTTTAACCTCTTATTTTCTCTTTTTAATATTTGTTTTTTTTTTTTTTTTTTTGCAAGCTTACTCTCCAATTCACTTACTTGTTTTTTAAGCATCTCTATCTCACTTACCCTGAGGAGTAACCTTCGGCTCATGGTAGTTACAATAGCTGCATATTGAGATGTCATTACTTTCGCTCCATCCACGACCTCAGCATCGCTCTTGTGTAAGAAATAGTTATCTGTCGCTATCATGGCATTGATAGCGTCCGGAGTGAAGATTAATGTTTGTGGAAAATATGGTGCTCGATTCAAATCAGGTAAAATATTAGAAGGACGATGGCCAGTCATTTCAATTGAAGAGAAATGTGAGTTGAGAGACTTAAGACTGTTGAGAGAAATGTGAGTTGAGAGCAATTGGTGGTGAGTTGAGAGAAATGTGAGTTGAGAGCAATCGGTGTTGAGTTGAGAGAAATGTGAGTTGAGAGCAATCGGTGTTGAGTTGAGAGAAATGTGAGTTGAGAGCAATTGGTGAGTTGAGAGAAATGTCCGTTGAAGAGAAATGTTGGTAGGCTCGAGGCAGAATTTACGGATGTCTTCATCAATTCTTTTGGTGGGCTCGAGGCAAAATTTATGCCTCAAATTTATGCCCGGGTTTTATGGTGTGTTTTCCACCAATCAGTCTCATCATCCGTCTTCATTGACCAAGGTCCGCCTTCATCGATACCATCCGTTCAACAAACATTTGTCTCGAACGGATGGTATCTTTTATCCATCAATTCTTTTGGTGGGCTTGAGGCAAAATTTATGCCTCAAATTTATGCCCGGGTTTTATGGTGTGTTTTCCACCAATCAGTCTCATCATCCGTCTTCATTGACCAAGCTCCTTCAATACTTTTGGTGGGCTCGAGGCAAATGCTATCTGAGGCAAATGTTTTCCTATCAATAATTCTCGCCAAATGCTATCTGAGGCATCCGTTTATATACATTAAACCCCAAATGCTTCTGAGCACCAATCACTCCCAATTGTACATCATGCCCAGGGTTTCTCAATCTCCTTGTGAAGCATGCAAATTTCTTAGAAGAAAATGTACACGTGATTTATGTATTTTTTTTCCTTATTTCAGTGGTCCACTCGGATATATCCAATTTGGTGCCGTTCATAAGATTTTCGGAGCAGGTAATGTAGCGAGGATTCTTACTCGCATCCCGGTCAATAAGCGTTATGAAGCGTCTACCACACTTATATATGAAGCGCAAGCTAGACTTGAAGATCCTATCAATGGCATTTTCTCAGTTATTTTTGCTCTTCAACAGCAGGTTCTCTTATGACATTCTACTTTGTTTTCTACTTTGTTTGCTCTGTCTCTTATGACATTCTACTTTGTTTTCTACAGGTTGTAAATCTACAAACTCAACTAGCAACTTCAATGAAGGAGACAAAACCAAGTTGTCTATCATATCCTTCTGTCAATACAAATCCAACTCATGATGTCCAAAGTCAGTTTCCTGCAAGGGATATCAATGAGATGACGAAAAGTTCACTACCAAATTCTGGAAGTTCACTACTCAAGCCTGAGGAAAATGCAAGAATTAATGCTTTATTTGAAGAGTTAGTTGCGGTTGGATTTATTTCTAAATAAATCCTATGACTTTATATATTTCTATGCATTCCTATGGTTTCTATGGTTTGTATTATATTCCTATGACTTTTGAACAATTTCTATACAATCCTATGGTTTTTATGCATTCCTATGATTTGTTGTTGTTGGTTAGTGTATTAATTATGTATTAATTATGACTTTTGAACCATGCCGTTCGAACGTAAAATATAACTCGTTCGAACGTAAGGTTTAAAATCCCTACTACAAAGCAACTCCACAAAAAGTAATAGAAATAATAGTTTTAGTTTGAGTGTAGTTGGGATTGGATTGAGTTACTTGCATGGAATGAGGGTCTTTAATTTCAATGATAAGTTTCAAATCGGAAAAAGGAAATAAAAGAGAGCTCCATGTGATTTTGATTATAAGAATATCAACAAGAAGTCATTAACCTCTTGACTCTTCACCGAACACTCCAAAATCTAACCAAAATATGACCTTAGCCGACCAAGCGTCTCAAATTTTTCTCAGATTACTAGGGTGGACGGCCTATCTTTTGCAGTTAATATTTTTCTCAGTTTGATTGTATTTTGGTTTGTTTGTGTATTGTGTTTTGGTTTGGGTTGTTTGTGTATTAAAAACTGTATTATTACGTTCGAACGTAAAATCAAACCGTTCGAACGTAATATGCGTTCGAACGGAAAGTCTGAAACGTTCGAACGTGTTCCTTCCAGATTTCCAATCTCCTTCAACTACGGAGAACAGATGAACTATGAACAATTTTTCAAAATAATTCTAATATAGTAGTAACAACATAGTAACAATACAACAATATCAAAGAATTCTAATATAATAGTAACAATACAGTAACAACATAATAATATCAAAGAATTCCAATAACAATATCAAAGAATTTTAACAAATTTTCAACAAAGTAAGGATGTATGAGAAAGTAAAAATATTAAAAAAAACGTACCTATAATGTGTTGAGACTAGATTAAGAGAGAATGATGCAACTTTATTTGTGAGAGAATGAGAGTGGGAGAAAGGGAGGAGATTCTAATTTCTGAGATCTGTAATCAACATTTGAATAAAGTTTCCCGTTCGAACGGTTACTTACAAACCGTTCGAACTGGAAACCTTGAAGCGGGAAAAAGTCCCTCTAAAGTTTCCTGTTCGAACTCGGTTTAATAACCGTTCGAACGAAATATACGTTCGAACGAAACGTCTGAAACGTTCGAACGTGTTCGTTCCAGATTTCCAATCTCCTTCAACTACGGAGAACAGATGAACTACGAAAAATAGATGAACAATTTTTCAAAAGAATTCCAATATAGTAGTAACAACATAGTAACAATACAACAATATCAAAGAATTCTAATATAGTAGTAACAACACTGTAACAACATAATAATATCAAAGAATTCCAATAACAATATCAAAGAATTTTAACAAATTTTCAACAAAGTAAGGATGTATGAGAAAGTAAAAATATTAAAAAAAACATACCTATAATGTGTTGAGACTAGATTGAGAGAGAATAACGCAACTTTATTTGTGAGAGAATGAGAGTGGGAGAAGGGGGAGATTCTAATTTCTGAGATCTGTAATCAACATTTGAATAAAGTTTCCCGTTCGAACGGTTACTTACAAACCGTTCGAACTGGAAACCATGAAGCGGGAAAAATTCCCTCCTAAAGTTTACCGTTCGAACTTTACTTACAAACCGTTCGAACGTATAACCAATTAGCGGGAAATTTCCCTCCTAAAGTTTCCCGTTCGAACGTAATAGACATAACGTTCGAACGTGGAATGATTCATATCAAACCGTTCGAACCCTAATTATTTACAGTTCGAACCATTGCTAAATTTTTATGAATATTAATCATCAACATTATACTATTACATAAAATAATAGTTCTAATATATATAGACATATTAGAATATAATATAGTTTACGAACACAGTAATATCATATTCAATCATATTCAATAATTACTATATTCAGCAATCACTAGTATCATTTAATTAGATTACTAACATACTAATATAGTTACTTATATGAATATATAGTACTAATTAAATTTATTAATTATAGTATATATATTACAATATATATATGACACATATTAGTATATATATTATAATATATATGATACATATTAGTAATACATTAAAGTAATACTATATTAGTACTTTATTATAATGTTAGTACTATTTATAGTAATACATGAATATATAGTACTATTTATATTTATTAATTATGGACATCATATATATATATATATAAATATATATACAGCAATCACTAGTGTTATATATAATAATATATATTACAATAAATCTATAATAAGATAAATTCTAAAATATAAAAATATATATAATATATGACGAACAACGTTCGAACGCTTAAACATAAACGTTCGAACCCATAAACAATAAGTTCGAACGGATAAACTAACCGTTCGAACGATACTGTATATTTAACTCCTCCCCGTCGGTCATTTCCATTGCACAATCGAATCAAAACTTAAAACCGTCCCTAAAAACCTCTATCTCCGCCGTTTAACGACGTCGTCTCCGTCGTGAATAGTGCCCACTCGAAGCCTCCAACCCCCGTTCACCGGTATGTTGATTTTCTAACTATTTTACCGTTTAAATTTAAGTTTTTATGGATTATTTGTTTAAATTAGGATAAATCAATTTATCCATCAATACTCACCGTAGATTTGTTTAAATCTATACTAGGAAGGTTTATTTTGTTTAGTTTAGTTTTGTTTGTTGAGAAATCCAAAGAATCGAAGGATTCCATGGATTTCAATGGCTGAGTCGACTCAGTACCGTTCGAACGACTTGTATGGTCGTTCGAACGGTACTAGCCAAACAGCAATTCCATTTAACTCGTTCGAACGTCTTTTATTTAGTTCGAACGGTTATATCCAAACAGGCTAATCCGTTCGAACGTTTATTAAGAGTTCGAACGGTTTTAGCCAAACGTGAATTACATTTAGCCCGTTCGAACGGTACTAGCAAAAAAGGTTAATCCGTTCGAACGTGGTTAAAGAGTTCGAACGGTTTCTGCCAAACAGGAATTACATTTATCACATTCGAACGTATTTTTCCACGTTCGAACGGTAATGGTCTATACCGTTCGAACGTGGTTTTGTTCGTTCGAACTGTACTTGCCAAACAAATTAATTACACTTAATTTGGCCAAACATGCTAAGGTATTAGCCAAACATGCATTTCACACGTTCACACAGTATAAATTATGTGTATTTTTATTCATTATTGTTGTTCCATTATTTCTTAGCAAGAATATGTCTTATTTTATAATTAAATGAATATAGCATTTAATAACATTTTATTAAATATTTTTATTATTAATATTGTATTGATGAGTTAATAATTAATTGTAAATTTCAGGTTCATTATTATGTCTTCTTCTAGGACGGGACGTAAGCGACGTAGTCAGGCAGAGACTAGCACTAGTACTCCTGCTAGGGAGAGGACTGTTTCACTTGAGCGACAGGTGAAACTTTCTGACTTTGAGAGTCTTGTCTGGGAGGGTCATTCCCTGCCGTCAATTTTCAGAGATCGTGGTTGGGGACCTATCTTAGATAGTCCAGATGACTCATTTGAGACTATCGCTTATATCGACATTGTTTCTGAGTTCTATAGAGAGCTCGGTAGTGGCAGCCCAGATGATGGAGGGGCATATAGCATGTCTGTCCGAGGAGTTCCGATTGTATTTTCACGGGATCGACTATCTGAGCATCTTCATATTCCTAGGCTGCCAGATGCATATCCGAACATGGTGCCTAGAGAGTCTGATCCTTCAGTTGAGGATGAGACAGCTGAGGAGGATGCATCGTTCCATTATACAGATGAGATCGACCTCATTGCTGATCATGAGGTGAGGGATTTGGTTGTTGGTCCAGATGCTCCCCTGTATGACGGGACGAAGAGCATCAAGCAGGCAGATCTATCCTCGTTCTTCAAGATCCTGAATTTGATAATCGCCAACAACATCGACCCTCGGCAGCACAAAACAGAGGTTGGCATTGAGCGGACAAAATTTATGATACGGGTTGCTCGTGGCATTCCTATTGATTTGGTGGGATATATATTTGATAGGATTCGATCAGAGTCCCGGTACATTTCTACAGATATACTACCATTCGGGATCCTGATCACCCGATATCTATTATTTGCTGGTGTTGTGCCTGATATTGCCGAGCGTAAACGGCAGCCGATGGGACCGATCAACAGCACTACCCTCTCACGCAGTACAGGACACTCGAGACTGCGTCTTCGTGGGCAGCATCCAGACCCAGTTGATCCTCAGAGAGATGCACAGCCAGGAGATCATGGACCACAGGTCGAGGCATCAGTACATAGCGCTACACGTGAGGACATGGCTGAGATCGTGCGTGCAGCGATCAGCGGACAGACATCAGCGCTGATTGATGCAGTGCGTACTGAGGTCCGTTCTGCTATGTCTGATTTTCGTACTGAGATTATTGGTAGCATCTCTGAGTTACGTACGAGGGTTGATGCCATGTCTGCGACTCAGATCACCATTAGTACTCGACTGACACAGATAGAGGAACGTTTAGATGCAGTCGAGGATCTGTGCAAAGAGTTGGGATCTTAGTATTTTCTATATTTTATTTATTTTTTCTTTTATTTTTAGAATGGACAATATTTAATATTTTGTAAATTCACTATTTATTTATGAAATAGTTTTATTTTATATTTCCTGAACTAATCATTGATTTATATTATTCATATTATTTAATCAATATATTTATTATAATTACTAGTTAATATAAATATAATTCTCTTTTAAAAAAAAAATGCTCACCGTTCGAACGGTCCAAAGTTACGTTCGAACGGTGAGTTATACGTTCGAACGCTGAATCGTCACTGTTCGAACGTTTCCATTTTTAGGGACGCAATCTTTCGTCCCTAAATATAACGTTCGAACGATTTTATTATGCGTTCGAACGGAAAACTTTTTTTGGGACGAAAATTAAAATTCGTCCCTAAATCTCACTTTTTGGGACGATTTTTATTCCGTCCCAAAATAAAATCGTCCCAAAATGTTATTTTTGTTGTAGTGTAAATACTATGAGATACACTTTGTGCATCTGTTTCTCTGTCAATCTAGACCCTAGAGTTCAAGCAGGACCCCTAAGAACAAAGTGTATAAACGAATCTTCCTCTTTCCATCTTCTTTTGTTTTTGTTCCATCTTAATTATTCTTCTTAAATAAATTGGTTAACGTACAGCACAATGGAAATATTGACTAATGGTATGGCCGACTTGAGCTTATACATATTATATATATATATATATATATATATATATATATATATATATGCATTTAATTAGTCACATAATGACTAATAAAAGGATATATAGGACTGTTAATGTATGGCCGGCAGCTTTGTCCTTTTCATAAAACAAAATATATATGATGGAGAAATCTAGGGATCAATCGCATTGACTAATTATCCGATGGAAAAATATTTGGCCGGTCTCAACGTCATTGATTAATTCGCTATTTAATTAATATGTTAATATATATATATATATATATATATATATATATATATATATATATAGATATATTGTTGGATCATCTGTGAAATAAATTGAGTCTACAAACCCATCTGCCCTTGCAATCACAGAGGGTGAAAACAAGAGAGATGGCAGCTCACACAGGTAAGGGTTATAGTCTTGTCCATGTTAGTATACATGCATGCAATAATTACAGCTTATTGCTTTTCCATATTATATATATAATATTAGAACCCTAGATATATAACACATGTTCTTGATCCTCTCTCTCTCTCTCTCTTTCTCTATATATATATATATATATCAATGAGTTTATACTTATAATTTCAATTAACGATTTTTTCCCTATTTGTGAATTATGTCAATTAATTACATTAATTCGCGAAGAAAGTGGTGGAAAGAGGTCATGGCCGGAGCTGGTTGGAGTAAAGGGAGAAGAGGCAGCAGAGACGATTGCAAGGGAGAATTCAAAGGTTGGGAAGGTCGACATAGTGAAGGAAGGTATGATGGTGACCATGGATTTTCGTGCTAATAGAGTCAGGGTTTGGGTTGATAATAGCGGAGTTGTGAAGAAGCCTCCTCAAATTGGTTAGCACGCACGCACGCACGAGGACTACTACTTATTAATCAATCGATGCATACTCGTATTAATTATTAAATTAGTTAAGCAAATGTTCTTATAAATATATATATATATATATATTTACTAAAGCAAAATATTAATGCGTACGTAATATATATTGGTGTGTGCAGTGTGTTTATTATTATTATACGTCGCAAAGTGCTTCATAATTATGAGCATCATGTACGTACCCAGCTTGTGAAATCATTTGTGTTTTAAGAAATGAAATTGACTCTCTTCTCTCTCTCTCTGTCTCTCCAACCTCCGGCCTGGTTCTAAATATATAGGAGATTGAAAGTCATATCTAGCTAGGCATGCGTATAATTAACTCGTTTGTCCAATCATAAAATGACATATTAGTGTATTTTGAGAATTGATCCATGGACCACATGATTGATATATTAACGATTAAACGTGCTTGCATTAGAACTACGGTTTGGAAAAAAACAGTACTTGTATAAATTATCCGCTTCTTAATTGTTGAATGAGAAGAACAAAAAATTTGGTATGAATTAAAGTAATTGGTCGATAACATGATGATCAAGCT
Organism: Cyclocarya paliurus; assembly: GCA_029856935.1. NCBI lineage: Eukaryota > Viridiplantae > Streptophyta > Magnoliopsida > Fagales > Juglandaceae > Cyclocarya > Cyclocarya paliurus. The sequence goes on along the minus strand of CM056946.1, from coordinate 3,034,031 downwards.
GCGATCCCAAATATATATAGGCCAGGTCATTAATGGATGACTTTTTGTAAAAATTTCAGATGGATTGTATGATGGGTCAAACAAGGATTAACCACTAGACTACAGGACAAGCTTGGCAGGTTACTACTTTAGATTATCAAATTCAATGCATGGTTTAATTATGGATGAGAGATACAATTAATAGAAAGAACCAATTCGCATTTCTACAGGACATGAACCCCAGCCTAAACATTTTAACAAACACCTTAAATGCATGTCCGTATGAGCACTAGTACTACACCTTGAAACTACAAAATAGTGCTGATGGTTTCCTATAGGCTATATACCAAGGTATAGCTTTACCCAAGTAGTCTATAGACACCGTAACACAAAAGCTCATTGCCTTGCTTCATGTAGACATGATGACCGTAACCAAAAAGGTAATTTTCTCGCAATCTAGTCTAATATTTCAAAGAGATCAGCAAATGATAGTGCTGGACTCATGATCAGGCTTTCATGCCTAGAACAAATATTTTATGTATCCAATTTTTATATATGATGATAATGATATCATGGTCTTATTAATGATCTATTATTGTTCTTATCAATCATAATCATGATCATGATGACCTAATTTTTTTTTTCAGTCAAGACCTAATTTTTTTTTTTTTTTTAAATCATGACCGAATTATAATAAGACTAGTGTTCAAGGGAAAGTTGGCTGATTTGAACAATTGTAGGCCGCTGCTTTTTTTTCTTTTGTCAACTTGGTCCCACTAGCATTGATAATGTCAGTGATCCACGTACTAGCTTCTAACCCCCCATCACTGTATTTTAATGTTTAAAAAGTATATTAATTTATCATATTCAAATAAAGTTCTGAATTAGGTCGGAAATTAATGAGTTATTCAAATCAACGAACGACTTGTAATTGAGGGTCAGGGACAGTAGTGGGCCGGGGTTTACAAAATATGGGGAACTCAAATACTATAGCTAGCTGGATTCAAGCTGGACTTTCGGCCTCTTTAATTTGTGTTATTTCAGATCAGGTTAACTTGGAAGACACGGTTTAATTCGCAAGTGAGGACGTCAATCCACGCCTTCACTTGCGCTGATCACATATGTTTCTGTTCCGCACCCACATATTATAGAAAAATAACAATTTTCTTTTTTTCCAAGCTATAAAAAATTCACTTCTAACTTTATCATCCATCAGCATGACGATGTTCACACTTCACACAGTTCTTCAACAAGCTAGAGAAATAATTTAAAATGAAAAATTCTATACATCATATTACCATTTCACTAAATAAGATATGACACATTTATCATCATTAAATAATCATTTATTACATGCTTCTTTGTCATTTAATGTGATAAATGTGCCACATACTACTTAGTATGATTAAAACAAGATAAGAGTGTAGTATATATATAGCATTATTAATCTAAAATATCCTAATTCCAAAACATGTTCTTTTGGAGAGAATTAGCTTTGTGCAATAATGCAAAGGAGGTGATCGATCGTTGCATTCTTGATTTTTACAACAATGCATGTCTCTAGCTTGAGGCTGCAATGACGTTGGATCATGACATGCATGCATGAAGTTATCACCCGGCAAAACAAATTAATAAGGTGTCATTATTCAAGCAAGTTTGAGGAGGTTCGTTTACGCCGTCTGGCCTTAATCCTAGTTTGCACTTACAGCTAGCCCAAAACTTGGTGATCATGATGTAGGTTGTTGTTGTGAAATGTTATACAAAACACACACACCAAGGATGGAAAATAAAGTAAAATCAACACAATCAAGAACACGACCCACATTATATGTGATTTGAAAAATTGCCTACGTCCACAGAGCTGCAGAAATCTTATTAACCAGAGGAGATTACAGTCACTCAATCCCAACTTACACTCTTTAGGACTTTTTGCTCTTTCACACAATATGCACTTACTAGACAATTGTTCTCTCTCACAATATGCTTAAGGTCATCTAACACAAGTCTAATATGATATATATAGTGAGTGGCATTGAAAACCTAATCTGGCAAAAACTACATACTTCACTCGAGCGGCGTATCGAGTGCACCTCGAGCGAATAGCCAAATGAATATTCACTTGAGCAAGGTGTCGAGCAAGACTCGAGCAAACACTAAGGTTTGCTTCTTGCTCGAGCGAGACTCGAGCGACCCTCTCTGACTTCCATCCACTCGAGCGATCTATCGAGTAGTGTCGGGCGAACTTTGGCTCGAGTCAATTGTCGAGCTAACTTTCAGCAAACATCTTTTCAGCTTCAAAACCAGTCTCCACATATACCCCAACAATCTCCCACTTGGATACTGGGTCTCTACATGCCAGCCACTATTTCCAGCCAAGCCCTATCATCTCTGCAGCTCATAGCTTCCGTCTTCAAGCCAGGAAAAGCATTGAAGTCAAGCCTGATTTCAGTCTTCCACATACATCACCTTTAGTCAGCATAGCCATAGGGCAACTCACAACTCCTACTACACCAGGAGTATCCGGTTTCAAATTGATTTTGGCAACCTTAGCCAACTTTCTCAGGCTTTCATGAGGAACAGAAAAACTGACTCCCTTTGGTTTTCTCACATGTTTTGCGCGATCAAGTTTGTTTTTTTTGCACTCTTATATTTCCCTGCACATCCTTGAACCCTGATGTTAAATATAAAGAGTTAGAACTCTTACCATGCGCTAAAACCAGTGCACCCTTAGTGAGCTTCCAAACTCTTCCAGAGAATACTAGTGCAAAATCGCTATCATCAATCTGTCCCATAGAGATAAGATTTTTTTTTTAGATCTGTAACATGTCTAACTTGCTGTAAAGTCCACACGCTCCTACTTAGAAGTGTGATGTGCACATTACTCACTCCCACTATATCTAATGCCTCTGCATCAGCCGCATACATCTTTCCAAAATCACCAGCAACATAATTCTGCATGATTTCTCAATGTGAGGTGCTATGTAACGAAGACACTGAATCCAACACCTAATCATCAATCGGACTGTGCATTGTGAGAAGTAAGGTTTCATAAATTTCATCTGCCACTACATTCACAGCATCATCATCAAAACTTTCTTAATTCCTGCAGTTTCTCTTAATGTAGCTAGGCTTGCCACAACTCTAGCATGTGATCTGCTGCCCAGATCTTATCTTGCTCTTCCCCCTACTCTTGGAGTTTGATCATTCATGTCTTCTACCCCTATTGTTAACAATCAGGGCAGATCCTGAACCTGAGGACTCATATGAGTCTCTCATACGTACCTCTTCAGCAAACACCATATCATGTATGTCATCGTAGTTTAGTTTTGCCTTGCCGGCTGAACTACTCACAGCCATCCTCATCGCCTTCTAACTATTTGGCAACGATACCATTAGAATCAATGCTCTAATCTCATCATCAAACTCAATCTCTACAGATTACAGTTGATTTGTGATCGTATTAAATTCATTCAAGTGTTGGGCTACAAACATACCTTCTGACATTTTCAGATTGAACAATTTTTTCATCAAGTGCACTTTATTATTCGTAGACGGCTTTTCATACATACCTGACAAAGTTTCCATGAGATCCATCGTGGTTCTCTCCTTACTGACATTGTGTGCTACTGTTTTGGATAAGGTCAGCCGAACAAGCCCTAAAACCTGTCAATTTAATAGGGTCCACTCAGCATCAGCCATATTGTCTGGCTTCTTTCCCAACAGTGGAAGGTGGAGCCTCTTCCCATAGAGATAATCTTCAATCTGCATCTTTCAGTATCCAAAATCAATGACGTCGAACTTCTCGATCCTGGGTACGTTCACTTTATCTCCAGCCATCATTTTCCTTAGATCTAACCTTGCCTCTAATACCAGCTGTTGTGAAATGTTATGCAAAACAAACATACCAACGATGGTAAATAAAGTAAAAGCAATACAATCAAGAACAAGACGCACAATATACGTGGTTCGATAAATTACCTACGTCTATAGAGTTGCAGAAATCTTATTAACCAAAAGATATTACAGTCACTCAATCTCAACTCATACTTTTTAGAACTTTTTACTCTCTCACACAATATGCACTCACTAGACAATTGTTCTCTCTCACAATATGCTTGAGGACATCCAACACAATTCTAATATGATATATTTATAGTGAGTGGCACTAGAAACTTAATCTGGTAGAAACTGCGTACTTCACTCAAGAGGTGTGTCGATCACGTCTTGAACGAACAACTAAATGAATATTGGCTCGAGTAGGGTGTCGAGCAGGACTCGAGCGAACACTAAGGTTTACTTTTCACTAGAATAGAGTGTCGAGTAAGACTCGAACGACCTCCTCTAACTTTCATTCGTTCGAGCGGTTTGTCGAGCGGTGTCGAGCGAACTTTGGCTCGAACTAACTGTTAAGGCAACTTTCAACAAACTCCTTTTTAACTTTAAAATCAGTTTTCAGATATACCCCAACAATTACCGCAAGTGATCATATGATCGATACCGAAATGGAGTGATCTTGTGAGGTTGTCAACATCGTAAGTCTGTGGCGTTGAATGTTGACTAGCCTGCTAGCTAGCTAGGTACTCGTTCGTCCGAAGAAATTCTTTTCATGGGAATAACTACTCTCGTCGCTCCCAGGCAACTAGTTGGCAGCCATAATGGTATTTGGAAAGGGTTAGGCTAGTCAACATTCAACGCCACATGACACAAAAGCTCGTTGCCTCGCTTCATGTACACATGTCGAACGTAAGGCGGATTCAAGGGGAAGGAGGCGTCCTACAACGTAATCCACTGAAAAAAAAAAAAAAAAAAAGAGAAATGCTAATTTATACTAGCCTACTAGCTAGCTAGGTACTCTCGTTCGTCCCAAGAAATTCTTTTTCAGGGAATAAGTACTCTCGTCGATCCAAGGCAACTAGTTGGCAGCCATAATGATATTTGGAAGAGAGATGATAGCCTCACAATCTAATTATGATTTATTTACAACTTATCATAAAATAATATTTTTTTTAATTTCAAACACATAAAATTAAAATTAAAATTTTAAAAAATATATTATTTTATTAAAATATTATAGACAAATTGTAAAGGTGTAGTTCTTTTATCATTTTCCTATTTGGAAACGGTTAGGCTAGTCAACATTCAACGCCACGAAACACAAAAGCTCGTTGCCTCGCTTCACATGTCGAACGTAAGTACCAAAGAGTTGTGATAGGGTTACTAGTTTTTTATTATTTATTATGTATTTATTTATTTAATATTTATTTAGTATTTTTTAATATTCTTAATCAGTAAAAAATTTTAAAAAATATATAATTTTATTAGTAGTCACTTTTTTAAATATTAAATAAAATAAAAATTAAAAAAATTATATATACAAATAATAATAAATAAATAGTAGAAGATAATAACCATTTTTCTTAATAGTGCTGGACTCAGGCTTTGATGCCTAAAACAACTGTATTAATTTTTGTGTGGTGCTGCTACACCCACCGAGGCTCCCACCGAAACGTCCATTTTGTTTATTTTTTAAAAATATTTTTGTTTTTATTCTTCGGTAAAAATATCATTTTCCTTTTTATATATGATGATAATAATGGGTTCTTATCAATGATCTATTATTGCTCTTATCAATGACCTTATAAGTCCGAAGGAAAAGTTGACTACTTTTTCGTGGTAGTTGGTTCCCCACTAGCACTGACACGGGTCAGAGATCCACTATCTAGTTTCCATCACTATATATTTTAATTTTTAATAAAGTTTATTAATTTATCATATTGAAGGCAACCCCGGCCGCATGCATGCTCGAGTTCAACCCCGTTAGGTTCCAAACAGATCGGTTGATAAAGAACGTACGAGAAGAAACGTTTGTATATATTTTGTAAATTTACTCCTCGATCGATCGCTGTTCCGCGAGAGTACTGAGCGATGATTTTATTAGTAAGCATTCTAAATATATACATATATATATATATATATATATATATATATATAGTAAAGTATAAGGTACACCTCAATCAATGGGATTGATCATCAAAGAAACAGATCACAAGATACAGACTTCATGAGTATTTGTCGCTAATTAATAAAGAGCAGGGCGAGTCTAGTCTTGATCATGACTCATAGCTCTGAGTTCCCTTCAAATATTAAAGGTCTTTTTCGACTGGATAAGGGGGATGTTTCTGCATTCGGTCCTAAGGACCTTGTATAGAGGTGTCTTTGTTTTACTTGATTTTAATTTGTCCTTTTCTTTTTTCTGTGGGTATTGGTTGGAAGGTTCTTGTTCTTTATTTGTTCACACGGTTTCTCCTCAGCCTTGATGAGGATGATTAATAATAAGGAGGCCTGACCTGCAACAAAAGAAAAAAAAAAATAGATCGAGAGAGAGAGAGAGAGAGTTTGAAGCTTATCTTTTTTTTTTTTTTTTTTTTTTTTTGTAATAGATATAATTTTCCAGGCCATTTCAAGAAAACAAATGTTGAGCTATTTCCAGTTTAGTTTATCTAGTAGTACGCTAGCTGTTCACATGATCATGGGATATCCTCATGTGGATTAAAATAGCTAGCTCGCAAGTAGTTAAACACCAAACAAATCAAGATAGAAAAATTTGCATGGTTTCCTATTTCGATCATAATTTAAGCTGTCACCAGTGGCCTTGGGAGCAAGATTCTATAATCTTCGCATTAATTTATTAAGAACATAACTTACCAATACAAATTTATTAAGAGCATAAGAAAAATACTCTGAATACAGATGAAACCGGCCACGTTTCACCGCGTGTTTGTAGGTGTTGAAGCGAGTGTTTGTACGTGTCAGTATTGAGGCCAGTAGACTGACATGAGCTGATTCCGGTGCCTAGCTAGCTTCTTCAGTGAGCGTCGGGGAGGAGATAGTGTGAATCACGGCGGGGCTTTGACTGCAGGTTATTGAAGTGGGTATCTCATGTGTGCATGCCAGGAATGGATGCAGAGGGAGGTACCGACGCATTCTTCGCAGAGCGTCGCAGAGGTTCCATGAAGGCGCTTTGATTGGCTGTCGAAACAGAGGGGACGTCAGGAGCGGTCTTCAGCAAGCGTCGTGGAGGCGACATATTGTGACCTACGGCGGCGCTTTGACTTGTTGTTGAAGCCGGTATGTAAGGGTTCGGTGCAGAGGGAGGTACATGAGGCACTTTGTTCAGCAAACGTCGCGGAGGTGACATACTGTGACCTACGGCGGCCCTTTGACTGGTTGTTGAAGCCGGTATGTAAGGGTTGGGTGCAGTGGGAGGTACAGGCACGCGTCGCGGAGGACTCGCGACGGCTCCTTGATCAACTGTCGAAACGGTGGCTTCATGAAGAGCCTTCTTCGACAATAATGAGCGTCGGGGAGCAGATATATGGTGAAGGACCTCGGCGGCGCTTTTGCTGCTGGACGTTGTTCAGGCGCCAGTTGGGGTGTATCCGCCCGAATTCGGTGGAGAGAGACAAGCGAGTGCGATGGTGAGCGGAAGGAAAAGCCGTAGCATTTTAACCTAGCTACAAGCTTGCTTCTCGTTCTACGTTGATCAAGACGGAGATATTTATAGAACGGATGGTCGGTTTGGATTTAAATACGAGAAAAGATAGTTTTAGATTAAAGATAAAATTTGAAATTTGAAAAAAAAAAATTGTTAAAATATTATTTTTTTAATATTTTTATTATATTATTTATTACATTTTATGTAAAAATTAAAAAAATTATAATAAATAGATAAAATAAGAAGAAATATTTAAAATTTAAAAATATTTTAAGTGTTAATGTAACGAAAAGTTGAATTATTATTATATTTTATATAAAAATTTTAAAAAATTTATTTTAAAATTTAAAAAATTAAATTATTTATTATATTTTATATAAAAATTTTAAAAAATTATAATAATTAAGATGATACGAGTTAGATTTGTTTATGAAGCTAAACCACCCTACTCAACACAGAACGTACTTTTACCGAAAGAAGGCAGTGTGAACAGAAAACGTAACTTTGGAACCCAAAAGTCTCAAGACCATGTCTTATAGTAGCCTGCTCCTGTTTATTACGAAACTTTCGTTATAGCCACGCACTTTCTAGCGATTCTCATAAAACTCCTTCAAAAAAGGCAGGCTGACGTACTGGCCAAAACCGAGTAATTATTTAATGAATAATGACAGAGTTATTACTATTATTATCTATTTGAATTTGATTTTTTTTTAATTTTTTATTTTACTTAATGATTAAGAAAATGAGTATTTATAAAGTTATATATTTTTTAAATTTTTTTAATAATTAAAGATGTTAAAAAAATACGTAAAAGAAAATAATAAAAAAATTTAAAATAGACTTAAGTAGTAGATGAATAGTAATAAGATAGTAAGTCTATCACTATTCTTATTTAATTATCTGCAATGTAGAGAAAAGAGAATTTTGATTCTCGATCTCTTGTGCTAATGATCTGTCCGGTGCACGATCAATTAATGGGCATGATTAATCTAATTTTGTGAATATAAGTGTTAGAAAAATTAGATCAGAATATATAGTAGAAATAATCGAAAATATATCAAATATAATACGATTGTTTCAAAGATTTTCCGGCGTCATTATTCATCCAAAATCCTCTCGGTGACGTGGAGTGTGCTTTTGCTGCTAGACGCTGCTGAGGCACCAACTGGGGTGTATCCGCTCGAATTTGATGGAGAGAGACAAGCGAGTACGATGACGAGCAGAAGAAAAACCACTAGAAGATGGAGCATTTTAACCTAGCCACAAGCTCGCTTCTCGTTCTACGTAGATCAAGGCAGAGATATTTATAGAACGGATGGTTTGGATTTAAAGATGAGAAAATATAGTTTTAGATTAAAAATAAAAGTTAAAAGTTAAAAAATATTATTTTTTAATATTTTTATTGATTTGAGATTTAAAAAAGTTAAATTATTTATTATATTTTATATAAAAATTATAAGGATTAGATAATATGAGATAAAATATTTCAGAATTGGTGTTAATGTAACGAAAAGGCTATTGATGATTGTTCAACAATTAATAAATAATACAACAGTGTTGACACAGTCAATGTGTCTTGAGCCTTAGATGCATGCCATGCTGCGTACCAATATATATATAAATATATATTAAAAATACCATGATTTTTAAAAGCCCAAAACTCTTGAGAGATTTTAAGAGATTTCATAGTATTATAATTATTTACGATTTTTTAAATTTTTTTCAGGAATTTTTTTTTTTTAATTTCGTGATGTGAGGGCTGTGACAAACTTTAGAATTGCGTGCGTCATTAATGGTCATTCCTTAAGTTGCTTGCGGTGTGAATGAATTTCTTTACTATTATTCGGTGATTTAGATAATGAGTTGAGATATTTTATAAATAGTATAATATAATATTTTTTAATATTATTATTATTTAAAAATTTAAAATTTTTTATTATATTTTATATACAAATTTTAAAAAAATATAATTATTCAAAATGAAATGAATTAAAATAATTTGTAAAAATCACCAAATCTCAACACATTACGTACTTTGGCCCGGCAGTGTGAACAAAAAACGTAACTTTGGAACCCAAAAATCTCAAGATCATGTTTACAGTAGCCTGGTACTGTTTATTACGAAACTTTCGTTATAGCCACACTTTCTAGCGATTCCCATAGAAGTCTTTCAAAAAAGGCAGGCTGACGTACTGGCCAAAGCCGAGTAATTATTTAATGGAAAATGCTAGACGAATCGAGAGTTCAAACCGATAATTCAATCGATGCCAAATGTCCTTTTTTGAATGGCCTATATAAAATATTTAAAAAATAAAAACTACACAGATAAACTCATCTCTTTCTTTCTTTCTAAGCCCCCTCCCTCCCCTCTGCTCGGCTGAAACTGCAATGTCAGTAAATCTGTATGGATATCTATTTAATCCATTGAACCTGGGTGAATCTGCGACCAGTTGTCTCGTTCGTGGGAATGTGGAAATAAAGCAGACTTTAGGTTATGTTTGAGAAATGAAATAGGATGAGAATTTTTAAAAATTTTATGAATAGTATTAAGATAAAAGTTTAAAATATTATTTTTTAATATTATTATTGTTTTGAAATTTGAAAAAGTTAAATTAGAATTTAAAAAAATTGAATTGTTTATTATATTTTATATGGAGATTTAAAAAAGATGTAATAATGATATGAGATAGAGATGAGATGAGATTTCTCATCTTTGTTTTCAAACATAACCAGGATATGTTTGGGAGATGAGATGATAATTTTGTGTTTTATTTTAAAGTTTAAAATATTATTTTTTAGTTTTGAGATTTGAAAAAATTGAATTAAAATTTAAAAAAGTTATATTGGAATTTGAAAAAGTTGAATTATTTATTATATTTTGTATAGGAATTTGAAAAAGTGTAAAAATAAGATAAGATGAAAATAAAAAATTTAGATGAAACATGTTTTCCAAACATATTTACTTAGGAAAATAGAAATCCATGTCTAGCATTTTCCATTACTGCAGATTCTCTAAAAACAATAAAGGAAAATGCTATACTTTTTTCGTATAGACATGCTAGACATGGATTTTTAAATATACAACTCGCTTTACTTAGGAAAATAGAAATCCATGTCTATCTGGATTTTTTTTCTTCTAATTTTATTCTTTTGTGACCACTTGTTTGTTCGCTGGGAAGAACTACAAGGAAAGTAAAGTTCCAATGGCGTCAAACAAACTCACTGATTCCGTACAAGATTGAGAGAGGATGTGGGAGGAATGGGAATGGATGGAGGGAGGATGGGAATAGAGGTATTCAGATCTGAAATGGGTTTTTCTTGACTTCAACTTACTGATACCGTACAAGATGGAGGGAGGATGAGGGAGGAATGGATATGGAGGATGGGAATGGAGCTATTCAGACATGAAATGGTTTCCTCTTTCTTTATTTTTAATTCTTTTCTTCTTTTTTTTAAATTGTCATGTGTGCAATCAGTCGATTATCGGTATAAAACATGGGCTCCGTAGCATTACCCTTATTTAAATATCTATAGCGTAGAAAAAAGAGAATTTTGATTCTCAATCTCTTGTGCTACTGATGATCTGTCCGGTGCACGATCAATTAATAGACATGATTAATCTAATTTTGTGAATATAAGTATTAGAAAAATTAGATCAAAATACATAACAAAAATGATATTACATTGTCAAAAATATATTAAATTTAATGCAGTTATTTAATAAATTTTTCAGCATCGTTGTTCAGCCAAAATCTTCCCGGCGATGGTGAGTGTACTTTTGCTGTTGGACGCTGTTGAGGCGCCACCTGGGGTGTACTTGCTCGAATTCGATGGAGAGAGACAAGCGAGTACGATGGCGAGCGGAAGGAAAAGCACTAGCAGACGAAGCATTTTAACCTAGCTACAAGCTTGCTTCTCATTCGACATAGATCAAGATGGAGATATTTATAGAACGAATGGTTTGGATTTAAAAATGAGAAAAGATAGTTTTATATTAAAAAAAAAATTTAAAAGTTAAAAAAATATTGTTAAAATATTATTTTTTAATATCTTTATTGATTTAGAATTTAGAAAAATTGAATTATTTATTATCTTTTATGTAAAAATTAAAAAAAATTATAATAATTAGATAAAATAAAATAAAATATTTCAGAATTCAAAAAGATTTTAGGTGTTCATGTAACGAAAAGGCACTTATGGTGCGTTTGGATATTGAGATGAATTGGGTTGAGTTGAGTTGAGATGATAAAATATTATTAGAATATTATTTTTAAATATTAAAATTGTTTTGAGATTTGAAAAAGTTGAATTATTTATTATATTTTGTATTGAAATTTGAAAAAATTATAATAATGAGTTGAGATGAGTTTGGCATCCAAACGAAACCTTACTCTATTGATGATTGTTCAACAATTAATAAATGTGTCTTAAGTCTAGTCTATGCATGCCATGCTGCGTACCAAAATTTATATATATATATATATATATATATATATATATATATATATTAAAAATACCATGATTTTTAGAAGCCCAAAATACCTTTTTTTAAAAAAAGATTAAAAATAAAAACCCTGGATTTTTTTTTTTTCAACTTCGTGATTTGAGGGCTGTGGCAAACTTTAGAATTGCGTGCGGCATTAATGGTCATGAGTAGTTCTACTCATCTGCCTCATTCCTTTAGTTGCTTGTGGCGTGAATGAATTTCTTCTGGATTGGGTCGTTTGGATTATGATTGAGATGGTTTCTTAATAGTAGAATAATATTAATATTATTATTATTATTATAAGATTTAAAAAAATTAAATTTTTTTATTATATTTTATATGAAAATTTAAAAAACATATTTTAAGATTTGAAATGATTAAATTATTTATTATATTTTGTGTGATAATTTAAAAAAGTTGTAATAATTAAGATGAAATGAGTTGAAATAATTTGTGAATTCAAACCGGAGTAAGTTTGGCTAATGAGAGTATCTCAAGTACTCTCAAACATTTTTATTCTATTTTTTATTTTATTATTATTTTTTATCTACTTTTTATTATTATTTATTATTATTTATTACTATTTATTATTTTTTATATATTTTTTATTATTATTTAATATTTTATTAATATTTTATTATTATTATTTATAAATATTTTTAAATACTTTCACTATTTAAACATAGCCTTAAGTACGTACTTTTACCTGATGAAGGCAGTATGAACAAAAAACGTAACTTTTGGAACCCAAAAATCTCAAGATCATGTCTTACAGTAGCCTGCTCCTGTTTATTACGAAACTTTCGTTGTAGGCACACATTCACATGTTTCTAGCGATTCCCATAAGAAGTCTTTCAAAAAAGGCAGGCTGACTTACTGGCCAAATCCGAGTAATTATTGAATTATCTGCAATGTAGAGAAAAGAGATCGAGAATCAAGAAAAAATCTATTTAATTTTTATTATTCACATCACATTTCATATTTTATTTTATTTTATTTTTTTTAATTTTTTTTTATCAAATATATTTTTATATAAATAGTGAATAAAAAATTATAAATAGTTTTAAAAAAAAAATTTAAAAAAAATTTTAAAAAATATAAAAAAATATGAAAAAATGTGAAATATAGAGTATAGAGAGAATGAATAACAAAACCTAAAATCAAAATGCACTTTCTACGGCAACCAGCCTCTTTTGGAAGACTTTTATTTTTTGGTTTCCAATACCACAAATTAATTATTTTCTAATTAAAATGGAGGCCAAAGCTAATAAATAACCACACATTTTGTGAGTACTAAAGTGATCATCGATGAAGTGGTTTGGGAATCCAAGTCGTTGGTCGGCTGTGGGCAAAAGGTCAAGCGGTCGTCGGTCGGCTTTGGGCAAAAGGTGTGGTCGTTGTGTACACACAAATATATATATATATATATATATAGTTTGTGGCTAATTGTGAGTATATATACTCTGTTTACATTTGCTTTAATTATATATAAAAAAAAATTATCTTGGAACCATTGATTTTTGTAACTTTTCAAAACTAATTAAGTTAATTAATTGGCTCTCACTGTTAATCTCTCAATCCATCTGATCTTTTTGACCATGGAAAAGGCCGCAATTAACAGAATAAGCTTAATAAGTACTAGTAGACGTTTGGGACCGGAGAGTTAATTGCGTAACGTTAACGCCAATTTAAAGTCTTACTTAAATATTTGGGTCAAAATCTATATATTTGATGATCTGGATATTTATAATGGTATATATAACAATATTAATAATAATAATAAAAAGCAATAGTAAGAAACTATTTTTCCTGTTGCCTACTAGTTGTATGTGGTTCTTAATTACAAATTAAAGTTAGTCCGACTATTACAAGAAAACTTTTTATTTGTAATCAGTTATTTTTTGTAAAAATAATTATTTTTTGTTAAAATAAATTTATTTTTATCATAAATAGTTATTTTTATCGCAAATAATCTTTCACAAATATATATTTATTTTTTTGTAGTGGACATCCTTGTGTAAACCCACAATTGCCTCCTTTAAAATATCCCAACTAGGCCTATTCTATTTTATCATTTTCCTGAGATCTTCACCTATACTTTTCCATAGCCAAGAGGAACAGATCAATAGAAGGACGTTGCTACGTCCACATAGGATTTTCTCTACCGAACACTTCAAATTTTTTCTTTATGAAAAAATTTAAATGCAGTCCATTTGGAAGACGAATCCGCACACCAATCCACCTGGCCCATTAAATGAAACAGCTCGTTTTGCCTTACTTAAGCTGATTGAGTTAAAAGGGATAAAAATGAAATTATAAAAGTAGACCACTATTCCTCTGTCTTCTACAAACTTTTTTTCAATAATGATAATGTCCTTTACCTTCTTTATGATGGGGTTGAGGTTTCTAGTATTTTACTTGCCTGAACCATGGGTTTTGCGTTGGCAAGCCAAAAGTTTCGCATACAACAGTACGTAATAAAATCGCACTGCTTGATTCCTTCGAGAGTTTTAGTTCTTTTTATAAATTTACATTTTCAACAGCCGACTATGGGCAATTACTCTGTAGAAGATTGACACTTGATTACGATGGTAATCTTCGATTGTACAGTTGGGACGAGGAGGGCAAGATGTGGGTTGTTTCATGGCAGGCCTTTTTAGGTACCTTGTCCTATTCATGGTGTTCCTGGTATTGGGAGAAATTGCTCGTGCCTTTCAGGATATAAGATGATAAATCATACCGATTGGTCTCAAGGGTGTGAACCCGAAATTGATCTCACTTTTGAGAAGAATGTGTTTGATTTTTTTGCAGGTATCCTATCTTTATTTTTCACATTTTGTGCGTGATACATCACTACTCCTTGTTAGGCCTCCTGGGCTGGTCTCGCCCTTCGAGCTCGACCCGTCCTATAATTTTATATCGATTTCTTATTGATGGTCTATCCCGAGGCCCATCGAAACCTCGTGAGCTAGGCCCACGTGGTTCGATCCGACATGGGGAATGGCCCCCCTCACACCATTAATAGACAATTTCAATTGAATCGCTTTGAACTTTTTTAATTTCTTTTTAAGAAATGATTGTGTTTGAGTTTATGAAATGGCAAGCCGCCTTAATTGGCGTTTTTACCCTAAAAGCAAGTGGAGAAATTCAAGGCATTGCTTATCAAGGTCAACAAAATATATAAATACCCTGAGTAGTAAAGGTACTATTTACAAGGAAAAGTATTTGTACAGATTTACTGGATAAGCCTCGCATAATCACTTTTTACATGAACAAACTTACTTTTTCATGGTAGACTCAAATAATTTTTAAAGGGATTACAAGATGTATCTAGCATTTTTCTATTTAAAACTTTAGATCCATTTTTTAAAAATAAAACAAAACAAACAAACTGTTATATTGATTCCTTTATAAAAAGGAATGAATACAAGAGAACTCTCCTCCATGTCAACAATATCACTAAAAATTTTAGATCCACTTGACACACCTAACATGACAATTTTTTTCCCCCAAACGTGGTAATTTTCTTGAAGATTAAAGAGTTACCCGCGTCTTTTTTGGGTTACCAAAACAAAAGGCCTAAAGACGATGGACGTGGGCCTTCCACAACCTGGTTATCCCATTTCCGACTACACCCTCATTTTCATTTTCCTTAATTATGGTTATCAGGCCTGACATTTTTTAAGAATTACTGCTGGGCTTGAAAGGCCTCAATCTCTAACAAGCCCATATAGTTGATAGCCCGGCCCACTATCTAATGCCTGCATTTCGTGCCCGTCAATTTGTTTCCTCTTCTGCTGGATGGGTAATTCTAACCCATAAGAGCATTAGTATTGATTTGGATAAATGCATCTTTAAAATTTAACTAATATCAAACTTTTTTCATTTGACTATTCTATTTAAATTCAATCCTCATATTGAATTAGCTATCCACTCTCTATATAATAATAAAATATTATTAAATTAATAATTTTATTTATTTAATTAATTTGTATCATATTTTATAATTCTACTAATTTAATATTAATAATAATTATATTCTAATTAAATTAATATTAAAAAAATTAGATTTTTAAAAATCATTTAATACTAATAATAAAAAATATTGATTAAACTCATCTAAATTTCTATCTAAATTTCTTAATTACAAACCAAATAGTATTTTTATTAGAGTGAGAAATTAATATTTTAATATTTATTTGGAGTGAGAAATTAGTATTTTAACATTTGGTGAATCAATAGTGGTTTTCATTTTTGACCAATCACAATAACAAAAGTACATTTTATTTTAGATTTGGCCAATCCAATGTGGAGTATTTTTTACATCAATTATCTAAATTTTAGATAATTTTTCTATTTGACCAAGCTAATGTGAATACTCTAAAAAAAAAGAAAAGAAAAAATAACTCTCCAAATTGAGTCCAAAAGTCAAACAATACTATCAGAAAAGAAAAGTCTCAACTTCTCCGAAACAATTTGGGGTTGTTTGACTTTAACTTAGCTTAATCCCCAAGCCACTACAGGACCGGATCATAGAATGAGAGCACACTCTCCGCAAACAACACGCCACGTGTCCAAAACCCACACGTGTCCATTGCTTAGATTTTTCATGTACATGCAGCAATGTCTATATATATTCGCCGAGTCTATATATTAGTGGCAATATTAGGTTTTAGATTTTTACTGGAAATTTTTTTTTTTACAGTTTTTTTTTTTTGAAAGAAGATGGTACCTCCAAAACTATATTAGAAGTCCTCACTTTTACCAGAGAATACCGTGAAAACATCAAAATAGTACTTAAAAAAAAAGACAAATAAATCTATGAAGACAAAAAAAACTAACCAACCAATTAAAACCGAACATTTGGCAAATCCAATTTCTCCAGTTTCAAAGACCCTAATTTAAGAAGCCTTGCTAGTTTGACAACATTTTTTCAAATAGTCGTACACCCCTCCGCCCCTAACTTAGCAAGAAATTCTGTCGACGAATTTCCTTCACGCGCGATAAACATAATTAACGTTAACATCCAAATTGGGTTTGCCAAAGGTTAATTCCTCATAAATACTCTTTACTTTTAGTGATTATACTTAATTTGAAAATAAGACATCTTCTATGACTCCAAACAAGATATCCATACAAAAAAATTCATTTCAAAAGTAAAAAATTTAATGCAAAAGGACGCTCGTTATCATCATGGGAATTATGCTGTGAATATATGTCCAGCTACAATATCTCCACGTAAGTAGTACTGTTGCAGAAGGTGATCACGTATATGCAATTTCAAGTGAAAAATAATAAAATAAAAAAGTCTATATAGCAGCTCCGAGCACGCGAAAGGCTTATCTTTATAATTTTCAAGATATAATATATATGGGATTATGAGAGAATTTGTGAAGGTTGTGATTTAATTTAAACTTTAGAGAAAATATATTTTTAACCGTAAATTGTATAATCATTACATAATTGTTTTGAAAAAAGTGAATAAAATATAAAATTTACGTGAAAAAAATTAATTTTTTTAATAGTAAAATTTACTTTTATCAAAACGATTACGCAACGTTTACATACTTCACAATTATACACGATTGTACGTAAAATTACTCTAAACTTTGTGCGTATATAATTGCTTTATTAATATTTTTGATCCAGCCAAGAACATTCCACCCCTCTTAATTCTTTCTTTGTTTCTAGCACTTCAACGTCTTAATTAGTTTAACATCTATTCATATTAATCCCTGACAGCTCCTGCACTTACGCTTGCTATTATGAACATTGAAAAGTGTAATTGAAGAGTGGCTGCAAGTTTGGCCCAATACATGTATGTAAGAAAGCGTGTAAGGATGTCTGAGGCATCCAAGTTTAAAGTCTAGCCCAATATTTCTGCTGTCTGGGCTGCATTTCATGTAAATTCAGGCTCACGAATCGGGGACCTGGCCTGGTTTATGTTTTGGTCGAGATTGTACCTCTTGTTATCTCTGATACTTTTCTTTTTTGTTTTTTCTAGCAAGACAATAATAATACACCAAATTAAATAGAATCAGACTAGCTAATTTGGAATTACTAGATTTCTCGTTTAAATTTTAAGGCATAAAGTGAGAGAGAGAGAAACACAAAATGTATCCCACAACATTTATGGCTGCCCGTGAATTTTTAAGGACAACATTAAATATTCAAATAAATACTATGAGATACACTTTGTGCGTCTATTCCTCTGTCAATCTAGACCCTAAAGTTCAAGCAGGAACCCTAAGAGATCCAAATTCAAATTAATACCATCGTACTTTAATTCTATATATTTACATAACAATATTGGTCTTCGAAGAATGAGAGAAGTAACCACATATATAGGATCATCATCCTAAATAATGTCAAGCATTAATGGTGAAATATATATCTGATGATCAACACTGTTGAATGCGGTTTGCATGCAGGAAGATACGATATATTTGGGAGTAGCAATGGTGAAGATGTTGAACAAGACACGTAGAAAGTACTACTACATTATATCGGATTATCATATATCAGTGATTAATACTGCAATTAATTCGATCTTTTGCATGGTTGAAAGTAAAATAGTATTATTATTATAGCAGTACTACTTGTTCATAGTGGCTTGTTAGGCTCTGATTCCAATATTCGGGGTTTGAAAGCATACGAATGTTGACTGAAATAGAAAAAAGGCAATGCTATATATTGCAATTGAACAAACATTATGCCATTTGTCTACCTAATCCATTGCTCGACCAAGAAAACGTACCAAACCGACCGCCAAAATTCTTTACATTCATTGTATGTTCTTATGAAATACGGATTCTCATAGACCAACCAAAGCAAACTAAATTAGAGCCACTCAAAAAATATTATGCCCCCTTAAAGCCCTTATGGATAAAAATACTTTTGCAGGTTTTGAAACATATTCTGTTGAAATAATGGCTTACTAACCCTATTGTTACTTTGGCTTGTCGGCCTGGACTGCATGACATCTGCATGAGACTCGCAAAACTATATGTGGAGCTTCTACTTGACCTCTGCACGAATACAAAAAGGCCAAAAGTGATGCATCTTGATGCCTACCTTATTCTGGCCTGCTCCAGATTTTCGGAATAAATTCACGACTTTTGATTCTATATATTATATATGAAAATAAAAAGTTTCGGGATCAGTCCATTTTGATGACGAATAAAACAGATGGTCACGATCTCTTGGCGTTAAGGTTGTTCCTGTAATCTGGAGAGGGTAGATCTCATTTTGAGCTATAAAAATAGAGGGTCAAGAGTACAGCTTGCTCCTTGCAAACTAGTGCTCACGACCCCATTCATGAAGCAACACGAGAGTCAATATTGTTTTCCACATGCAACAATGAAACTCAGGACAGAGAATTCTGGAGGCCCTTGGAGATCAATGGTCTTTATTCTGTTGATTCTCATTGGAAAAACTCTTGCGGCTGCAAGGCCCTTGGATCATGATCATTTGAAGCCGCAAGTTGGTGATATATCAGTAATGAAAGCTGCTCGAATTAATGGTAAAGGCCCTATCCCGCCTTCTGCTCCTAATGCTTGCACTGACAAGGAACACATGTACTGGCCGGGGAGCCCGCGTGGGGTTGGACACTGCCCGCCCAATCATGCCTAAAACTTGCTGCTTATACATGCTACATATTGTGCAATATTAATACATTGCGGAGTGCGTAGCATCTAAGATAAATATGTAAGAAACGCGTGCATGCATGCAGCATGCATGTTTAAGAAGCATATATATATATATATATATATATATATATATATATATGCAGATAAAGATACAATGCGATCTGGCCGAAAGTGAATATAGATAATTCGCTTTCATATAAGTTAATTTCTGCTCTCTTAATACTGTTATAGATCTAGAAAGAGTTATCTTTCGGAAGATATAAGTAGTGCTATTTTTTTTTTCTTGATTCTAGCTCGTGCAATTAGTTGAAGTTGATCTTATAATATCATTCTGTTCGAAGGAAAATGTGAAAAGAATGAATTAAAATTTGAAAATTTCTCATAATGATATATGGGATTTCGATGATGAATGTGATATTAATTCCATTTCATTCATTCCCATAAAAAAAAAAAAAAAAATTCCATTTCATTCATTCAAATCCTATCGATCGATTAATGAACGAGTAGTATATTTAAAAAGTTAGGAAATTAGACTAGTCTAATTTATGAAATAGTTTTATTTTATATTTCCTGAACTAATTATTGATTTATATTATTCATATTATTTAATTAATAAATTTATTAGAATTACTAGTTAATATAAATATAATTCTCTTTTAAAAAAAAAAATATGCTCACCGTTCGAGCAGTAAAAAGTTACGTTCGAACGGTATATCAATTTTCTGGTATAATAATCTAACTTATCGCGTCAAATTTACGTTCGAACGATCAAATTAGACGTTCGAACGATAAAATTAGAAGTTCGAACGATTAGATTATGTAATGATTCACTGTTCGAATGTTTCTATTTTTAGGGACGCCATATTTCGTCCCTAAATATAACGTTTGAACGGAAAATGTCTTTTGGGATGACAAATAAAATTCGTCCCAAAATAAAATCATCCCAAAATGTCATTTTTGTTATAATGACTAGTAGTACTAGTCGACAGAAGTTCGTATGATACTGGTGCAAGCTGGTATAGTAGTTGTAATAACATAATAGTAATTAATTGCAATATAAAGGGAGTATTGGAGATGTTATAAGAAGAGAGATACTGTTGATGGAACTTTACAATTGCATTCTTCTCTCGTAAAATTGGTATTTGGATGCCTATTATAGAAATACTAATTTCTCTCCATAAAAAGCCTAATAGAAAGAGTGAGGTAACTCTTTATAAAGACTAAGATGAGTTTGTTCCTAAGTCATGTGGGACTTTTCAACACGCCTCCTCACGTGTGGGCTGGTATTTCCGGTACCATCATCGTGGGTAGGTTGCAAGAGCTTATCATCAGTCATAAGTTAACCAGCTCTGGATACCATATGAGGAACTGACAATAAGTTCTTTTTGATTTCAAGAGCATGTAAGATTTTGTTGAGAAAGAAAGATTTTGAAGCTGAATAAAGAAGAGAAGAGCCAATGTGAAGGATTTTCAAACCTTGTCCATTGCCCACTTGAATTTGATCAGGTCCAGTGTAGGGGTCGGCATTGAGGGAAAGTTTGTTGAGATTCAGTTGTGCCATTAGAGGAGGGCACCTAGAATGATTTGATCTTGTTGTGACTAGTGAATTTATTCAGGATTAGGGACATATGTGGAGTTGTTGGAAGAGGAAGGAATTATGATAGGTGGGCAGGGAATGGAGTCATATAGGTAACCAAATAGATTTTGATCATAGAGGTATGGGATTAATTGAGCTTGCCAAAGAAGATAGTTATCTTTGGTGAATTTGATTGTGATGAAATGATTGAGTTGGGTGGGAAGAATGGAACTGGTAGTAGAAGAAGAAGAATTGCTGGCAGAGGATACATTGGAGGCCATGGATGAAAGACATATGTCTTTGTGGCTCTTGATACCATCAAAAAACACTCATTTCTACCCATAAAAAGTTTAATAGGAGGAGTAAAGCCACTCCTTAAAAAGACTAAGATGAGTTTGTTCCTAAGCAGTGTGAGACTTCTCAACACCTACAAATTTAAATCTAAAAACTATATATTTTTTTGAACGGTACTTTAATTTTATTGATAGCTCTCACTTTTGGCGGAGGAAAATCATGATTACAACTAGATACCTGGAAGTTACAAATAAGCATAAGGACCCAAAACTCATGTATAAAAAACCAAAAGATCTAACCACAAACTAAGAAAACTAAAAAATTACAAACCCAATAGAAAGAACAATCCTAAAAAACCAACTTGCAATATAAAGGAACATATCACACATAAGAAAAAAATCTATTCATCATCTATTTTCTTATCATCTCATAATGTGACATTAGATGATTAGAGACTATTTATTATATTGCATTTGTGAGTGAAATAATTAGTTCAAAGAATGTTTTAAATTTGTGAGTGAATTAATTTACCATTTATAGTTAATATACAAATAATTTATACCTTACTCTATATATCAAAATTAAAATTGTTTCTTCTACAGTTTTCGCCTAAGACCCAGGGACAAGGCCAAGCTAGGGGCCCCCAAGGCTCTGACCCAACAAACAAAAATTATATATATAAATATATATATATATATATATATATATATTTATATATGTTTAATTTGTATATTTCTCTTAATTTTTGATATTTTTGGTCTTGTCCACAACTAATAATTGGCACTTGTCAATACATTTAATGGCCAGTCTTATAAGGTACTTGCAAATCGCCAAAATAATTTTTTAATAGATCTTTTTAATATATCATCAGATTAGAATTTGGTATCATTTAAAGTCTTATGATAATACATTTTGTTTTCCTATTTTAGTTCAATCAATTAAATTAGAATATAATATTCAAAAAACCCCACATTTACTATAGCTGGCTATGCAATATGCAATTGTACTAGATAAAAACTTTTAAATATATGACGTTACTGCTATAAATTATTCAGCAAAATACAAACTTAGTTTATGGTTTATATATATTACCCCTTTTTATAATTTCAATATAGATTGTTTCCATATTTCAACATCTTTTCTTAATTGCAATATATAAAAAGTTTAGATATAAAATTACTGGTATTCATGGCGGAGGAATTCAATTTTGAAATTTATTTTTTCTTTCTTATTTTTTACTCAATTTTCTGATCAATTTGTTAAAGGCGTTCCTTAAAGTTTTCAATTCAACTATTTATTCTGGACTTAAAATTACCTGACTCCTCCAAATTTATAATAATTACTTCGTCCCTGCTTAGACCCTTGATCAAAATGATTTTGTACTGGTTTAAAACGTGCGGGTCCAATATAAACTCTTTAGAAAGAATAGAAAGAAAATAGGACCATACAAATTAAAAATCAATTACTAAAATTGGTCCCCTTTTTTTTTTTTTCGAAAGACATGTACAGATCAACTTACGCATCCTATACCTATATTTAGCATTAATCACCCTCCATATATATTGGACCACCATGAAGTTGGTTCATGAAGTCAAAAGTTTTGTTTTAATAGCATAAGATAAATGCTACTTATCATTTTCATATTATATATTAACATGTAATTTGTCATTTTTAATATACACGTGTTTAAACGTCAAACGGGTAGCACCCTTGGATGTACGTCTATATTTTCTCTTAACTTTTCTTGATTGCCTCTCTATCCAAGGATGACCTGCAAAGAAATAAAGAGACCAATATACGATATTTGATCCAACCAAAAGAAGACGAGATCAGGAAAATAATGAACTACATCGTAATTGCTTGGAAATTTCAGAGTTATAATGCCGAAATTAAAATTTTAGCAGAAATTACGAATTGCATAGAAAATGGGGTTGGAGTTTGTCTTTTTCCCTGAAAAATAAAATATTGCACAAAAGCAGCATCAATCCATCAGTTTTCCGATATTTTTGGCCCTTTATATTCTGACTACATGATAAAAAAAAATTAAAACTTAGTGAATACGTAAAACTTAGTGAGTAATTAGAAACAGAGAATTGAGAAAGAAAGAGTGGTGGCATAAAAGAATATTAATCGAATTTGGGCAGAATCACCACTGTAATCAATTTTAAAAGTGAAATAATAAGCTTCCTCTTTATATGCAAAGTTCCAAGAATCAAGACAGCTCTCAAGGCTCGCGTGCTGAGAGGCTTTTTCGAGGGCAATTATGTGCGTGTACTTTGTCTTTTGTAATACCCAGAAACACATCCGTTTTGCAGGACATATAATAACAGAGTAAGGTATGTTATGTGTTATGATGTCAAGGCCATGGACCATGGTCGAAAGCCTGAATCAATAAAAAAGTTTGAATTCCAAACTATCTTAAAAGAGCAAACTAAGATAGGAAAAAAAAAAAAAAGAATTGAAACATTTACATCATGTTTTAGATCTTCTCTTAAAATCTAACATGTTTAATATTGCTTAACCTTATAAACGAAGACAATCATAACTTGACAATACAAGAGTTTTTAAGGTATAAAACAAATAATAAAATCCATTTCTTCTCATCAGCTTAAAATTTTCAGTTGCGGCCTCCATCACCAGGTTTGGGAATGAAAGCATTAGGAGCAGAGGGTGGTACCGGTCCTTTACTTTGTGGAAATAACACCTTATAATCTGAACTAATTGTTGTTGATTTCTGGTTATCCAAAAGCCTTGCAGCCTCAACATGCTTGGTGGAAATTAGAATGAAGGAAACAATAATCACCACCTTTGCAGCATTGCAAGTACTTTCCCTTTCATAGAACATGGTTTGAGCTGAAGATGGATGTGTATGTATCTATCTGAATGAAGATCTGATCTCTTTTTCACAAATAAGAGGCAGTAGGTTTTAGAGCACTACAGTCGAAGAAATATAGTGGGAGATGTATTTGGGATTCCCCGGATTATATAGATTGACAGGGAAGAAGTGAAAATGTTGTAAAGAATCAAGGAAAAACAAGTGCAAGAACACCACAATTGCGTGCCCATATATACATATTAAGAATAAGAGTACTGTCTGATATGAACTTTTAGGCTCTACAAACATGTCAAAAGGGGTGAAAGTGTGTGCTTCAGGCGCGCAACTACTTGTATGGTCAGTTCGCAACTTCTTGGCGAGTCCTTGGTTGACGCATGCAGGAGGAGCCCTTGACTTATTGATGTTAGAGCCAAAACTACGCTTTTGCATAACAAATTACAAACAAAACAAATGATTTTCTGTATGCCAACCTAAAGCACTCATCCCCCAATGACAGATTATTATAATGATGACAGCAAATCACATGGAAAATTAATCAATCCCTGCATTTACACGTTTCTTTAAATGGAAAAGTGGGGAGCAGGCGGATCACTGCAATGAAGAGACATATCGATGCAATTAGATGGATTATCTTTGATTATCAATTACGAACAGAAGTTGCTGATGGTACAGAAAACATCAAATTCTGCAGTCCAAATCGGTTCTATCAGATTTGGTGGGTTTTGACTTTTTGTTAATGAGCTATATAAGTTTAAGTATGGAGAGAAGTTGTTAATATTAAATTTGATGGATAAATTAGAGTTCTTAGATCATAGACAATGTTGCAGTTTGTGTCCTGAATTTAGAGAGCATGTGGTCCATATGCATGGGTTTCCCGGGCCATAAACTTGAGCATATTTTCTTATCTGTCCATTCTGCATTTCAAATGCCTTTCACATAGCTTCCACGAAATTGTATACCATTTGCATG
This sequence comes from Cyclocarya paliurus, assembly GCA_029856935.1. Classification (NCBI taxonomy): domain Eukaryota; kingdom Viridiplantae; phylum Streptophyta; class Magnoliopsida; order Fagales; family Juglandaceae; genus Cyclocarya; species Cyclocarya paliurus. The sequence goes on along the minus strand of CM056946.1, from coordinate 3,008,747 downwards.
CCACTTTTCTGAAATCTTGTTACTCATCATACCAAAAAGGAGAGGAAAGAATCCCAAAAAAATCAAATGATATCGCACCATATCAAAACTTAAGAATGAATTAGCTAGCATGTTCTGTTCTGTCTGTGTGTGTGTCTCTCTCTCTCTCTGTTTTTTAAAACTTGAAGATGCAATACGCTAGTTTTTGTTTTGGAGTGCGTAGTGGAAAAGTCGTCATTAGTTAAAGGGTGCAGAGCGTATTTATCAATTTTTTTTTTCTATTTTTTATTCCATGATTTACACGAGTCACGCGTTTGATGTAATCATAATCCTTTAACACCTTAATGAAAGTATTCATTTGAATCCCATTTTCGTGTAATTCCCTTGTCGTTTAGCTCGAAGTGCCGTGAGGTGGAAGATGGTGACGAGCCCTCGAGGGGGCTTATTCCATTGACAGCCTAGTAATTAATGCGAGCATATGAAATAGAAAGGAAAATGTTAAATCTATTTAAAAAATCAAAATTTATAAAAAAAAAATTATTTTTTTAGATACGTTAAAAAGTTTTTTTTTTTTTTTAAAAAAGACTATTAGAAATAAAATTATAAAGTTAAACAGCACTACTCAAATAGAAACAGTGCTGAGTGACTGGTACACACTCTAAAATGTCAACCACAATATTAAAATAACTAAACACAGAATATTCTTCGGACTTCTATAATTATCCATAATCTCAAAACACGTTTTTTCCTGTACACGCTACCGACGCTGGAAATAGGAAAGTATTTTCGGTTTTTTATTTTTCTTAGCAAGTAAAATATTCATAGATAAATTAACAGATTGCAGGATACAAATTCTAATGGGTGGAAATTTCTTACAGTCTATCCAAAACTAACAGATACATTACAAAAAAAAGAAGAAGAAGAAAATCTAGAGCGAAAAGTTTAGCTCACACTCATTTTTTACTAGGAGAAACAACTTGAAGTGGTTTTAATACAGTTTGATAAATAGACTATAATACTGTAGCTAGAAGCTACAGTGAAGGGTTATGTGTTGCATTTTGTTAGTCTAAACTGGTTGGAACTGGAAGAGACTTTCACATTATTTTTCATTGATCCTTATTTAGAAAAAGTGGGAACATAAGATAGCAATCAGAAACTATGTCGAATTGCCGGCGAAGGGCCGTCATAGGCTGCTGCAACACGTGTAGGTCACGCAGCACACTTGGAGTGGAAATGTATGTTGAATCTGGAAGATCCGATGCCTTTGATCTCGAGAGTGCCGCACTTTTGAACATATTTCTTTCATCTTCTGGTAGATCGATGTCTAGAGAGTCTGGTGGTGGGGCACGTGTCGGTCCAAAGTCGGCATATTTTGATGCTATGGGCCAAGGAGAAAACTAAAAGGAAAAATCGAAAAATACAAAACTGAACGAAAGCCGTGGCTGGTGGGAGGGGGGAGGTAGGTGGAGCCGAAGCTCCAAGTCTCTTTCACACAAGATCGGCGTATTACAATATTTTTGTTTGTTTATTATATATCTAACATAAGAAATGATTTGTTCAAATTTTAAATAGATAAATTTTTTATAAATTTTATTAAAAAGGTGAACTTCACATAAAAAAAAGTGTAAAAAAAATTATTCTTTATTAATGAGATCTATTTTTTATCAAATGACTTATATGAAAGTTTGTTTATTTGAAATTTGAACCTAACATTACTCATTTAATATATATATATAAATAAATGACGAGAATGTCGTTTTGAATGTTGTAGAAATTGCGGTGATTGGATTGAAATCGCAATGTGAATGCAAGACTAATCATATTGTTCTGCATATTAGGAGGCAGCTAATATCGTACGTACGGGGCTTTCCAGAAATTTTCTCCGATAGTGATATAGGCGGAGCACGAAAATGACTAATCTTAATGGACATAAATTCGAAGACAAAGCATACAATAAAATAAGGAAAAGAGACGACTTGAAGAAGCACGAGGAGATGCAATAGACAGAGGAGAGCTTTACACAGAGGGAGACGTTGTATTGAACTTCATTCATATAAATTTTACATTAAAGACCCATAAACGTAAGTTTTCAGTGTACCACATATAATATCATTTATCTTATTTATTTTTAGACATTTATCATTAAGTAAACTATAACTAATAATGTTAGATATAGTTATAAGTTGTGTAAATGTTATATACTCTTTTTAAAAAAGAGTAGGATCCATAATTAAAAAATTAATTTTTTTTATTATTATTTAAGTTTCATATTTACTATATATTTTTTTAAAATGCTCTGTGCTTGCCGACTCTATAATTTCTTTATATTAAATAACTGCAAATACTCATGTTAAATACGTCGGAACTGAAAATGAGTATCACTCGTGATACAATAAATAGGCACGTCCAATATCAAAAGTCATACAGAATCGGTGAGTAATTAATGAGTTTTCCTTTTGAGATTTTCAGCATTTTCTCGACAAAGTTGGAGTTGTCTTAGCTAGCCGTCAGTACTCTCAGATGATCTGGATACCATACAAACTTCAGTTATAAGTTTTCTTTTCATTCATATATATATATATATCCATTTCACACATTCACGATGCCTTCCACATAGATTCCACGAAAATGTCTGTAATTTTCATGCCACTGAAAGAAACACGAAAGATTTTAAACGAAAGGATGATATTAATTGCATAAAATCAGCATCATCATCAATTGCTATAAAATTAGCATTTCATAATTTTAATACACTTAGTTATCTTTTTATTGTCTTTTATTTCATAATTTAAGTAATTCATGCATTCTATATAATCACTATCTCTAGATCACCATTCACGTTTCGAAATAAAATCATTTCATTTTATAAAGAAGAGAAGTATAAAATACAAAGTATTTTAGTTATTATGTACTTATACCGAGGATGATTATCAGATTAATAAATGAAATTATCAAAATATCGATATTTTATAATAAGGTGTTAATCCAAATACAAATTTTATACTAAAATAAATAGAAATAGATCATTCCTGGTGATTACTTGGAGCCTAATTGGATGATGAAAAGGTGAGTAATACTATTAATGGCGACGTGTTTTTATATTTAAAGAAATGTTAGTCTTATTTTACTTTTTGGTTATATATTTAATTTTTTTTAATAGTTAAAGAAGTAATTATTAATGTATTGATATTTTTTTTTAAAAATGTTTAAATATGTTTAAAAAATATTTAAAATAAAAAGTAAAAAAAAGTAAAGTATAAATTACACTAAACGACATGCAAAATGGATATGTTCAGGTGGTAGAGCAGCACTAATAATCTTATATTTAAGCTACATGTACCACTTTTAAGTACTAAAATAATTTGAGCAGAGGATGTAGCACGAGGCCCGTACTGATAAGAACAAAAATGTTTTTGATTTTTATTTATTTTTTTATATTCCTAAACATATATATATTTTTTTAAATTCACAACATTACTAAAAACAATTTCCGTAAATATATATATATATATATATATATATATATATATATATTTATCAGGACCCAACATGACTTGAGCATTTTTGAAATAATTTTACAGATTGACGTCATGGCATCTCATTTTGCATTACCGCGTCTGAATTAAAAAGTCAAAACAAAATGACATCATTCTTTCTTAACAATATAAAAATTGGTAAAATAATTGTGTATATATATAAAAGCTCCCAAACTAATTTCAATTTGCAATCACCCCCTCAAATTATTAAAACATTGTAACCACTCTTTTATTAGAAAGATGACATAAATAATCTTTGACAAAAAAAAAAGTGTTTAAATTTGAAGTTTAAAAAAAAAAAAATTTGAAGGTTTTTTTTTTTTTTTTCTTATAAAGAACTTAGAGCATTTAAGTTCGGCTGCCAATGTGGTAGTTGACTATTTTTTTGTCATTGTTTTTAATAATTATTTATGCTTAGATTAATTAGTGGATTTTCCACATAGATCTCTTTAGAAATTGACGGGGCAAATGCCACATTAATTAGCAGTTTGTTCAGAATATGTAGTCAAATAATCGCTAATTAAGCATGTTTAGAAAATATGATTATAGTATTTCAGAGAAAATAATGTTATTATAAATAACGTTGTAGCAACATTGACATAATTGGAAACATGAGGCGAAATTAGACTTCATGCCATGGGGTATGTGTATTAATTAGTAACTAGAAGCATACGAAGCTTTCCAGAAAACTTCTTAGATAGAGGCCAGCAGGCGCGCGCGGGAGCAAGAACGTCGTACACAATTATTTTCAGCGAGGAAATAAGATAGCAACTTCCCTTTTCCAGCTAGAAATAATGGAACCTAGTGAAATATATGCCAGTGCTACATCCTTTTCTGGAACTTGTTCATCCACAAGCTCTATACAGGAGCACGAAACCCATTAATTTTCAGTGTGGAAATAAGATAGCCAATGGCGGTAGTTCCCTTTTCCCAGAAATAATGTGACATTTTCACACATATTCCTTATAATCACGAACTTATCCATCAACAAGCTGTATATAAATACCAGATCAAGATGATCCTTTCAACCAAGCCTGTAAAGCCCAAGTTGCTCTTAAGTACAATTTTCTAGCAATCTTCCTTTCATTTCTTCTTTGGACAATGTATTCTCGTAGAAGAAACCTTTCCAAAAACACTGCCAGGAAAGTGTTGGTAGTAGTACTTGTGATCTTCATTTTCATAATCAAGCCTCTTGGGGCCGTGAGGATATTGGGTGGTACCAAAGCGAAGTCTGGTTCAAAGATGCTCTTCTCTTGCCGGCAACATCCTCCACCGCCTTCAGTGCCTAAGGTTGCACCCACCTCCCGACAGCTGAAAAACAGTGGCGTGACAAGCTGCTGTGATCAAAATGGTTCATTAGTTGCTAACAACGAGAGTCCTATTATTCAACATTCTGTATTTTCTCTTGATGTCTAGTTTTAGCTGACAAGCTGCTTGATTGTAAACTTTAAATCGGTGTAAAGCTTTTGTCATGTTACATTAATGTCATTATTTCAAATTAATTTGTGTTATCTTCATCTGGTTTCATCCTTGGAAACCACTAAGCATAGCTCAAGGATATGAAATGAAGTTCAAAGCAAACATTAAATCCTAAATCTAAGCACGCGTATGAACATGCTCTTTTATCAGAGGAGACAAATGACCGACTTTTTTAAATAAGAAGCTGAAAACTCTAATTAAAGCTATTGGCATGTCTAGACCAAAGATCTTTTTAAATACTTGTTTGAACTCGATGATCTCAAGAGGTAGATAGACAGATACATGAAATATGTCCTACAATATTTATTTAACATTTACTACTATTTGAAGAAATTTGCAGGACCACTATAAATATTACTTGAAATTTTCAAAGTGGAATACAAACTTTAAAAAAAATGTTTTTCTGACATAGCACACTCACACATGTCAAATCCTATGGAATAATAATACATTTGCGATCAAGATTTCCTATAGTTTTTTGTCTAATCGTTTAAATTTAGTGAACGATATATGTTGCCTCTATCCCTCTTCAAATTATATAAAGGGTTAAAAGTTAAAAAAAAAAAATTATAAGAAATCTCAATCCTTCTATATAGACAGTCCCTACTTGGAGACTGTATATGTAGGTTCTTTATTAAATAAGAAAAAGTATTATTTTAGAAAAGATATTTTTATAATTTTAAAAAATTTTAAAGATAAAATTGCCTAAATTTGTATTGTAATCCTCAAATAGAGATTGTATGTAACATTAGTTGGTAAAAAAAAAAAAATAAAAAAATAAAATCACATATATTTAAATGATGTTGAAGCATGTAAAAACTTGTCTAGCAAGTCTCTTTGCGAAAATATAATTCTGAACATCTCAGTGTCATCTTTTACCATACCAGAAAAATAAATTAATTAGTCATTAAAAAAAACAAAACAAAACAAAATAAAATAAAAAAAGGAAAAGACATATGGGACTCGCATGAGAGAATTAACTGGGGGATGATAAGGTTTCAGATCTGAGGTCGAAACCGAACGGCTCATCTTGTGTGTTGCGGCAGTCAGATGAGACTGGAGGATCTTGAAGCTGATCTCGAAAAAGGGAAAGCCCAAAGCTCCATGTTAATTCTCAGGTAAAATCAATTGCTCCAAGTTTGTACCTTTACGAGTCTTGAAAAGTGGAAACTACCTACGTCTTTCAAACGAACTGATCAGTTTTGGTATTTGGATCTTCTCAAATATCTGCTTAGTGTCTTGTCCTGAAATTTGTAGGTATTCTGTGTTGTACTTCTGCATCTAAAGTGCGAATTGAGCTTAAGAGGGAACTGATTGGTTTTTCGAAGACGTAATTTGAAAGATCTGCTGCGTGGGTCGAGTTAAGTTTCTGAAATATTCTTAGTTTCGGTACGGGGTTTCAACTTGAGAAGATGTTTAGCTTTAGAAGAAACTGATTGTTTTGGAGTTCAAAAATCTTCCATTTGGGTTGATCTGGATTCGGATATTTGTTTGATCTAAGTGAAATGTTTGTGTAATTTTAATTATAGATTTTTCTTTTGGAGGTCTTCGTGTAGTTAATCAATTGGCTGCACTTGAGTTCTCTGAAGTTTCTTTTAGCTAATTTGAGAGTTTTGGTGGGGGGGGTTTTCGTAGGATAACTTTTGTAGGGGAAAGATGGTTGAGAAATTTTGGTTAAATGAAGAAGACAGAGCCATGATGGAGTCAGTATTGGGTACAGAAGCATGTGAGTTGTTGGTTGCATCAGCTTCTGAAAATGTGATGTCAAATATAGTTACGCCGTCTGGTGATTTGGGTGTGCAGCAGGGCTTGTCCCAGCTTGTTAGACGGTCCGATTGGAACTATGCAGTTTTCTGGAGGGTTGTGAGCTTGAAGTCTGGTACTTCTGCCCTGATATGGGGTGATGGACACTTCTGTGACCCAAAAGGTGGGGGAGCTGGAGACAGGAACAGAGGTGAGGATAGCAATTTGGATGGAGTTGGGAGGAAAGAGGAGCTGAAGAAGCTGGTGCTTCAGAAGCTTCATGCTTCTTTTGGTAGGTCAGACGAGGAGAACTTTGCAGCAAGGCTGAATGGAGTATCTGATGTGGAGATGTTCTACCTCACCTCGATGTATTTTACATTTCGATGTGATTCCTCACGTGGATTTGGGGAGTCATTTATTTCTGGTAAATCAATTTGGGCTTCAGATTTGCCTAGTTGTTTACATCATTATCAGCAGAGGTCATTTCTCGCAAGATCAGCTGGGTTCCAAACTGTGGTGTTTGTACCCGTGAAATCTGGAGTTGTAGAGTTTGGTTCGATAAAATCGATTCCAGAAGAACAGAATACTGTGGACATGGTTAAAACTATTTTTGGGGAATCTAATTCTGCACAGTCAAAGGTGATTCCAAAGATTTTTGGACATGAACTTAGTCTGGGTGGTACAAAATCCTGCTCAGTCAATATTAATTTTTCCCCAAAGGTGGAAGATGATTCAGCTTTTACTCCAGACTCTTTTGATGTGCAAACAAGAGGTACCAATACTATTTATGGAAATTCTTCTAATGGATGTCGAAGTGATGAGAATGAAGCAAAACTGTTTCCACGGTTGAACCAAATGGTAGGTGGGGGTTTTAATCCACAAACAATAGTTTCTAGCATGGAGATTGCTAAGGATGACTCATCATCTCAGCCTGATGAGCGGAAACCCAGAAAGAGAGGGAGAAAGCCTGCAAATGGTAGAGAAGAACCATTGAACCATGTGGAAGCAGAGCGACAGAGGCGTGAGAAGCTTAATCAGAGATTCTATGCATTGAGAGCTGTTGTCCCGAATATATCTAAGATGGACAAGGCCTCTCTGCTTGGTGATGCCATTACCTATATCAACGATCTCCAGATGAAGATCAGGGTTTTGGAAACTGAAAAGGAGGTGGAAAAATCTAGGCATAAGCAGCTCTCAGCAACAGAGATTGATTTTCAGGCAAGACAAGAGGATTCAGTTGTGAGGATAGGCTGCCCACTGGATGCTCATCCGGTTTCTGGTGTCATCCAAGCGTTCAGGGAACATCAAATTGTAGCTCAAGATTCAAATGTTTCAACGGAGAATGGCAAGGTTATTCATACATTTTCCATTCGAACTCAAGGTGGTACTGCAGAGCAGTTGAAGGAGGAGCTGGTTGCTGCCCTTCTGAAGTGATGTGAACTCTTTAATTTAAGTTTCTGTCGGATGACTCGATGCTTTTCATAGAGAAAGTGATTCATGTTCTGATTTATGTTTTAAATTGCATGAAGGCCATGAATCATGTAGACTGGGGATTTAGGCAACAATTTCACTATGAAATATTTTCTATGCGAAATGATCATACCTCAGCTAAAGAGAACCGCTATCAGAATATTGGGTATATATATAATCAAAAGCATTTTCTTGTAGCAACTTAGCAATATGTTGTTTGAGAAATCTTTTATTTTCTTTTACCTCCACCTCGCCTTCCATGCATGCTTGAGGATCTATTTAAGTGGGAAAAAAAAACTACTTGAATTATGCTTGCCATGAAGAATAGCATTTCACTAGTGAGCTAATTAGCTCGATACTTTGTAATTTATTAATATAGAAAATGAACCAAAAATAGTACACTTTGCTTTGCTGTGATTTCTATTTCAGTGCATCTGATTTTACAGGGAAGATTTTTGGTGGCAGTTGTACGTCCCCCATGGATTTCACCGGCGTTTGCTCGTGTTTTGATTGAAAACTCACCTTAATTTATCTTATTTTATTATTATAATTTTTTTAAATTTTTATTTAAAATATAATAAATAATTCAAAATTTTCGAATTTCAAAATAATAATAATATTAAAAAATAATATTTTATTCAATTTATCTAAAATTATTTCAATTCATTCTTAAATTTCAATTCATTCCTGAATCCAAACGGGATAAAAATGAACATAGACTAGCAAAAATATTAGGTGTTTTTTTTTAAAGGAAAATATTAGGTGTTTAACCTTGATGTCCAATTCAAGATATGTAAAGAATAAATATTTTTTTCTTTTACTTGTCGAAAAGTTAAAAAGAAAAAGAAGCTGGGGAATGTTTTGTCTTTTAAAACATAGTTTAATTTTTGGTTACGTGGCATTCATGCTTACAAAGAATTTGGCTATTGCTTGTCCAAAGTACTAGTACTACTACTTGCTGTCTTAATTAATGTGACACGTACAAATCTTTGACCCTATATATTAATTAATGTTCTTAATTTCCTTGTGGCTTGCATTGCTACGAGCTTAATTCGTCATAATCTAATACACTTATATAGTATTGTACAATTAATGCCTAAAATTGCATAGAAGGCCAGAAGGGAAGAAAAAATAATTCTTGATCCACAATAATGATTCGGGTTTCGATAAAGTGCTCTTCGCGTTCATCTATTAACATAATTAATAAATAAGCGAATAAAAATAAATAAAGAGAAACATAGAGATTTACGTGGTTCTGCATAATATTTACGTCCATAGGTTGTTTGGGTGTCAAAATCCACTATAATGAGTGATTTTACGATCTCTCATGACTTCACATATCTCAAAATATAATGGAAGACACTACAACAAATAGTCCCTTTTGCCACGAGTTCTTTTTACACGGAATACACTAGTGGCAAAAAGTGGGCTTTTTAGACGGAAAGTTCTGGTGGGAGTAAAACTAGACTTTTTCCCATGAGATGGAAGTAGTGGAAAATTATTGATGAAAATACACCTTTTGTAACGAGAATTTATTTTTATTGTCGAGTTTATATCATGGAATGAAGTGGACTGTAGGAGTATTTGTTGGTTCTCGGAAAAAACTTATTGAGGCGAAATATCACCTAGATCCCGACAACTTATTATCGTTGCAAAAAGTCCACTATATAATTACTGCGCATGCATCCCCCCGCCCCCGCGATAATCCCCTCTCCCAAACCCTGTCTCTGTCTTCCCCCTCCCAGTTGCTCTTCCCTCTCCCCCTCCCGCAGCCAATATCCCCATCCCCCTCCCTCTCCCGCAGCCGCTGATCCCCATCCCTGGCATACCCAGTCCATCTCCCTCGTCCCTCGTGCAGCAATTTCCCCACCCCCTCCCTCCCGCGCAGCGCCGATTTATCCACCACCTCCCTTTCGCGCAGCCCCACTTTCACCAAGGAATTGCAATAAACACCTGGATTTGGTCTTCCTCGTGCGGACCCCGACACCCATCGTTTGTAAGTTTTCAATTTATGCTCTAACCCATGTCATGTTCTGTTGGAATTTAGGCTATTTGTTCAGCGTCATGTTCTGTTGGATTCTAGGCTTTGTGTTCCTATATTCCTTGTTGCATTTCACCTGAATGGATATGTTCGATTTACACCAAGTTCCTGGTGGTAATCTCTTTCGGTTATTCTGCTGCATGGATTTTGCCTTGTTCTATTTTCATCATAATGTGTTGCTTAGTTTGGGTAGTGATTTCTTGCTGGTGGTGAAGGCTTGGATCAAAAAATATTTTATATAAATGTTCTGTGATGAATCTGTAGGAAATAGAGTGGTGACTTTTGAGCGGGATACAAAACGAACTGCACATCCAAAGCTGAGTGCTGTTTCTAAGTTAAGATCTTGTGACACTAATTTCAGGTATTTTGTTCTATAAGGAACAATTCTTCATTCTGATATAGCTGGCAAGTGGCTAAAGTCTTTCTTTGGCTAAAATTGGTCTCTGTTTTTAGATTTATTGGCTGTGATGTGGTTTCTTTCTCACTTTCTTCATCTGCTTTTTGGAATTGTGTTGTTTCTTTTTCTCCAAGTTTTGTTCGATCTTTTTTTCATGTTATTATTATTCTTTGATCGTTTTAGTTCATTTTATTCGATATGCTTTACTAATTTATGAGAAAAAATGTCCCAGTTTATTTGCTGATGACAGAACCTTTGGAAAGTATACCACCACCAATATGCTAATTTTTAGAGTTTTATTAGCAATTCCCATTCTGGGGAAAGAAACTGGGGTGATCATGATGTTTCACCCCAGTTTGTGGAACATGGATGGACTGTGGCAAACAAGTAACTAACAAGGGCAGAACTCAGGGTCTTGTCTTTGGGAGGACCCAAAAAAGAAAAACAGTTGATTAAGTTGGTGGGAGATAAGTTTCCAGTATTATATCATAAAGGTCATGATATTCATGGTTAATTGTATTATTGCTTTCATCTAAATGGGAAAAACATCAAAATTTGTTGATATTCACAGATCATCTAAAATACTTCTGTTGCAAATAGACTATTATCATGTCAACAACGTGTCCACCATAACAACCTGCAATTAGGGTGACTCGTATATATATAAAAAAACTTTTCTAAAGAATTGCTAAGGTCAGTAAACTGTAGCAAAATCCAGGAACAGGTGGGAATAGGTGTAATTCTGACCTCAGGCCAAAAGACAGACATGCTAGTTTGAACTATTCAAATACCAAAACAACTTTTCTTTCTTTTAAATATTAAGGCTCCAAGATTTCAAAGTTTATTTTTTTTTTCTTTCCAATGTTTCTATATTTTGTGCAAGTTGTGGGATGGTGGAGAATTATTTATATAGATTTTAATCATTTTCCTTTTGCTTTCATCGATCCGACTGAAGGCATCATAAATGGACAAAAAGAGAGAAAAAAAAAGGGGGTGCTCTAGTTACTTGAAAGCTTTGATTTTTCCAATTGTTCTTTTGTCAAAGTAGCTTGATCATTCCCATTGAAGCACTTGGAATTTACTTTACTTCCAAATCCACCGGACTCCAACCAACCAAATGAGCCAAGTCTAGGAAACAAGATCTTCTAAATTAATATAATAAATGCATCTTAGACTTCTTATGGAAAGACCCCACTAAGACTAACAGCAGTAAATTGATTAGAGGTGACATGGATGTAAGGAATGGTTAACTAGTAGATATGTCTAGTATATAAACTTATGATACTAGAAGTTTAAGTAATTATGCCATTCAAAACTTGATACCCAAATAAATTATCGATGATACTGAAATTCTAAATAGACAAAAAGGAGAGCAGATCTTAATCATTTTTATAAATTATCTTTTAACGATATCTATTTCTGTATGCTGTATGCTGTCACAGCCTTGCAAATTTACTCCCATTGAGCCTAATCTCAGTAGATAAACTGACAAAATTAGGCAATGGAGGTGGAGGAGTCATGCAATTGTTACTGTTTTCTAGCTTATCTTCATGACATGCTCAATAATTGTAGAATTTAGTAGGTTAACTAACATTGACAGAATGGGGTGTTGGAGTATTGTTTGGTGACACCCAATGATGGAATTGTGAAGTCCTTAATTATGTACCCGAAATGAATGTTTGGAAGAATCTGTTTTCCACTAACCCAGAAATTTTCCACCAACTGGAATACAGAGAGGCTTGACAATGATCATGAAGAAACATCCAATATATAAACTAGTGGGTTTGAATTTAATTACAATTTGTATAATATCACAGTAACAGCACACCAATTTTGTTAGGAAAAACTCATATATGAACAGAATTTCACTATTTTTAGTCTGGGTGGACCTTTCTTTTTTTTTTGGAGAGAGAGAGAGAGAATTATGTTGATTTTAGAATTCACACGCGGGATTTTTTTTTTAGGACTTACAAATATAATAAAAAAATGCATGATATGGACTTGGAAGTTGTTTTATTCCAAAATTCTCCAAACTTTAGTCATAGATAACTTAATATAGTAATTCAAAGGTACTTAGTTGTAGAATCAATCTGAGCTTTTACTGTATTGTAAAAATCTTTCTGGGTCCATGGATTTTACTGTAAAATGTTGCCTAGAAAAGAAAGAAAATAAGTGAATTATGCTAATCCCATTGTTGAATTCCTTGAATGAGATGGATATATACAATATCCTTCCAAATTAAGCCACTTTTCATGTGAAAGTCAGAGAAATCTGAATGTAAAAATTACAGGTTTATCTCATGTGTGTGCACATCAATCTAATTTCAATTATCTTGCTGTTCCAGATGGCATTTGTTAAAAGCTTGGTCTGGATCACTGCATATTTTTACACTTTGTCCTTAGTTCATGAATGATTGTTTAGAAATGTAAAATTGACCACATATTCTCGTAGAATTTTGGCAAGTACACATGAATCTTGTCAAACTAGGTGTGTGCATGCATGCATGGCACTTTGTAGATCATTCCATGGATTTACTAAATAGAGACATCCATGCCCCTTAAATTTGTTAAATACTACTAAATATTGGTTGTTGGGTCTTGATAAAAGGCGGAACTAGCTGTATTGAATTGGGATTAAAGTAGAAAAACATTGTTACTAGTCATGTTAAATCTGTGGATTGAAGTAAGGAAGTCAACATGACTTGAATATATAAAAACCCATCCTTCAACCAGCTTCTACAAATTATATCAAATTCGTCTTCCCCTCTAGCTCACATCATTAATTACCAGAACAGGTGAAATTCTCTTTGTTGTAAGTTATTCCTTTTCCATGATGAACATGATTGCGACCTGTCACATCTACTAGAGAATGAATACATAATTATCATGATATATTGAAACCAAATCTGTGGACGTTTCTAAATTTGTACCTAGCTAGCTACTGTTATTTCTTTAAGAGACATGCAAATCTTAGCTCATATATATCACACACCAGCCTAAGCATGCTTATGATCAAGCATTATTGGTGAGTTTTTCACATTTTTTTTATAAAGAATATTGGAGATCAATATTCTACCAGCTTGTCTAGCTAGCAGCTAGATAGCTGAATGGCCAGATAATTAGTTGATCATCAGAGGGTCCAGGCTGTAAAATATCAATACAATCTATATTCCTTTTTCTGTTTAAATTGGTTTTACATGATAAATGAACATTAATGGAAGTAGCACTGTATTATTGGGAGCCAAGTGCTCTATCCTGTCTAACTGATCTTGGGGCTGAATGATGTTCAAGAGTTGACAGAAATTGGTATTTTTTTTGGTGGGGGGCTTAGCAAAATTCAGCTTTTTTCCCCATGTTTTAGGGGTGGGCCTTGTGAGTGTATAAAAAAGGGGTAAAGTCTATCTACTCTTATTTTATTATTATATATATGGACCACATTTCCATTATAAATGATATATATATATATATATATATATATATATATATATTTGTGTGGTAGTACTCATACCGACAAGTCCATGATGATCTTTTTAAGTTTTTCTATGTGTAACAGCTGAACAAGCTTGATCATAACCACTAATTGTCAAGTTATCAATATGTCAATTGACTCTTTTTTACCTTCACTCATTTTCTTCCCATAGGGTTTCTTTTCGTCTATAAGACATTAATATATAAGTCTTGTTCCCTCCACTCATTGCACCAGTACTCAACTAATCTAATCTTATATATATAAATATATATATATTCTGCTCACAATTAGATTATAAATCTATTATTCAATGATAACCAAAGGGTATATTTTGCTTCATGTTGGGTGTTTCATGTATTCGTGTGGTTCAGCCTTGTATATCTTCATATATGTTCATGAACATGATGCGCCATGGCCTAGCTGCATCTGCCTTGTAAGTCGTCATGTTCAATCCAAGAATATGTGTGCTGACACGATATTGTTTTGATTACCCATTATCGAACATGCTGATAAATTATTGGTGCGTTTGGATAGATCATGGATTTGGGCGGGGGATTAAGATTTGGGTCTTGAAAATTCAAAAACTTTGGATTTGGATTGTTTAAAAAAGTATTAACCTAACAAAGATCATTTTCCAAGTTATTAGGTCTGGATTGGATTCATTCTATCAAACCTTATGGAATAGAGATTTTTCAATAGGAGCAAATCTCTATTCCTTTGGTCAATTTGGGTTGGTGCCTCAAATTATACCAAGTGCTAGATGCTGCCACATGTTCCAGGCCAAAACTGGACTCATGACCCAAATTCACAGTGCATCACACAAGGCGCATGGTCCAAATTGGCATACGTGTCAATTAGACTAGCTTGTTCACCTCTTTCTACCCACACCCCACAATTTGGCTTTTACACCTACTGAGGAGTTGACTATTGAGAAATCTTTGACTTATCTTTTTGGTCATAGGTAATAGATAAATATTACCTATGTAGGGGTGAAGTAGACATAGCCCATTCAAACACAAAAACAAGTTATTAATGGCTTATCTACATATGCAGTGGGGTTAGTAGAGCAAGTAACCCCACTGCAACAAATATCGCTTAATTAGTTCAATTAAGATGTTAGTCACCAATTAAGACTAATATTTATTAATTTTCGCCAAAGCTATCCTAATTACCATTTTTCCACTACCTGGGTAGCTACATAAGATGGATAAGGCTTGGATGCATATTGAAGACAGATTGCATTCCACTGAGTATGATGAAGGTGTTAGACAATTCTTAGCCATCGCGCAAGCTCATGCATCGACAGCTGATCAGATTAGGTGTCCATGTAGGAGATGCCAGAATAGAGCTTTCCACTCTATTCGTATCGTGGAAGATCATTTATTTTTAAGAGGAATTGATCCAACCTATACAAAATGGATTTTCCATGGAGAAGAGGATCCTATCCTAAATTCTACATTCTCTGACGAAGAATATGATGATGCATCTTCTTACAATCAGTATATCGATGATATCGACGAGATGTTAGATGACATTCGTCATGGGTCATTTATGGATAATTCAGGTAGCAATGAAGTCAATGCGAATGATAATTACCAACCCTCTACCTCTAATGCTCCAACCAACTATAATTTCGACGAGTTGGTTGCTGACGCACAACGACCACTCTATCCTGGATGTACTAAGTTCTCGAAGCTATCATTCATCGTCAAGCTGCTTCACATCAAGAGCATAGGTGGTTGGACCGTGAAGTCCTTTGACATGGTAATCAAGCTTTTGCACGATGCATTTCCTGACGCTCTATTCCCAGATTCGTATAACGATGCACGTCGCTTAGAGCGTGGCTTGGGCTTTAGTTATGAAAAGATACATGTGTGCCCAAATGACTGTATGTTGTTTTGGAAGGAGAATGCATCATCCAATGAATGCCCTAAATGCAATGCATCTAGGTGGATTGTAAGCACAAGTGAGCAGCGGATGATACCACAAAAGGTTCTTCGATATTTCCCCCTGAAGCCTCGCTTGCAAAGGCTGTTTATGTCAAAGAAGACAGCCCAAGCCATGAGATGGCATAAAGATGCACGTGTTGACGATCCAACATGCATGCGACATCCAGCAGATTCAAGGGTATGGAAGGATTTTGAGAACAAACATGTTGCATTTTCCCACGATCCTCGTAATGTTAGACTTGGGATGGCTAGCGATGGGTTTAACCCATTCAATAATATGAGTAGGCCGTACAGTATTTGGCCGGTGCTACTTGTGCCTTACAACTTGCCCCCTTGGTCATGCATGAAAGATCCATACATCATGTTGTCGTTGCTAATCCCTGGCCCTAAGTCACCAGGGAATGATATTGATGTGTTCTTGCATCCTCTTGTCGATGAGTTGAAGGAATTATGGGAAGCAGGCATTCAGACATTTGATGTGTACAGTGGCCAAATGTTTACCTTGCATGCAGCACTGCTCTGGACTATAAATGACTTCCCCGCATACGCCAATCTTTCTGGGTGGAGCACGAAGGGCAAGATGGCATGTCCTTCATGTGGATCTGACACAAATTCTTCTTGGTTGGTATATGGGCGAAAGCATTGCTATATGGGGCATCGACGGGGGTTGCCACCAGATCACAGTTGGAGACGGAAAAAAAACTCTTTTAATGGGTGCGAGGAGCATGGACTCCAACCATCAAGGGTTGAGGGAGAGGATTTGTTAGATCAATTACGTGCGGTCTCACATTTCCAGTTGGGCAAATCTGGTTTGAAGAGGAAACGAATGCCCAATCAACTAAATTGGACCAAGAAATCTATCTTCTTTGAGCTTCCCTACTGGATAGACTTGGGCTTGAGACATAATCTTGATTTCATGCATATTGAGAAAAACATATGCGATAGCGTGTTGGGAACGTTGCTGAATATTGAGGGAAAAACTAAGGACTCCGCCAATGCTCGTCGTGATTTGGCAAACCTTGGAATAAGGAAAGAATTGCATTTACAACATGATGGGGACCGTATTACTATGCCTCTTGGTTGCTACATGTTAAACTTAAATGAGCGAAAGATTTTTTGTGATTGGTTGTCAAAAGTGAAATTTCCTGATGGTTTTGCATCGAACATTGCCCGTTGTGTGAATGCTAGTGATGGAAAGATCAGTGGAATGAAGAGCCATGACTGTCATGTCTTCTTGCAAGAACTGTTGCCAGTTGTGATTGGTGGGTTCTTACGGTCAGATGTGCGTCAAGCCTTAATGGATTTAAGCTCGTTCTTCAAAGAATTATGTTCCCGAACTTTGAACTTATCAGTGTTGACGTCTCTTCAAGCTAATATTCCCATCATTCTCTGCAAACTAGAAATGATATTCCCTCCAGCTTTTTTTGATATCATGGTGCACCTTGCCATTCACCTGCCAGAGGAGGCATTCCTTGCAGGACCCGTGCAATACAGGTGGATGTACCCTTTCGAAAGGTATCTAGGGAAGTTCAAGCGGTACGTCCGCAACAAAGCTCGGCCAGAGGGCTCAATTGCTGAGGCATATGTGCATCTCGAGTGTCTTACATTTTGTTCTAAGTACTTCCATGATATCGAAACTAGATATAATCGCGAGGAACGCAACAATGATGTTCGTATTGGGACAACTGAGCCGGGAGATGAGCCAAGTTTATCTGTTTTCTCACAAAAGGTAAGACCATTGGGAACACTCAGTTCCCACAAATTAGCCGACACACTATTGGTCAAGGCCCGATGGTATATACTTAATAATTGCACGGAGATTGAGCAATACATTGAGTAAGTGCATCATCAATGACTTGACGTTCACTTTAAGATATGTAATTTTCACAAGTTATTTTTCTCCTGCTAATTGATCGGGTCACATATATTGACAGGGAGCACTATAACAAGATCCTGGAAGAGGACCCTCAGAATATCCACCGTAGGCACCAGAGTCAATTCCCATCGTGGTTCAGATCACGTGTAAGTGTCGGAACCGGTTGTACATATAACTACATTCTTATCAATCTTTCACATATAAATAATTCATGTTTCACTTCTTTGTGTGGTAGATTCGAGAGGAGCGTTCAGTTAGGCCTACTGCGGTAACCGATGAGATATATGCCTTAGCATGTGGTCCAGATCCGTGGGTCGCAACCTATGCCGGATGCATAATGAATGGTGTTCGATTTCATACGAAAGAGCGTGAAAGGCATCGCCGTACTCAAAACAGCGGGGTGGTTGTGCATGGTGAGCATCAGGGATCCCATGTTGACTTCTACGGTGTGTTGCATGATATTATAGAGTTACGCTACATGGGTTGGCGTAAGGTATATCTCTTTCAATGCTCGTGGTATGACATTGGCGACCCGAGAAGGGGGATACGTGTTAGGGACAAATTGACGGTAGTCAATACTGCTAGGCATTGGTATAAAGATGAGCCTTTCGTCCTTGCCTCCCAAGCAAGTCAAGTATATTATCTCACTGATCCAATATTGGGTGGAAGTTGGCAGGTCGTCCATAAAATTACAAGTAGAAATGTTTACAATATTCATGCAACTAATACTGTTGAGGATGGGATGGACGATGACGAAACATCAGATGATGACTCAGATGATGATGGTGACTTTGACACAAACAATTATCAAGCTATTCTCGAGAGTGGACCAGCCATGCCCAAGCCATTGAATCGAGTCGATTCAGAGCATTTGCCTGTACATCCAGAGTCCATATCGCGTCGAGACCCGATACAATCAGTTGACGAAGAGTTGGATATTGATGATGGACTACTTGACGATGAATTGGTACTGGAGGACGTATGTGCCGATGATAACCATGGTAGTGAGTTCGAGAATCAGCTAAATGAGGTCGCTGATGATGATTTTTAAATATTAAGCTATGTATTTGTGACTTGGTTGACAATGAACTTGGTTGGTGTAGTCATTGAACTCACAACGTTGTACCTTAATTGAATGATGCATCCTTGTATAAGCTTAATATTGTAAATGAGAAGTTGGATTTGCTTTTCCATTGATTGTAGAGATTTTAACACAAAATCCATGCACACCCAGTGTGGTGTCATGCATTCCGATGTGTGGTAAAAGGGACTACATGCCAAGCTCTAGGAATATTGAACAACTATTAACTACATTCTTCTCCGGGTTACTCATAGGTTCCATAACTGTTACTAAATACATGCTTGATTGTATTTTCTACCCCACTGCATATAGTTAGTGGCCAAATATTGTATTTAGTCATGAACTAGTGGGAAGAGTTTCTTATAACTATATATCTATTATATTATTATAAACGGCTATCGAGCCGATAGATTGAGCTGATGGAAATTTTGTCCATCCGTTTTTCCTTCCGTTTTTTTATATTTTACCGATTTTGACCTGCTATTCAACACTTAGGTGATGTGCTTTTTCCGCGTATTTGTGTCTATTTCTACAAGGCCTTCTTGGTCTTGTGGTGTGAGGTCGGCAGCTATCTTTTTTTTTTTCTCTGCTTCTTTTAGTTATCTTCGTAGAAAGCAAACTTTTTATCTCTTCATCTTATCTTTTCTCGGCGTTTCTCTCTTCTTTTTGTTTTCTTGTCTTCATTTTTTCTGTTTTTTATTTTTCCAGTGTTGATTTTTTTTTCCTTTCATTTCCACTGCAACTCAGCACTCAGATATGCCACCCACTGCAGCTCAGCAGTCAGATCCGCCATGGATGTCGACCTTCAACTAGCCCCTCAGATTCTCTGTCGCACGGCGTCTTCTCTCTATTGGTAGTTTTTCGCATACCATTTTTTGCCTATTTTATCCCTGTTTTTTAACCGATGGCCCCGTTTTCTGTTTTATCTCTGTGTGGCAAATCTGAAGCGTAGTTTGAAAAAGTTTTGCCGTTTTGTTCATCTTTTGCTTGTTAGACTTTTTATCTCGATTTCAATTTTTACTGAAAACTTTGGTTTTCAGTAAAAATTTGATTTTTTCTGCTTTTTCAATCTTATATCACAATTTAGTTTTTGATTATTTGAGTGCTATTTTCCATGTGGTTTAAAGCAACTCATGGCTAAAGAATCTCTCCTCTGTAGACTGAAAAAATAGTACTCAAACAATTTGATAGATCATATGGTTGTTTTCATTTATCATATCTGATCTCTCTAATGGATATGGTATACTGTTTTTAGTAATTATGTTCAGGTATTGGGAATCTTAAGTCATAAAGTAGGATAAAAAAAGTTTTCATTCATGATAGGCTTTAATTAGCCAAAATTATGTACCTTCTTTATACCATGAAATTATGAATAAATGGGGTGAAAATCTCAAGTTCCTTTATTTTATAGACACACAGGGTTGCATCTCAGGCTTCCTCTTATCTGCAACAAATATTAAACCATCTACTTATTGGTAACTACTTTTGAACCAAATCAGCACTATTTGGTTCAACTATACGCAGATCCTGTAGTTATCTGCGTTAAATATTGTGCATGTGTTTAAATATCGGATCATTAATGAAAGTTGAAACCTTTTTTCAGGACATTTTTAATGTTTTCTCCCTATTTTGTGGGGTTGGATTTTTGGAATGTTGTTGTTTTTGCCTCCTTTTATTTCTCCTGCTTCTGCTCTTGGCTTGTCTTATTGTGCCCCTGCAATTTTAGTGATGTCGACTGGGATAAGCTTGGCAAATCCAATGATGCGTACTGATTACATGTACATGACGAAATGCACTAAAGGAGAGTGTTTTGAACAAGGACTTAGTTGATATGGAAACATTGGATTTGCTGAGCCCTGCTACTGGAGTTCTAAATTACGGGCAGGTATGCTGCAGTTGATGTTTGCTTCAGAATTTAACTATATTGTTTTTTGAGTTACTTCTGTCAGTGGTAGTTTAAACATATTTTGAAATATATGAATTTGTGGCATTGAATACGAACACAGGTTCCTCCTGTGAGGAAAAGGGTCTCTGTATTTGAGGCCTCTGCTCATGGGAAGTGGTCAAATATTGGGTTTAGGTGCAGCACGTGAATACATATTCCTCAGCTATGTTTCCCTGTTGGAAACTATTTCAAGGTGGAGGTAAAAAATACATCTCTTGCTTTTTTCTTTTGGCTTAAATTGATGCTTAATTTAGCTCCTATTAATGATAGAATTGATGAAGTCCATTTCTTTGATGTCTTGGAAATGAAGAATCATAATTCTTGGAGATTTCAAATAATTTGGGTTTCATTTTTTGGCTTGGACCTTTCATCCTTTTAAAGTTCCTCTTATTCTTACCATTTTCACAAGTTCTTTATTCTATAGAAATATTGCCCATTTTCCAATAGAACTCTGTGCATTAATTATTTAGAATGGCAATCAACTGTTGTCCTTTGTGTAGTGAAAACAGAGGGTCAATGCAGGGGGCATACTAAGCTTGCTATTATCTTATCAAATGAAGGTATCATTCCATTTTGCAGCATTAGGCTTAACACCTTTGGCATTGTTAAACGCCTTATCACTTTCAAAGGATCATGGAGGAACATTGATCAAATTTTTTTTTTATAAGTAAGGAACATTGATCAAATTTAGCCTGGATGGCAAGTACCTGAAGAAGCCTAAGTTTTATGTTTATAACCATTATTTTCTTGCACATTGTTATTGTTGAGATTGTGTCCCCATAGAACTGATCGTTATTTTTCAGGATTGTATTTGCCAAAAATTCCTGTTATTATAGCATGTAAGATTTTTTAGAGATGAGTTCTCATGATTGCCATTTTTAAAGTAATAAGTAAAAACATAACGGAATATGAATTGATAACTGTTGCATAGTATGCATGGAGAACTGCCTAAAATGAAGTAATTTCCTAAGTTTTAAAAAAAAGTTATGACAACTTTAATACCTATAACCTTTATGTTATAGGTAATGAATACATTTTTTTTTATCATTTTGTGCCATCACCTGGTTTCTTCAAGGACCTTTTATTTGTGATAATTTTTTTTCCTTCAAATATTGGGTAAACGTGCCTCGCTCGTTGAGCCTCTACTAGTATATATATCAGGAGTTTGGTTGGTTATCATGTACAAATAATTTGTTTTTAGCATACATGGTTTTTAATGAATTCTAACCATGGGCAAAAGCCAGTGTTCTACATTTAAGGAGTGAAATTTGTACTAGGTGGAAATTTTGTAATACGGAAATAATAACATCCAACATGATAAACTACACAAATAAGAACATGTTTTACATGTTATTATTTCCTTAGTACAAGGTATCCAACACACAAATTTGACTCCTTAGCTAGAAAAAAAAAGGTAAAAGGTTACTACTCACAGGTGATTTTACGTTGTGTGCAGATTTTAGAAATTCTTGTAATGAAGACGTCTTGCAAACCCCTGAAAGATCCATACTCAGTCAAGTGGCTCGAATGGTAGAGGGATGGGGCCAATGTTCTTAGAGTTGGCAGAGCATAGGCGTCTAGATAAATAACTTGCTGATGGAAATATTAACCCACAAATGGAGATCAGATTATGGGGAGGATCAAGCACTCTTAGAGGGATGTGTCTTATATCGTGAACTGGACTAAAATCTGGGATTGTGGCTGCTCACAATTGATGGTTGTCCAACTTGCCCCCATGTGGGAGTGCTGTCCAGTTCGAGCATGCAAGATCTTAGCATATGAATACAACACCATATAATGGAAATTAGGAAATGCAAACAAATCTACATCTAAAATTACAAACTATAAGCAGCTATGCATCTAGGTGGACTTAATTTTGAAGTTAAGGTTGTAGGAAAAAAGATGCTGGAAACATGGGATAAATTAAATAAAGGGAAAAGGGTAAGCATTGAAATCAGTGTTGAGGATTTTAAAATGGAATAAAAAAACCTTCAGTTCTGCCAACTAAACATGTAACAACTAGTTGCAAGTGTGTAGCATAATTTCTGATTATGGGTTTCAGGAAAAGACGTCTAAGTCTATAGAGCATGCTATTCAGGAAATTAAAATGGAATAAATTGAAAATTTTTGCAACTAACCATGTACTATATTGATGGTATTTTCACTACACCAGCCGAAGTTCCAAATGTTTACTTTCAGATTATGATATTCCCAAAAATAACAAGCAATTTCTTGGATATTGTTGACCCCACAAAGGTTTAATTTTTGTTACAAGTAAAATATAACTGGTTTATTCTAATTGGACTATGTCATGGGCGGGAGCTGAGGTAAAGGGGCGGGATATTGAGAGGTGAAATGGCGCCATGGGTCAATATTTAGTTGCTGCCAAAGTATGAACTCATGGACAGGTGGCACTCAAGTATATGGTTATAGACAGCTTTATACTTTTCACAGTGCTTTCCCTCTGGTTCATTTGTTTCACACGACACTTACTGCTTCAGTCCAGAAACATCCAAGGAGTTGAGCTGCTATTCTTGTTCCAGCATATGTACCATGGATCCAACTGTGGCATCAGGTTAGTGTGTTGTTTGATTTGCATGCACCTGCTCTTTTTCTTCCACATAATCTTCTTTCACCCTATCTTCTTCACATTAACTACACTGTGGTAGATTCTCGTTTACCTCTGTCTTCTTATGAATCTTTGCTTAACATTTTCATCTATGTCTATCATTTTCAAAAGTATTAACCTACTAAATAAATTACACATAAAGCTTTGTTCATTCCCCTACTGCTACTGAAAAGCCACAGTGGACCAGGGACTACGAAACTTATAATTCACTCTTGCCTTATCCTTATTATGTGGCTGGGTTTTTAGGGGACTGAGATGTTAGATGCAGTTTTTAGGGGCCACGGTTTGCCATGGCATCTACATATCATTATTTTTTTTTTCCTATGGCTTGCAAGTTGTTTAGCTTTTTAGGGGACTGAGATGTTAGATGCAGTTTTTTTTTTCTATGGCTTGCAAGTTGTTTAGTTTTTTTTTTTTTTTTTTTTTTTTTCTATGGCTTGCACGATGACTTAGCAAGATCTGCCCTGTTATTTGGCATATGGTAGAAAACAGAGCAGTGAAGGTTGGGATGCATAATATAAAAGTTAGAAAAGGTATTGGGTGTCATGAGGGTAGATGTTTTGCTGATAAAGTTGGTTTCAGTACACTTGTAAAAGGGTTTTTAACAATAGCAAAAGCTGTTACCTGTTGCTAATTTATTATGTTATAACTGAATGTAAAAAAATTTAACATTTGTGTGGTTGGTGAGTTGACTCGCCCCATCACCCCCTAATATCAATTCAAGTGGCCAATCTTTGACTTAGCTCATCTAATTGTTAGTATGAAAGATGTTAAATCAGGACTTATAAGATGCACTATGCTAGGCCAAAAACAAAGTTTCATTTCTTGGTTAGTATGTCACCTCACTCTGCTCACAAAGAGAATACTAAGATTCCACACATTGGGCGTACACATTGGTGTTCCTTTTTCTGTTTTTCAGCTGGATTCCAGAGGAAATAACTCATACATGTTACTAATTACGGAGCCCATAAACTCTCCAAATTGGTATTATTTTTCCAGATTTGGCTTTAGTATGCTTACAAGTAGACCTTTGACATGCAACCCCCTAAATAATTAGAGCACTATATCAGTTTACATTAAGATTTAGTATGTTAAATAGGATCCAATCTATTCTATCTTATTCTGGTTGCATGTTACAACTGAGTGGCGTTTGAAATTCCAGCAAAGCCGAGGATGGTAAAATCTATAAAGTTTAGGGGGGGCCGAGTCCGACACGGTAGAGCTCTCATTGGTAGCAGTCCAGAAGCAAATGCCTTGCCCCCGAGAACCACGTTGCGGGACGAGACAGAGTCAAATGAATCGACGCAGGACGTAGGAGGTGCAGGTGCACAAGAGGCAATGGGTGGAGCAGAAGTTGGAGAGAGTCTGACGAGTACAGGTATGGTATTTGTTTTTTCTAAGGAGTTAGCATATATTATGTGGTGTGGAAAAATCAAAAAAATCTATACAAGTACTAAATTTTTCCTGGTTCTTGGATGCAACCTATTTAGTGATTGAGTTACATGAATTGATGTCATAATGTAGATCCACCTAGTAAGAAACGAGGTCGAGGGCCAGCGAAGGGCACGCTATTTGAACGACTTAGGAAGGTGGGTAAGATTCCTCTGGTTATACAAGATGGTCATCGAGGGCCATCGTGCGAGAATGCCTCCATATTTACTGGTCGAGTGACGGGGATTATTCAAGAACATGCCGACATGAGACATGCTAGTTGGAGTTATGTACCCGAAAATGAGAAGCAAGAGCTCATCGACCGTGTTAGGGTAGTTTTCTAGCTTATCTTTGTACACTAATGGTTGCATTTGGTTGCTTACTAATAAGACTAATTAACATATTTGATGACAAACTCTTGTAATGAAGTGGAGATTTGATATTGCAGGCAGATTTTGTTCTGGATTGGACAAGAGACAACCATCGTGAGATGTTTGTAAAATATTTGGGCGATAAGTATAATTCATATCATTATGCACTACACAAAGTGTATAAAAAATATGCATCACATGTAGAGGCCCTACGTGGTGGGACGGAGAAGGTGGAGAAACCTGTATGGGAGAAGCTATGTGAACGGTGGGCAAGTTCGACATTCAAGGTATACTGTAATTTACATTCAGATTAGTAGTAGCTGAATAAAATATGCAAAATAGGGTGTTTTTACATAGTGTTAGGTGCGATATATAAAAGTATATGATGAAGTCTTGTTTTTGCTTATTATGTTAAACTGGTGAAACACTCTATTTGTAAATAAGATTTAATTTCTTAGAAACAAATGCAGGAGAAGTCTAGACGAAACAGTTCAAATAGACAAAAATTGAAAGTGAAACATACCGGTGGGCGGAAATCCTTTATACGGATATTGGAGGAGAAGGTGTGTGAACTCATGGGTATATATAAGTCTTATTATTAACATTGGTGTCTAATTAGGAGTAACGTTTCTGTAACTTGTGTGTGTCAGCGGGAGACGACGCAAAACATGGTTGAATTTTATAAGGAAACACATTGGTCAACACGAAAGGGTAAATTCATTAATGCAGCAACTGAACTCAACTATGTAAGATTGTGTTTAAATTAATTTTAGTTAAACGATAGGCTGCTTATGTGTTTAACTGAATTGCTGATTTTCCTTTCATTCTAATTTTTTCAGAATGTAATGATGGAGAGGTTAGCTGAAAAAGAGTCCGAAGAGGATGTTCAAGAAGCAGCTGACACTATCTTCAAAGAAGTGTTGGGACGAAAAACTGGGTATGCAATAGGGATGGGCCACATGGTCATTCCGGACCCTTCTCCTTCAATGAAGAAGAGTAGAGCATTTATTCATCTATTGGAGGAGAATCAACGGAACAAGAGTGATGCAGAAATGTACAAGAGCAAATTAGACCAGATGATGGGTGATATTGAAGCGTTGCGAAAGAATTTTTCTGAGCACGAGAAAGTCTTAATGAACTATCGGATGAGTGACATTGGGGGAGGTGGTGAGTCTCATAGAGAGACTCACCAAGATGCTTAGGCATGTCACTATCCATGCATTTTGTATATAGGTTTTTTGTGGGGCATTTTTTTGGGGACTGTTTATTGGATATGTAACAATCCAATGCCCATGGGACTGAGGTCCCTCAATACACATTTTGGTAGTTGCATAGTATGGTTAGGGTGGAAATGGCTAAACCAGTAGGGTATAATTCAGACTCTTGTTGAATTTTGAGTTGTTGGTAGTCTCTCTTGAGTTGTTAAAACACCAGATAATACTTTTGGGTTGAGTAGCTTGACAGGGACAGATTAAGTTCTCATGAGGGGGTAAGTTCTCTTACAGTTACAGCCAACTGGTTTAATGCATTGTCTAGTTAAATTTCAGTGGGCTGAAACTGATCTTGTAGGCTAATATCTTTGTTTTATTGGAAACTTATAGGTTGGATCAACTGGAATGTAGAGCAGGAGTTGGTGGAGATGAAGAGCAGTTTCAGATTTACACATCCATACACTGGGCCTGTATTCCTTCAATCTTGTAAGAATTAATACTTGCAGCTGTTTATTCCCAAGTCATGGGTGCAAACTGTCCAGTTCTATTTAATATCACACACACCCTAAATTGGAACCCCAGATGTTCAAATGGTTTTAATAATATATTAGGTATTTTGAAAACTTTCCATGATAAGATAACCTACAAACTAAGTAGCAAAAGTAGGTAAAACCCACACTGAAATTACTTAGGATATGTTCAAATCAGAAAAATATTAATATGGTGCTTGGTGTGTACCAATTGTGATATTATTAAGACTAATGTGTATATTTTAGACTTGGGTTGCAAATATTGAACACAGTTTTATTCTCTCACAATAGCCAATCCATTGCTATGGTAGATGGGAAGTCACAAGATCAATTTCTACTTGTGATTTCCCTTTCATATGTCTTTCTCATGAATTCAGATTGGATAAATATGGTGTTGGGATTAAAGTAGAACTAATATTCTGTAATAGCATGAATGAGGATATAGCAAACTATATTCATAGAATATGAGTACTGGTGTAATTGAAATAGCAAGAAAATTCATGAATGGTATATAGTGTTGTTATTCCAATGGGAATAACAAGAGAGGTGATTGATATTGGCATTTTCCAAATTCATCTTTAGAAAAAGAATTTTACTAAGACAAAATGCCAATATGCTATTGGGCAAGAGTTAATTACAGTAAAGCATAAATGTTCAGGTTATGGATATACAATTGTTACTGTAGAAGCTTTCCCCTCCCCCCCTCCCCATGTTGCACAATCTTTCTCCAATTAATTATCTTAGTTGACAATGTTTTTTGCTAAATTTCAGGAAACGTTTAGCACCATGATTTGTGGAGGAAAAATGTACAAATCTGAATGTTTGGAGAACTTGAAAAAGCAACATCTACTGCCCTTAGTAATCTGTCTATACATCAATAGCACTTTGCATAGCTGCTCTTGGAATGCTTGAATTTATAATTCCCTGTTATGTGTACTTGGATTTCAGTTGCTGCCATGATGTTTGTAAATGGCCTTGAACTATTTGGTTTGAAGCCAATGTTGGCATATTTAATGTTGGCAGATTTATCTATATGATGGTCATGAGCTGGACAATGTTGGCAGATTTGTATATATGATGGTCGTTACATATGTATATTGACAGTCTATTATGAAGCAGCTAATATAACTTATGTTCTATATTGATGTGTTATTGAAGATCAAAATTTTTGGATTGTTGTTGGGATATCATATCAATTTATAAGGTTTAATTTCTACTGTATTATTGGATATAATGAATGTTGGGATATACCATGCAATATCCTGGGTGCAGTTGTGATTGTGACTTTAAGGTATTAAGCTTTATTGTCCAGCCCCTATTTGTGGCAATTAAATTAAATCCAAAGAGCCGACAGGAACATGAAATGGGAAAAAGTAGCTTCCCACAATATTAGTTTGTCGTGGCTTATTATATATACCAAAAGCAGATTGAGTTATGCATTTTCCACCAACATTAATGATGTTAAATAGAATGGTTGCAACCAGTGTCTTTCACGGGAAATATTAGTTTCCCACCAAAATATGTAATGGTCATAACTAATTTCCACCACTTATTTCATCACTATATACTTAAATTTCATGAATTGCATCATTAGGCAATTTCTTTTGTCACAAACTCCTGACATGGATTAAAGAATTTTTTCACCGCTGGAGTCATTGGGAATAAGTATTAGTGGCAATATTTTCAGGTGAAAAGCAAGTACTTGCTACAAATGTCAAGGTTGGTATTGCATAATTGTCACCAAAAGTTGTCATCCCAAAACTAACTCTAGTGACTAACCATGCTATGGGTAAAAAGTTTATGCCACTAAAGTTCAATTAAAGATTTCATGGATAAAGACTTTTTCCCAAGCATTCATTTCATGGATAATTGCTTATTTGCTACTACAATAGTTTGGTTGGCCATATAATTTTCCACGGAAGGAATTGGGTATTGCCACAATTTTTCGTCATGGGAAAAAGATAGCTTTTGCCATGAAATCAATTTTTGGTGGCTAATAGGGGCTTATTCATGAATTATATTCCACGAGCGAGCCACCAAAAGATTTGGTGGGAAAAAAAATTTCTTCACTAACTTAAACTTGTTGTGACCACTATCCTTCGTTGCAAAAAATGCTATTTGTTGTAGTGAGAATTTAGGAAAGATCATTTGAAGTCGTTATGTATAGTGGAGTTTGTACGTAGAGAGCTTTTGTGGAGAGCCTCTGGAGAGTTCGTCAGATTTGTGGGGGATCTCCTCCTTATATAGAGGTCTATTTGCTTTGAGTGATTGAATCCAACTTATCTTATGAAGCCTTTTCATTTTAGGAATTTCTTGTCTTATCTCTTCTTGATTTTATCTATTAACTTGATTTTCGATCTTATCTCAAGGCTTATAATTTATAGGTTGCTGATTTGACCTATACAAGTACTTTATTATATATATATATATATATATAATTGATGTAGTACTGTTCGATTAATATAATTCACAACGTTTTTGACTGTCTAGATTATCTTATCATGACCCGCAGTAGTAAGAATATTATATGTAGCTAGACCACGTTTCCCGGTATTTGGAGTTCAAGCTATATATATACATCGCGCGCGCGCGCGCGAGTTGATTCATTCCAGCTTGGTTCAACCTTCAAACCATGGCTCATTCAAACCCTAGTAGGCTTTAGACTTTAGTCAATGCATTTCCATTGAAAAATCTACCAGAGCCAAACCCTATATAAGGAGCTCTCCTCCACCTTTATGAATCAATCTACTCATAAAAAATTTCTATATATTTCCTTCCAAAATAAATTGGCTTCAGAGAGAGAGAGAGAGAGAGAGAGAGAGAGAGAGAGAGAGAGAGAGGATATAAACGGCAATTCCTCCATATTTAGCTTTAGAAATAAATATGGGTTTATCTCGAGGGAAAAGCGTCTTCATAGTTCTGTATTTTTTAACCATTTTATTTACTTCTCCCCAACTTGGAACAATGAGGCCAATGGAAGGAGAGCAATGGCGGGAGAAGGCTAGCCTTCTGGTCCTGTCCCTTCAAAAGGGTACTCCTGTCCGTCCATCTGGTCCTAATCCATGCACTCACATCCCTAGAGGGGGCAAAGGTGTATGCACCTGATTAGAAGCTAGCAGCTCGCTGCCATGCTGCACATACGTACATGAACGTACGTGCAGCCTGCATGCCTTTTCCTGACTCTCTTATTATTTTATTCTGGAAGTTATATATATGTTGCTACGGTACTTTCCTTTTCATGCCAAAGAATAGAAGTCAAGACTGTAATAACATTTGATATTTATTATTTCTTTCATCAGCCTGTTATAATAACATTTGCATTGGGCACAACCATCTAAATTAAAGTACTATCGGTTGTGAACCTTGAAATTCATGTTACTTGCAAATATTAAGAAATTTCTTGATTCCATTTTTATTTTTGTTCTTTGAGTAATGAGTTATTTACAAAGTTTTTTATATGCACGGCCACTTGAATATGTAACACGATCCTATATATATCACGAACTTTGGAGAGAGGTTCCGAACATACAACGTGCCAATTTTAAGTGTATTAACTTTTGGAACAAATAAGGAATGAAAATGTGTGATCGATCATAAAGATTTTTATCCAAAAGGAATGGATAAGGAGTTACTTAATTCCATGTCTTTTTTTTTTCAATCATATATACATAAAAATAAATCAGGAACATAAGGGATTATTAATGGAACTTCCATCATCTTTGTTTTTTAAATTGACCTCAAAACTTAACTCATAATATAAATATATATTATATATATCTATATAAATATATATATGGGTTCGTTCCGAAGTCCATCAACTTTCGAAAGTCAACCTTTTTGACTTGGGCTCTGTAAGATGTTTGACGATCGATCCTTTGAACAATAAAAAAAAAAAGAAAAAAAAAAGGATTTAAAGAGAATCTTCCACACAGTTAAGCACCATTGACGAGCTAAACGAACATATATATCATGATCTTCGAATTTTGATAGCAATATATATATATATAATACATAAATCCTTGCAAAACGTACTAAAAATAAGCATAAATGTACTGCGTGCTGGCTGGCTTATAATTTTGAACCAGATCTGCATGTAGGTGCATGGTTCATCGTTATATCTAGTAGTTTATAATTGTATAATAGGATTTGCTGGCTTTAATTAAAGGACAAGCAAGCAGCAGTTGAATTCCTAAATGATTAGTGGGGATTACATGAATTTACTAATTAGATTATTTACACTTCAAAAGACAGAAATGACAAATGGATCAAAGCACAAAGAAAAGAAAGGATCGAGAAAATAGCTAGCCACTAAAGAATCTCATCAACTTCATTTATTCTTTTGGATATGTGTACAGAGTATGTGTAGTAATTAATCAACATGTATGATTAATTATACAAACAGACAAAAATACAAAG
The DNA here is from genome assembly GCA_029856935.1 of Cyclocarya paliurus. Lineage (NCBI taxonomy): Eukaryota > Viridiplantae > Streptophyta > Magnoliopsida > Fagales > Juglandaceae > Cyclocarya > Cyclocarya paliurus. The sequence goes on along the minus strand of CM056946.1, from coordinate 2,977,195 downwards.
ATGAACCAGAAAGAAAAGCTAGCAAACTATTGTTTTTATTATTTTCACAATAAGTATAATACTGAATTATAAAATGTACCATAACATTTTGGATTAATAGGTCCCCATGACTCACCTTCTTTCTTATTTTTTTATTCATTAATTTATTTTGCTTTTATATTTTCATTCTTGTTATTTAATCCTAGTTGTTGTTTTGGCTGATTGTTGAAATGTGAAGTGGGGTTTTCGGATTGGGCGCAGATGGAGCAATATGACCCTTTTGTAGTATTGTCCCTAGCAAATGAGCCCTGGAGTGACTTGCGAATTCCCTCTGACTGATTGTTGAAAGGCGAGGTGGAATTGTCGGATTAGGTGCAGATGGTCTAATTGGAGTGCCCTTCTGCAGTGACTCCAACAACAAATGATTAGCCATAGAATGACTCGCAAAGGCCCTTTGGCTTATTGTTGAAAGTTGGCTTGGGATGATTGGATTGGGCGCAGATGGAGGAATATTAGCCTTTTGTAGTACTGACCCGAGCGAATGAGCCCTTGAGTGACTTGCGAAGGCCCTTTGGCTAATTGTTGAAAGGCGACTTGGAGATTTTGGATTGGGCGCAGGTGGAGGAATAAGACCCTTTTGTAGTATTGTCCGAAGCAAATGAGCCCTTGAGTGACTTGCAAAGGCCCCTTGGCTGATTGTTGAAATGTGATGTGGGACTTTCGGATTGGGTGCAGATGGAGGAACTTGACCCTTTTGTAATAATACTGTCTCTAGCAAATGAGCCCTTGGGTGACTTGTGAATGCCCTTTGACTGATTGTTGAAAGGCGAGATGGAATTGTCGGATCGGGCGCAGGTGGAGGAATTTGGCCCTTTTGTAGTACTGCCCCTAGCAAATGAGCCTTTGGATGACTTGCGAAAGCCCTCTGACTGATTGTTGAAAGGCGAGGTGGAATTCTTGGATTGGGCGCAGATGGTCTAATTGGAGCGCCCTTCTGCAGTGAATCCAACAACAAATGAGCCATGGAATGATTCTTGAAGGCCCTTTGGCTGATTGTTGAAGCTAGTAATGGGATGTCAGTGCCTGAATTAAATGAAGATGAAGGGATTGGAGCTTTATGCAGTGACCCTAACAAAAAGCTTTTGTTCATCAATATTATTTTTTCCTCTCCATGCAAGATTCGACAAGCTTGATTTGCGCTCATGCTTATTAGAAAAAGCACTATTGTGACTACTAGAAGCATTTTTAAAACCCACACTTGTTGATCTATAAGCCAAAATATATGGATATAACCAACTTGATGCAAGTATTGTGAAGGATATGGAGGGGTGTATATATATATATATCATGTGTATCCACCAACTTGTATATATGAGTACTTGAATTTTTCAAATTTTAGAAAGTGGGAATCGTTTTACTCTTGACTATTAATGGTAAGAGATTAAAACATTGAATGGGTCTTAAATGACAAAACGGAGTTTGATTTGAATCCTAAAGTAGTCTATTTTTCACGTGCATGAAAAAAGTCATGCAATGAACAGTTTTGCGAAGAAGGCAATGCATTTTCGACGGGAAATGGTGTCAGTCTCGATTAGGCAAGAGTAGTACCATTTTGCAAAATTCAAAACATTTTGTCAGTAGGACTCCTAATTTGTGTAAAGCTACAAAAAGAATTCGTATGGGGATTAACGAGAGGGCTTAATTTGATCCTTAAGAGAACCTTAATTTTAGGGTATCGTTAAAGATCATATATATATATATATATATTATTCAAGTTTTTAATTGTTTTCATATATATGGTAATTGGTTCCCTTGTATTTCATATATATGAACCTTACGTGGGTAAATTTGTTAATTCCAATAAACTCATTAGCATTTGTATCGAGATCCCCAGGCCAACTTCTAGTTAATGCATGCATTGAGATTTAGCTTAAGTACTCAAATGCAATAATGATGAAGTGGCAGGGTACTTTGAGTTCTAGAATTTTGAAAGACATGTTGTTTATAAGCCCTGCCAAAGAACTTGATTCTTTGGTTCAACCATCATTTAACTAGGAATTTCGTGGATAACTCGGGCCAGCGATTTGCTTGGTCTGTGTCTTTCCCAGGACCGGAGCAAGCGCTTTCAACTCGTGAAACTTTGCTTTCTCTTCGGGCATATATTTTGAATGGAAAAGAAAACTGAGCAGAAAGAAGATCGAAATGGTTCTAGAGGTAGCACAACAAAAGAATGCGTAAAAGAATCTTGACTGGAGGCGCCAGCTAGACCAGCATGCAGCGGACATTCCTCGTACGCCATTGTCTTGATTTTGAGTTACTTTGAACGGACATAACATGGTGGAAGCACGGGCATTTTGTTTTGGTACGTGGAAACACGCTTACTTAGATAGGAAAATATTTTCCCAGAAATGATATGGGTTGAATGGATAATATTTTCTTCCTCGACCAGGGAAACGTGCTTTACACGTTACACTATTACTAGTGTGTGTATATATATATATATATTGAAGGACGCTGCTACATTTACCGCTCCACCGCTGAGAGCTATCTTTAGGTATTTTCATCTTTATTTGATTTTTTTGTTTTTTTTATATATATATTTTTACACTTTTAAATATTAAAAAAAATAAAAAAATCATAATATTATTAAAAAATACTTTCTTAATCATTAAGTAAAAAAAAATAAAAAATTACAAAGGTAAAAACTAGTGGTAAAATTGAATGGTAAGACTATCATTTTCCAAATATCGAAACAGGTCCATCGATCTTGTTACTAGTATATATATATATATATATATATAAATGTATATCCCCGTCATGAAAATGTTATGGCATGACAGGTTAAAATAATTAAAGAGTAGTGCTATTATGTTTAAAAAAAAAAAACTATTAAATACATAAGCGGTTAAAATGAAGGTACAAATAGAGAAGACATAGTAGCATTATTCATAATTAAATGCTACCTTGCGAGTTGTGACAAAAGACAACTTTTGACGATTCACAGATTTGAGACCCAATATTTTCCTTTCGTAGACCCTTTCTTTGATCCGTTCAATTCTAAGTTTGGATACACAATACTTTTATCTCATGATCTCATCTCAATCATTACAACTTTATCTAATTTTCATATAAAAATATAATCAATAATTCAACTTTTTCAAATTTTAAAATAAAAATAATACTAAAAAATATATTCTAACAATATTTTATTCAACTACTATTTAAAACATCTCATTTTATCTCATCTTATCTAAACTGTCTATCCAACATATATAAAATTATAGTCAAAAGCCGATCGATTCACTTAATTTCAAACTTTCAATACCCTGCAAACTGAAAAAATCTGGAGTTATATATATAGATATTTGGTGAATATTTATAGATAAATTACCTTATTAATTGCATATCACCTATGGATATTTTATCTAATTAATCTTTGCTTAAGCGATAAAATCTTAGTAGTCTTGGACGGAGGAGACATTAATTAATTATTCGGAAATTATAATTAATCTTTCTTCACCATTCTATGCCATTTCACCTAACTTTTAGGTTATTTTTAACATACATATAATTATAGGTGAGTACTAATGCTAGAAACAATATGTGTAAGTTCGGTGTATTCTTTTTGAAAAATAGTAAAATCTATCATTATAAAAATGTTATGTGAATACTAATGCTAGATAGAATGTGTGCAAGTAGTTCAGTGTATTCTTTTTAAAAAATAGTAAGATCTATTATTAAAAAAATAATTTTTTTTATATAAGTCTCGTATTTATTTATTTTTTTTTCAAAAGAAGATACATCCTAAAATTGTAAATTAATATCATTTCTCATTATATATATTATACACCTAATTTCACACCAATGAATATGTATGTGTATATATATATATGTATGGAAATGCGAATTAAGTTTATATTTCAGGTTGCCCGATCGATTTACACCAACAACTAGAAAATGAACGAACCATTTCATAATTAATTAACAAATTAAAGAGCTTTGATCATATGGGGAGGATGATATATATAGAAGTCCCGTCAACAAAAGTAGTCCTGAAGTACTAGTACTGGAGGTGGGGCTCTCTCTCTCTCTCTCTCTCTCTCTCAACCCTCTCCCTAAACTCTCCCACCATCAAGATCGGCTAGAGGGGAGGAGCTTCCTCCCCCCTCACCCCTTTCCTTTCCCCTCTATGTTTCTCTTCTAGGGTAGTGTTTAGTTTTATTTTCTGTATTTTTTTAGGCCAATCAAAGGGAGAACCGCCGTTCGAGACATTCTGGCAACCGACAGACAACACGCGCCCCACCAGGAGTATGCCCTGCCGTCGATCTGCAAAACTTTCAAATGAGGCCTCCACGGGAAGGGCGCATAGCCCGCACGCGCGGGTCGAAGACTTTGGAGTTCGCCTGCGCGTGACCCTCACGTGCGGGCGTTTACGAACCGGCATCTCTGGATCTTCCAAGCTCGAACGTTGGTTTTCCCTCCAATAGCCTTTTTGTGCATTGATTTTCTACTTTTCAGTGTTTTCACAATATAATTTATGTCTTGCCTTTATTTTCTAGAAAATAAAAACTTAAAAATGTAATGCTAGTCTGAATGGATTATTTGTCCCCCCTCCGCGTAGGCGGAGTTGGTAGGGTTTCCAACTCCATATCCCAATTAGTCGAGTATGGAGGTTTGTTTATTGGGTTCTGTTACCTCTATCTACGATAGAGGAGTGCTATCTCTTAGACTTCGATCTGTAGAGATTGCCGTCTGGACTAAACCATGCCAATCACGGAAGTGTGCTGGGGGATATTAACGTTTATAATTAGCTTATCTTTAAGTCAACTTTATACGTTCTCTTTCATGAATGGAACGAGATCCGCTTTTATATATATATAAAAAAAAAGTAGTCCTGGTTTCCACATTTCAAAGTCTAGGCCTATTGGACTACAACTTGCAACCAGGTATAAAATTTCAAAGCGGCGAAATACTTTGCACATACGTAATTATCAACTTAAATATATTCAGCATTGTTTTATTTGCATCAACGTAAAATATGTACTTCACCTATAGCGCATGACTAACTTTCGATCTGCACGTTATGATCGAAAACATTTGATTAGATTAATATGGCAAATTAGATGCTTTTTTTTTCAAACTTATAAATGATATATATATATATTAAAAATTCTATGTGTAGTCACTTTTACGTACTCTTTACACACTCAACTAATGTGATTGACTGTAGTGCTGATTCGACTCTTGATGTCTCAAACTTGGGTCTTCCAACGCATGAGCTTATTTGCCTCATGCCCCTAAATATCCATACTTGTTACCCCGTTAATGTCTTTCGTAACTACTCGTGGAAAATTTATCAATTTGTGCCTTCACTCTACCCCGCTAAGGTGTGGGCTTTAGAAAATTCATCTTTTCGTTATGTTAAAAACCTGGCTCACATCTTCCGTAACTGTTCCTGCACTTTAATTTATTATATTTCTTTTATTCAAATAAAAAGTGACGATGTTGTCACCCTTTTGTCTTCCCAAGAATTCCTCATCATTGCCCCTCTTTCCCACTCTGCTTCCTTCATCTTCTTGCATTATTTCCTCTTCTTGCTTTCTTCTCAAGTATCAAATACTCACTACCTTTCACCATCTTGATCTCGTCTCTTCTCATTTCTTCAACAATGGCTCAGCGTGGCTCTTCCCATGTTCCAAATCGTGCCTCCGCCCAAGCACCATCAGGGATTTCTCCCCATTCTATGCTCGAATCCTTTGACGGTCAAACTTTACCTTTCTTTGAAGACTTCAAGTGGCGCTCCACACTTGTCGCCTAAGACTTGGCAAAACTGAGGACTTCATATCATATCTTTGACACTGTGGTTCTCACTCTTCTGGTGGAGGGCACTGTCAACGAGGAAGGCTTCTCGGGGAGGGTTGCTCTCCCTGTTTGTGCCCTAATGTAAGGTTTACTCCTTCCATTATCCACCCTATTTTTGATGTCCTTGATTTCCTTCTATTGGCCCCTACCCAACTCCATTCGAACGCTTGGCTAATACTTTTGTATTCTTGCGTGGTGTTCTGTATGATTCTGGAACCCATACGGGACGTAGATTTGACTGCTCACGAATTCTTGTCGTTCTATTTTGTGAAAGGGCTATCAGATAACATTTGTAGTTTTCGTGTTCGCTCGCAACGTTGGGTGGCATTCAAAAGTCGACATTCGAATTCCAAATAGTGTCAAAAGAAATTTTTTCTTATTTCTGGAGGTGGTTGGGGCTTTTGGTTCTCAATGGTGGAGTCAAGTGTGATGTAAAGGGCTTTGGTTCTTGGTGGTGGCTACATGGAGGCTGGTTGGCCTTGCACCTGCCTTGTGTTGGCTACTACTCATGATGGTGTGGTTGGTGAGGCCTAGGTGGTGTGCTATGGCTAAGAAAATCGAGAGGGACTGGGAGAAGTTTAGAGAGAGAGGGTATGAAGCTAAGACTGAGGCCGAGAGGGAGAAGGGGTTGTCTCTGGGGAGACTCGACGATGAAAATGGTGTTGTTCACAGTGGCTAGGTTGTAAGGAAGTGTGCAGAGGGTTGATGGCAGGGGTTGCACGAGGAAGGAAAAGATAGAGAAGAGAGATGGGAGGGGAGGGGAATTAGGATTTGTGTGTAGGGTCTGAAATTATGGGATAGTATCACTCAGTCAGGGATAAAATGGTAAGAAAAATAAGGGTGAAATGTAAATGTGAATAAAATAGAGGGACAAAAATGGAAGCAAAAAGTGGTAAAAAATTTACTATTCATGAAACTGAGGGACAAAAACATAAAAATACGAATAAAGTAAAAAAAAACTAAGGGATAAAAACGGTAAACAAACAAAACAGTCAAAACCGTAAATATTTAAACAAAAGATAACAAAATAGAGGGACAAAAAGGGGAAACAACTAAAATAGAAGGGTAAAATTGAAACAAAAATGTGGTAAAAAATTCACTGTAAATTGCTGGATAGCCTCTTTTATTAATATATATATAATAAGTTTGGATATTGAGATGTTCTGGACGAAACCGCCCCTTACGTGCTCAGCTAGGTTTTCATATTTTGCACAGGTTTCCTTCGCCGTTTAGCCCCTGCTACGTTGAGGCTGCATGGCAGCCGTGTATGGCCATGCTTTTGGCCGTTAGACCTTTGCCGAAATGGCTGCTGCAGTATCACAGCCCCTTCTTGAAATTTCTGTAGCCCCTCGTGCTCCCAAAGTCATGGACGGTGAGATTTTTTTCCAATTCTCCAAAGAGGCAATCAGCCAATCAGCGGAGCCATTCCATTTCGCCATAGTGATTAAGTTCCTTCGACAAAAGACCTATCTGGACGCTATATGTGCTTTTATTTCTAGCCGTTGGGGCCTATCTTCTACTCCGATCATCTCCTCTATGAAATTGCCACGCAACGTCTTCATTCGGATGGCTACGGAAGCCGACTTTGTGAAAGCCCTGTCTCGTGAGTCCTGTGACCTGAGTGGAGTGGCTTATTGTGCTTTTCACTGGTCTCCATAATTCAATGAGGAGCACGAACCTTCTAATGTTCCTGTGTGGATTTTGCTCCCAACTATTATTAAGAGTCTTTTCTTCAGATATTCACTGCTCCTATAGGCCGGTTTATTCGTAGGGACAACCCCACGCGTTGTGTCACCCTGACCGATGGAGCCAAGCTTTGTTTGGAGATGGATGCAACCAAGGAGCCGATTTTTTATTTTTGGATTGGTGCTCCAGGTCTGGCTACGAGTCGGAAACAAGAGGTCTTATATGAGACATTGCTAGTGTACTGTGGAAAATGCCGAGTTCATGGTCATAATTCAAAGACATGTCGAGTTGGAAAGGAGCTCAATCGTGGTGATAAGAAAGTTGAACCAGAACATGGTGGCACTAATTTTGGTAATACACAAGGTGGTGAGAACAACCCCGTGATTATTCCTGAAACAGAGTCTGCCGAACCTGTTGTGATCCTAGAAAAACTGTCCAACGGCTCCCCATCCCCTACCCAGGGGGTTATTCCCACGAAGGTAAATATTCATGAGGATGGAGGGGTGCTCGTGCCAAATGAGAAGGCAAGTACTCTTTTTCGTGAGGATCCTCTTGAAACAGAGCTTGCCGAACCTGTTCTGGAACAACCTTTCAACGCCTCCTCAACACCTGCCCAGGGGGTTAATTTCATGGAGTTCAATGTTAATGTTGATGGAGGGGTGATAGAGCCAAGTGAGGAGGCAAGTATGAACGATAATAAATTTGTTTCTCTTAACGTAGAAGAGTGAGTTCCTCCAATTCAGGAGGAAGCTCTTAATATTGCTATGGGCGGAGATGAACTCTGTTTTGCAGGTGGGACTCTACATGAAAACCTGGATAATAATCTTGAAGAGATTGTTTGCGAGCCTGAAACTGATTTCCCTCCAGCAGTGCTCCCTCAATTCAAGGATTATCATTTAGAATCTGAAGGTAAATTGATTAAGAAAAAATATCAAAAGAAAAAATTTGAGAAAGTTAGAAGTTCGAGCCGGGTCATTACCCGTCCCTCTACCTTGTCTTTATGAGTAATATTATTGTTTGGAATGCCCGTGGCATCGGTACCTCTCGTCGTAGACTGAAGAATTTAAGTTTAAGCCTAAGATGTTTGCTGTTTTGGAACCGTTTCTAGCTCTAGACAAAGCCATCCACTTGCAACACTATTTACATTTTGATTCCTTTACTTTGAATGTTGATGATGGTTGTAAAATCTAGATTTTTTGGGACAATACTCTTGATATTCAAGTTGTGCGGACTAATTTGCAGTTTGTTTCTCTTCGTGTTAACATGGGGTCTTATCATTTTTTGTGTAATATTATCTATGCTAAGTGCAGTATGTATGAAAGGAAAAGTTTGTGGGAGGATCTTAGCTCCCAGGCTATGGGGTCGGAGCCTTGTCTTTTTGCTGGGGATTTTAATATTATCAGGCATAATTCGGAAAGAAGGGGTGATGCACCTCGTTCAAATGTGGTGATGGAGGACTTCAACACCTGGGTCCACCAAGGTGGTTTAGTTGAAATGAAGTCTAAGGGTAGAAATTATTCTTGGTGTAATGGACAATCGGGTCTTGCTCGATCTTAGGCGAAATTAGATCAAGTGTTTATGGATTTCTCTTTGCTCAGTTATTTTCCTAATGCAGTTTGTTCGTATCTTCCATGCACCACATCTGATCACTCTCCTATGGTTATAGAGTTCAAGATGGATCCTTTCTCTTATGGCCCTTCGCCTCTTCATTTTCAACAAATGTGGGTGGATCATCCGCAATTTTTGTTATGTGTTCGTCAGGTGTGGTCTGCTCCTGTTGGTGGTCACGGTCTTACTAAATTGGTGTTTAAATTGAAGAATAGCAAGGTCGCCTTGCATGAATGGAATAAAAAGGTTTTCGGTCATGCTAATATGCATATTCATTCTCTCAAGCAGCATATTGAGGAGCTTGAAAAAAAACTTCAGCAAAACTGGGATGAAGCTACGGAAAGGGATCTTATGGTCTTTTCTATGAAATTGGAGGATGGCTCCGTCGTGAAGATACTAGATTGGCTCAAATGTCTAAGTTAAAATGGCACATGGATGGTGATCGTAACATGAAGTTTTTTCATGCCTGCCTTGCTAATAAACGTCGTAAAAGAGTAGTGGAAATGAGATCTTCGAACGATATGGTGTTCACTTCGCCGGAGGGTATTCATTAGGGGGCTGTGGATTTCTTTTCTAATTTTCTGCAAGGAACGTCGACTAGATTGTTACCTGATTTATCTCCTCTCATCTCTCCTATTATTTCTGATTCTGATAACTCGATGCTGTGTGCGGTGCCTTCCATGAATGAAGTTTTCTCTGCTCTATCTTCTATTCCTTCTAATAGTTCCCCGAGGCCAGATGGTTTTGGTTCTGGTTTTTTCAAAAGCTGTTGGGAGATTGTGAAAGAGGATGTCTTGGAAGCCATATCTGAATTTTTTAATTCTAAGCAGCTTCCTAGATTTTTTACTGCATCTTTTCTTGTCTTAATTCCAAAGGTTGATAATCCTTCTGGGTTTGATAAGTTTAGGCCTATCAGCCTTTGCTCGGTTTTCTATTAATAATGCTCCAAAATCATTGTTAATTGTTTGACAGGTCTCCTCTCACGTATGATATCATGGGAACAAGGTGCTTTCATTCTGGGGAGACGCATCTTTGAAAATATTAGTATCACATAGGAAATGGTCCATTCCATTAACAAGAAGGCCCATGGTGGTAATATCATGATTAAACTGGATATGACTAAAGCTTATGATCTAGTGGATTGGCTTTTTCTGCTAGAGGTTCTTCGCTATTTTGGATTTTCCTCTAATTTTTGTGCTCTTATCAGAACGTGCATCTCAACTCCTTGGTATTCTATTATGGTGAATGACACTGTTAAAGGTTTTTTTCAAGGTGGCCGGGGATTGCATCAGGGTGATCTCCTTTCTCCCTATCTTTTTATTATTCTTCAAGAAATTCTCTCTCGCTTGATCAAGCAAAGTGTGGAGGCTCAAAAATTTGGTCAATTCTCTCAGGCTTGAGGTACTCCCATAATTTCTCATCTTATGTATGCTGGTGATGTTGTGCTTTTTTCTAATGGTAGCTCTAAAGCCCTAAGGGAGATTTTATTTGTGCTTCATACGTATGAGAATTGGTCGGGTTAGTGTATCAATCACTCTAAATCGGCCATTTATTGCTCACAAAAAATTTCCTTAACGCGTAAAAGCTTATTTATTATGGAAGACTAGATTTTTAGAAGGATCTTTCCCTTTCAAATATCTTGGAGTGCCTATTATTTTGGGTCGTCTTAAACAGGTGCATCTAGAAGATATGGTGTCTAATATTCAAAAGAAAATATCGGATTGGAAGATGAGATTTCTTTCGGCGGGTGGCCGTCTTATCTTACTTCGTCATGTTCTGTCTAGTATGGCTCTCCATCTCTTTGCCATTCTTAAGGTCCCGCAATCACTATTAATGCCCTTCATCGTATGATGAGTACTTTCTTCTGGGGGGAGGATAATGGTAAAGGTAAGAAAAAATGGGTGGCCTGGACTTCTATTTGCCGTCCTGTGGAGGAAGGTGGTTTGGCTCTTAGGAACCTTGATGATATGCAACAAGCCCTTCATGCTAGATTTGATTAGAATCTCATTCAAGGTAACTCTTTATGGGAAAACTTTTTTTAAGGTAAGTACATGGGTTCTAAACCTTGGGCCCTGGTTGATCCAACTAAGGGTACGAGGTTCTGGAGAATGATTGCTAACTCCCTCCCTTTGGTCTTGGATAATTCAAAGTGGCGTCTTAAAGATGGTTTGGTTTCCTTCTGGTATGATAAATGGCGGGACAAAGGCCCTTTAGCTAATGATCTACATATTGTGGGTCATCCTCATCTTCAAGTGAAGGATTGCAAATTAAATAATGACTGGGATGTGGATTTTATTCTTCAATTGGTGGGGCCGGATCACTTTGAGGGTATTTTAGAGGATATTTGTAAGGCTAAACCGGGTTTGGATGTTTTGATTTGGACCAATAATGATAATGGTTTGTTTTCCACTAAGTCGGCTTGGGATTGTGTCCGTATTAGGGGTGATACTATTGACGGGCACTCTTGGATGTGGCATAAAAGTCTTCCTCTTAAAATGTCTACCCACATGTGGAAAGCTTGGTTTATGGCCCTCAGTGTCAATCATCACCTTTGACGTATTGGTATTCCTATTACCTCTCGCTGTGATTGTTGTGCTAACGGTCATTATGAGGACCAAAATCGTGTTCTTTTTGCAGGTGATATTGCGAATACCGTTTGGTGTTATTTTGGGGCTAGCCTTGGGATCCCGATTGGCCGGAATTGGAAAGATACGGTTAAGATTTGGTTTCATTGTGCGAATCTATCGTCTCAAGTTGGCATTATTGTGGGAATTCTTTCGGTGATTATTACTTGGAGAATCTGGCGGCGGCACTGTTTGGCGCGCATGGAGGGTCTCTTTGAATTTGCCTCTAACATTATTCACTCTTTCGTCGGTGGATTAGTCTTATTTGTCGCAATATGCATGCTAGTTCTCACATATCTAGTCTTGATTAGCAGGTACTTGAGGGCTTGAATGTCCAGCCTGTTTTCCCTCCAATCCAGTATTGCAAAGCTATTGCTTGGCAACAGCAGGATGGGTTAAGCTAAACACAGATGGCAGTAGTTTGGGTAATCCGGGTGCTTCAGGTATAGGAGGGATTATTAGAAATAATCATGGTAAGCTAATTCATGCTTTTTCTTCGTTCATTGGTACAGGTTTTAATAACCGGGCTGAACTTTTAGCTCTTCTTCATGGGCTCTAGGTTTGTAAATCCTTATCTTTAAATTATGTGGATATTGAACTTGATTCTATCACTGTTATTTCCTGGTGGAGGAGTAAAAGATGTGGGGTGTGGTACCTGAAGGATTTCTGGGAGGAAATTATGGACACTATGAACTCCATGACTTGCTTGATTCATCATGTTTTTCGAGAGGGTAATACAATTGCAGATTGGTTAGCCAAACATGGGGCCTCTGGTAGTGATTTAATTTTTTCGCACTTGACGGAGACTCCCCGAGCGCTGCGTGATCTTATCCGCATGGATTACTCTGGGTTGCTTTCACTTTGTTTTAGTTAATTTTGTGTGTTTGTTGTTTGTGGTTTTTTGTTGTTTTTCGTTGGTTTATTTTTTCTAGATTGCTTTTTCCTGCATGCTGGGTTTTCCTTTTGTACCTCAGATGCTTATTTTGTAACCACGGTTTTTCTCTGCCACAAGTGAGGATTATTAATAAAATTGAGGAGGGGTCACTTTTAGATAGGTGACCCTAACTCTTTCCTAAAAAATCTATAAAAAAAAAAGTCTCGAGTACTTAAAAGTAGCTCATTCAAAGTTAGGAAAAAACTTAGTAGCAAGGGATTAGACGACTTTTCTCATAATTAGAAAAGCTGGCCTTGCTTTACTAATAATTATTCAATTATTCAGTTTATCTAATAATCTAATTTACTCCAAACTTCTTTTATTTTATTGAGGAATGAAAAAAGTTTAATATTTATGCAGATTTAGGATGCATTGCCCTTGTGTTGTCTCCCATTATGAAAAGTCATTTTTTTTTTTACGATGAAAAGGAGTTTTTTTATTTTTATTTTTTTATAAGAAAATAAATTTCATTAATAAAATATTATAGACATTTGTCAAGCTATAGAGCTTGAGAAAGAAAGTCTAGAATACTATCCAACCACATATCAATGCTTTCCACATTTTTTGCATTTCGAGCTAACCTACGTGCAACCATATTACCATCCCTGTGCACATACACAAAATCACATTGAACAAAATAGGATGAAAGAGATTTTATCTCTCTGTATAATAAGCCAAGCAGTGATCCCTCCATGTTGTTTGCTTTAATGCCTCCACCACCAACAAACAATCAGATTCTACTAAAAGTTTTGAGATTCCCATACTAATGCACAGTTGAATGCCTCTAAATATAGCAGTTAACTCAATAACTTCAGCTTCCTCCACGTCATTCTCAACCTTACTAGCTGCCATTAATACATTGCCTTAGTCATCCCTCAAAATTGCACCAAGACCAGATTTATTTTGATCTTCAAAAATGACACCATCAACATTTAGCTTTAGCACACCTACTGGAGGGGGCTTCCGTCGAAAATAGTTCTTCAGCTGTATACTTGATTTTACTCTGACCTCTTTAAAATTTCTGACCAACGCAATAGCATTCTCAGCAACTTTCTTTGGGTTCAACAACATCTAGTCATGTACCATCTTGTTTCTTTTATACCAAAAACTCCATGCCAAACAAAAGAACAGTGGCAGCTTCTCCTTTAATACGCCCCCACAGAACTTCAATGCAACCTCATAAAATTTCATTCTAGCATCTATAACAATGTCTGGCAGCATTTCTTTCCATACACTATGAAGACAAACACAACTAACCAAAGCATGATGAATATCCTCTCCCTCGATCCCACAGAAATAGCACTTCCCTTCAATTAATACATGTCTTCTTAATAAATTCTCTTTTGTAGGGAGCCCATCTTTACAAGCATGCCAAGCAAAGATTTTTATCTTACTTGGAACCTTCATCTTCCATAACTGTTTCTATAAAGCCTGATGAGTCCTAGCCATAGATGATTATGTAATGCTAGAACCCATTCTTGCCTTAATGAATTTGTAACAACTTCTCACACTAAAGGATCCACTTCTCTCATGTGCCCAAATTCTACTATGCATTGAAGCTCCTAGACATATTACTACTTTAAGAATATCAGCCATCACACTTGGATTGAAGAGAGCTCTAAGCTTATTTACATTTCACATTCTTATATCATTATCAATAAGTGTTGCCACCAATTCTTCTTGTGCATTATCTGGTCTAAACACCCCTTCTGAAACAAGCTCAGCATGGCCTGGTAGCCATTGATCACTCCAAATTCTTAAAGCTCTTTCATCTCCAATTCTCCATCTACAACCAGCAAACATACATTTTTTTTGCTTTACATTTACCCATCCAAGTATAAGATGGAATATTTCTCAAGCCAACTTGCTAAAAACTAGAATTTGGAAAATATCTAGCTTTTAACAAGCTGAAAATCAGGAAATTTTTATCATTCATCAGTCTTAATCCTTTCTTAGCCAATAGAGCCAGATTAAAGACCCTAAGATCTTTAAATCCCATCACTCCACATGACTTCATCTCACACATTTTAGACCAATTGAGCCAATGAATTTTCCTCTCTTCTCCCTTCTGTCCCCACCAGAACTTGTACATAAGACTCTCTAACTCAAAACACAAGCATGATGGCAGTAGAAAGCAGCTCATCGAATAAGTTGGAATAGAGAGAGCCACTGCCTTTAATAGCACTTCCTTCGCTCCTTGTGATAGCAATTTCTCTTTCCAACATTGGAGCTTTTACCAAACTTTTTGTTTAAAGGAATGAAAGGCTCGATGTCTTGACCTGCCCACAATGGGTGGAAGACCTAAATACTTTTCGAACTGTTGGGTTTCACTATTTTCCCACAGTAATCTTATCTCTTCTCTAGCCTCCCTACTTACATTTCCCCTAAACACCATCACAGTTTTTTACTTATAAATTTTTTGACCAGACACAGCTTCATATCTCTCTAAGAAATCCTGCACTCTTTTGTTCTCCCTTACTTCGACTTTGCAGAAAATAAGACTATCATCTGTAAAAAGTAGTTAATTACATGCATAATTTAGATTTTTATCTATTAGTACTTATCTTGATTTGCAATAAGGTGGCAGCTAAAACAAGTTTGCTAATATTGGATTGTGGTGGAACTTGGTTTGCAATATGGTGATGGGTAAAAACAAATTTGCTAATATATCAATATCTCAATGTATATATAACGGGTTGAGGCTTAATTGGTTCCTACTCGATACATTTATATAAATGATGACATGTGTATGTATTTGTTGATTATAAAAAAATGTATAAAACATAATGATTTCCTCACTCAAGTGATTCCTACTCCAAACATTTATATTCACAACTCCTTTTGCAATTTTATATAAAATATGATGCAGTTATGCAAAAATTGAAATTCAAATCCCAATAAGAAATTCTAAAATTTAGAAAAATGATATAAATTAACATTTTGGATGAAATGCCAATATTGTCACATTAATTGGTATGTAAAATGATCAATTGTCTCCGTATCATTATTTTTAAACTTATTACATGCACCACCAACGTTGCTAATTGTTATGTGGCAAATTTTGATCCAAAATACACATGGCTTGATTGCCACACGCGAAATTTGGGAAAGATTAGCAGTGGCGATGACATCTATTAAACTGGTAAGTTTTATTTTGGCTTGATTAATTTTATTATTCTTTGTCTTGCTTGTTTTTTCTTGTAGGTTACCATGTCTTTGGTTTGTTTTGATTTATGTTTAGAGTATTTATTTTGGCCTTGTATTTGGATGATATGGTTATAAAGTTTTTTGACGTCTAGGTTTTGCTCTTTATAGTTTATATGTATCTCCTAGGTGTTGGGTTGTAACCACAGTTTTCCTCCCTCACAAGTGAGGGCGATCAATAAAATTGGGATACCGTCCTCTTTTTTTAAAAAAAGAATATATTTACACAAACTTGTTGTACTAAGTCGAGGACGCAAGTCTGTTGGGATTAACTAGCTATCAGCAGCTAATTTGAAATATAATAGCGGAAGCAAACAAAAGAAAAATTAACAATTACACACAGAACACCAAGATCTAAGTGGTTTGGCTCAATGTAAGCTTACGTCCACTGGCGGGGTCGGTCATATGAATTCATTATCAACAAAGGTGGAGTATAAGAGATCAATCACAAAATTCTCAATCCTATGACCCCAATCTACCCAATAGAATCTTGGAATAGTAACAAGATGACCACAAACACACTCTCTCTATATGTATTCGACTGCTCAGGAGGTAAAAAATCATAATATACAAGGTGAACAACATATATTTATATTAAAACGGCACGAAGCCTTGGAATAGGAACATTCACTGGAGTATAGTGTCAAGTGGCACTCGAGTGAATATTAGGGCTGACACTTGCTTAAGCTGAGTGTCGAGCAAGTCTCAAGCGAACTCTCGGGTTGGCATCCTACTCGAGCTGACTGTTGCATGAGTGTCGAGTGAACTCTTGGGCTGACATCCCCCTCAAGCTGACTATCAAGTAGATGCCGTGCAAACTCAAGGGTTGTGTCCAGCTAGAGCTGACTGTAGAGCAATTGATGAGCAAACTCATTGTCTGAAAAAAATACATTAACCAAAGGACTGACCTCGCCCACCAAATCCCCTAAGGAAATCACAAACCCCGAACACCAATCAAATCCAAATAGAGTTTGAACTTGTACACTGGAACTGACTTCATCATCATATTTGCTGGATTCTCAGTAGTAGCAATCTTCTGAATTTCTATCACACCCTCTATAACAACCCCATGAAGAAAATTATACCTGACATCAATGTATTTGGTTCTCTCGTGATACATTTGAGTTTTGGTCAAATGTATTAGGCTCTGACTGTCACAAAACACTAAAATTCCATCTTGCTATAGTCCCAAATAATTGATCAGACCTTTCAACCAAATGACTTCCTTCATAGCTTCTACTGCTGCCGTATATTCTGCTTATGTAGTTGATAAAGCAATAGTGGATTGTAGTGTTGCTTTCCAACTAATAGCAGAACCACATAAAGTGAAAATATACCCTGTCAATGATTTTCTCTTATCTAAGTCTCCAGTATAATCATAATCAATATAACCAACAAGTCTGGAATTGAAATCTATTTCTCTATCAAAGACTAAGCCAAAATTCAAAATCCCTTTCAAATACATCCATTTCAAAGACTGCCAATGAACCTTATCCGGATTAGCCATGTACTTACTAACAACACTCACTACCTGTGAAATGTCTGGACGAGTACAAACTATTGCATACATAATACTGCCCACTGTATTGGAATATGGAACACTAGCCATGATTGTTCCTCCTCGTCGTTTGAGAAGATAGAGATACTGAAATTTTAAAATATGTAGCAAGTGGTGTACTTACTTGTTTAGAATTAGACATTCCAAATCTCTTAAGAAATTTCTCAATGTATTTTCCTAGGGACAAGTACAACTTTCCAGATTGCCTATCTCTGTGGGTCTTCAATCCTAAAATCTTCTTTATAGCACCTAAATCTTTCATTTCAAACTCATTATTAGGTTGGGTTTTCAACAAGTTAACATCAGACATGCCTTTAGCATAAATAAACATATCATCAACATAAACTAGCAAATAAATGAAAGACTCATAAGATAACTGCCTGTGATAAACACAACTATCATAGCTACTCCTCAAATAACCATGATCAATCATAAAAGAATCAAAGCGCTTATACAATTGCCTTGGAGACTACTTCAAACCATACAATGATTTCTTCAATTTGCACACATGATCTTCTTTACCTTTAACAATGAATGCCTTTCATTGATGCATGTAAATGGTTTCTTCAAGCTCACCATGAAGGAACATTGTTTTAACATCAAGTTGTTGTAGCTCTAAGTCATACAATGCCACCATAGCAAGTAACACTTCGATTCAATTGTATTTCAAAACTTGAGAGAAAACTTCATTGAAGTCAACACATATCTCTGACTATAGTTCTTTGCAACTAAGCTTGCCTTATACCTTGCATTTGCATCACTCTATATTCCTTCTTATCTCTTGAAAACCCTTTTGCAACAAGCAGTCTTAATCTTTTTCAGCAACTTAACCAAATCCCAAGTTTGGTTCTTGTGAAGAGACTCAATCTCTTCAGTCATCACTGTGCACAACTAAGCAGACTCCTTACTCTTCACAACTTCTAAATAACAGGAAGGCTTTTGGCCATCAATGTTCTTTGCTGTCGTAAGTGCATGCATTACCATGTATGCATGAGCATATCTCTGAGGTGGCCTGATCTACCTACTCTATTTACTAGTAGTTATATTGTAGTTTTGCTCAACCTGCGTACCACAATCAGAATCAGAATTATGCTTATAAAAAATAGCATGATGTTGGGTGCCACCTGGCACCTCTTGTGAAGCCTCAACCTGTAACTCCGCATTCTTACCATTACCATACTATTTACCTATGGACATAGTTAACTCATTTTTTGGATTAAGCATGGATTGTTCATCAAATACAACATCCATGGTAATTATAAACTTGGGTGATTTAGGATCAGTACACTACAACCTGAATCATTTCACCCCACTGGCATATCCAATGAATATGCTAGCCTTCTTTGCCCTTTGTTCCAGTTTCCCATCATTAACATGAAAATATGCAGGATAACAAAAAAAATTCAAATTTGAATAATTAGTAGGAGTAGAAGACCATACCTCATTTTGAGTATTCAAACCAATAGCTATGGCTGGAGAGTGGTTAACCAAATAACAAGCTATGTTGATTACTTCTACCCATAAATTTTTAGACAAGTTGGCATTTGAAAGTATACGGCTGGCTCTCTCCAAGAGAGTCTTATTGATCCATTCAGCCAATCCATCTTGCTGTGAAGTGTGGGTAACTGTGCAGTGCCTGACAATACTTTCATTTTTTCAAAATTCGTGAAACTCACCTCCACAAAATTTCATACCATTGTCAGTTCGAAATTGCTTTACCTTCTTGTTTGTTTAATTCTTCTACTATATGCAGGTATGCATGAGCATATCTCTGAGGTGGCCTGATCTACCTACTCTATTTACCAGTAGTTATATTGTAGCTTTGCTCACTCTGTGCACCACAATCAGAATCAGAATTATGCTTATCAACAATAACATGATATTGGGTGCCACCTGGCACCTCTTGTGAAGCCTCAACCTGTAACTCCGCATTCTTACCATTACCATACTATTTACCTATGGACACAATAAACTCATTTTTTGGATTAAGCATGGATTGTTCATCAAATACAACATCCTTGGTAATTATAAACTTGGGTGATTTAGGATCAGTACACTACAACCTGAATCATTTCACCCCACTGGCATATCCAATGAATATGCTAGCCTTCTTTGCCCTTCCTTCCAGTTTCCCATCATTAACATGAAAATATGCAAGATAACACAAAAATTTCAAATTTGAATAATTAGTAGGAGTAGAAGACCATACCTCATTTTGAGTTTTCAAACCAATTGCTATTGCTGGAGAGTGGTTAACCAAATAACAAGCTATGTTGATTACTTCAACCCATAAATTTTTAGACAAGCTGGCATTCAAAAGTATATTTTGTCTCTCTCCAAGAGAGTCTTATTGATCCATTCAACCAATCCATCTTGCTGTGAAGTGTGGGTAACTGTGCAGTGCCTGACAATACTTTCATCTTTTCAAAATTCGTGAAACTCACCTCTACAAAATTCCATACCATTAGTTTGAAATTGCTTTACCTTCTTGTCTGTTTAATTCTTCTAATGTTTAAAGTTAGCAAATATATCATTCTTTTGTTTTAAAAAATAAACCCAAACATTTCTTGAGTAATTATCTATAAAAGTGAGCAATTACTGAGCTCCATTTTTTGATAGAACAAAAGATGGAACCCAAAGATCAGAATGAATATAGTCCACAGTACTTTTAGTTCTGTGAACCCATGTAGTAAACTGAATTCTGCACTGTTTATCAAACACATAATGTTTACAGAATTCAAGTTTACCTATCTTCTAATCACACAACAAACCCCACTTACTCTGGATAGCCATCCTTTTCTCCCTCATATGACCCAAACGCATGTGCCACAAATGGGTAATTTCAGAGTCTGGATCATCTGAAACAGACACTACAGCTGAACCTAGCACTATACTGCCTTGAAGGAAATAAATATCATCTGTCTTATCTCTTTTCATTTGAATCATAGAGCCCTTAATAACTTTAATAGTTCCACATTCACTGGTGTACAGAAAAGCCAAATAATCAGAAAAGCCAAAAGAAATAAGATTTTTCTTCAAACCTGGGATGTGTCAATCGTTAGACAATGTTCTGACAATCCCATCAAACATCTTAATCCTAACTCAATCAATCCTAGCAATTTTACAAGTCATATCATTTTCCATCAGAACAGAACCACCGTTGACTCGCTCATAGGTAGTGAATGAGTCCCTCTTGGGACACATATGAAAAATACAAGTTGAGTCCATAACCTACTTGTCACCAAAGCAACTATTAGAGCCGCTAATTGCTATGACAACATTTGAACCGTTAGACTTTTCATCAACAATGCTAATGGCATTAAAGGAACTCGTGCTTTCCTCTTTGTTTTTCAGTTTTGGACACTCTTTGTTTTTAGTTAAATGTTGACTGTGAATTGCCCCTGGATTTACCACTATTCTTCTCTAAACTCCTCTCATTGGATCTACCCTTGCTAGAGGAGCCCTTAACAAACAAACCACTGGCTTGCTTATCTGTCCCCTTCAAATTCAATTTTGTCAAGAAAATAGTATCTCTACCATACAACATTGAATTCACAAAGTTATCAAACGACATAGGAAGCGAATACAAAACAATTCAGGCTTGATCTTTTTCAAGCTTAATGTTCACATTCCTTAAATCCATAGGAATTTTATTAAATTGATCTAAGTGTTTAGAGATAGGAGTACCGTCCTTCATTTTGAGCTTGTATAACCGTTGCTTCAAATACAGGCTCTCAAGTTTAGTCCAAAGACTAGCAGTTGTCTCTTCATCAATAACCTCCTCAAAACTCCATCTAATAATGACAACTTTTTCGATGCAGTAAATGGTACTCACATTTTTCACTTAGCAAAGCCTCATCTTGTGAAAATGAAATTCTAACCGTACTCCACTGCCGTCCATTAAGATCATATAATTTACATATAATATTAATCATCTGTCATGTATAACTATATATATTTAAAGGTATTATAAAATATGGACATTACACTTATATTTTACAAATCAAATTATTGAGAATAGTGAAAGAATTCTATGGAGATTTCTTCTTCATGCGTGGACCATCTAAAACTTTATTTAGAAGGTAGCCCCAATTAACTTGTTGCGCAAACCAAAATTTTTAGATGAACTCCATGACTATGAAGATTAAATGGGGCATATTAATTAGCTTACAGTTTGTGCAAGTTACAATATAATTTATGTAAGCCCCGAGACAGTCATTATCTATGCTATGATTATGATTTTCTATTGGTGGTTTGTTTGAGACTTTAAAACTTTGACATAAATAAGATGCAAAGAATTTAATTAGCTAATTCAAAATTACTGTTCACTAATAATAGTTTTTGAAATCAAATTCTAGTCTCGCCCGTTTGTGTATTTTCAATATTGTGACTTCTTTTTTTCGTTTTTCTTGTTTTAATGTGGAGTGAAACAATTGAAAATCATACCCCAACATGCAGTAATAATATTATTACGTTGTGAAGCAAACACCTTGCAAGGGCATAAGTGAGGCCTGAATATCTTTGTTTTGATTTTTCATATTTTTTTGGTTGAATATATATTATCATAAATAGAAAACCTGGCCTAGAGAAAATAACAAATCATATCATCTCATTTAATCATTTCAACTTTTTCAAACTAATCTTACATAAAATATAATAAACAATTCAATTTTTTCAAATCTCAAAATAAAAATAATATTAAAAATTTATATTTTAATAATATTTTATTCATCTCATCTCATATGTGTAACCAAACGAGTCCTAAGTCGTTTCAGTTTTCTTACCCTCCTTTCAAGTAGATAAGAAAAAGACAGAGACACAAACACAAATAGGGTTCAACAAAAATTCAAAAATCCGACTCCGCCTTTGACTCTGCACCGACTCTGACTTATTGAAGTTGGATTCGGACTTTTTGTAACAAAAAAAGTCGGAGTTGGAGGTGACAATATACTAACTTAGACTCTGACTCCAATATTGTCTATATTTTATAAAAATATATGTAAATTTTACATATGAATCATATATATTTTATATAAATATAACTGAGCAAATTTTTATAAATATATGCTTATACTATAATATAAATAGACTAAATTCGTTAATAAGAGTTTAGTATATGTAAACATCATACTATTAGCTATTACTACCTTGTAACACAAAAGTATAATAACATGCAACTAATACAATGTATTGTGTATAAACACAAATATATAAATTTATAATAACATGTAATACTAATGTATAAACATTAACATATAATAATATATAATATTAATGTATAATAACAATAATTTATATAATGATTTATTTTTTCAATTTTGGTCAAGTTTTAAAAATTGAAATTGAAAAAATATTTATATTAGAAAAAACTAAAATCTGGAAGTTCAAATCTAATTAGTGAGAGACTAATATTATCAAATTGAAATTAAACTAGCTAAGAAAAAAATTTCACTAAAAAAAAAATCCAAATTTGAATCTGCTCCTACATTGTCCGTGCTTGGCTCTAGACACAAATAAATTGAGGTAAGAGTGTCTGTTCCGGAGTCGGGTCAACAAACTTTCGAAGTCAACCTGTTTTACTTTTGCTCGTTAAGATCTTTGACGGTTTTTTTGAAAGGAACGATTCAAACTAGACTTTTGTTGACGGGTCAACAAACTGTCCCAAAAACATGTGATCTTCTATTTTTCGGTCCTTTGTTTTTTTAATTGAATCAAATAATTTGTCACGGGGTTTTTTTTTTTGTTAAAATTTTTAGGATAAGTGATAATTTCATATCATATCATAATCTTAAATTTGAACATTGAATCTAAATTATATTTATTTAATTAAATATTTCATATGCTAGACTTAATTATTAAGAAAAAATTTAACCCACACGTAAGGGAGATTTTTAAGAATATAGTATAAATAAGTAAATCTATTAAAATAAGTTTTGGGATAATTAGTAATTTTATAAGTATTAAAATTATGCATGCAGTAATTAATGTAGGCGACAAGCTGACCTGAAAGAAGTTCAATTCCGAATGGAGATCGCTGGTATCCCAAAAATAGGATTTGGGAAAGTTTTCTCCGTGTAATAGGGCTGAAAACCAACTATGTCGGTTTGGTTTTTCCACTAAACCGAGACCGACCAAAAACCTAATTTGAGAGGTGAAAACCGATCGAAACCGACCGGTGTTAAGGGGTGAAACCGGCCGGTATCGGTTCTACCGGTTACTGGTCGGTTGATCGGTTTGATCGCGATTTGCGCAGTAGGCCGTGTGGTTCGTCGGCGCCGAGAGAGGAGAGAGGGCCGTGGGTCATTGGCATCGAGAGAGGAGAGAGGGCCGTGGCGGGTGTGGGTCGTCGGCGTCGAGAGAAGAGACTCTGAGAATGAGTCCGTGAAAGCCGTGAGGACCGGGGAGGGGGAGAGGAAGTCTGGACTCTGGGAGATATCATAGAGCAGTGAGGACGACTGGACGACTACGAAGAAGGAGAAAACCCGGGGGGGGGGGGTTCCAAACTAACCCTAACAAAAAACGATGCCGTTTGGTCTGGTTAGACCAAACAGCGTCATCTACATTCTTTTTTTTTTTTTTCCAATGATTAAGTACAAAACGACGCCGTTTCATGTGAAATGACGTCGTATTATATAAGAAATATATTAAAAAAAATATGGTTATAACTGTCGGTTGGTTCTTCGGTTTAGACCGGCTTGAACCGCAGACCGAACCGACCAATGTCGGTTTTATGAATTTGCTACCGCCAGCCGACTGGTTCTCTGTCGGTTTCGACCGGTTCCTGAATTCGACGGTCGGTCTCCATCGACGGCGGCCGGTCCGGTCGGTTTATGTACACCCCTACTGTGTAATGCAAATCTTTGTCATTTGAATATAGAAAACGAGTCCCAAATAACATTGTATATTCTTTTTCTAAGCTCTTGACTTTTTTTTCTATGCAATAATATTGTTTATTCTATTAAAAAGTATATTGATTCTTTTAGATTGTAGGTAGCAAACAAAAGGAAATTAACACAGACGATCGAAGATATAGATTGAGGTCAGAGTTCTAGCAACATAAATTATTAAATATATATATATTTATATATGGGTTCGTTCCGAAGTCCATCAACTTTCGGAAGTCAACCTTTTTGACTTGGGCTTTGTAAGATCTTTGACCATCGATCCTTCGAAAACAAAAACGATTTGTTTTGGGTTTTGGGTCTGTTTGACGATCGATCCTTCCCAAAACGATATATATAATTTGTATCCACCAACTTGTATATAAGACTTGGAATTTTCATCTTTTAGTATGTGGGAATCGTTTTTCTCTTTACTATTAATGGTATGAGATTAAAACGTTGAATGGGTCTTAAATGACAAAACCGGGTTTGATTTGAATCCTAAAAGTAGTCACGGTTTTCACATGCATGAAAAAAGTGATGCAATGAACAGTTTTGTGAAGAAGAAAATGCATTTTCGATGGGCAAATAATGCTAGTCTCGATGAGGCAAGAGTAGTACCGTTTTGCAAAATTCAAAACATTTCGTCAGTAGGACCACTAATTTGTGTAAAGCTACAAAAAGAATTTGTATGTGTATTAACAAGGGGGCTTCGATCCTCAAGAGAACCTTGATTTTTGGGTATCGTTAAAGATCATATATATTATTTAAGTGTTGAATTGCTTTCATATATATGTTAATTAGTTCCATTGTATTTCATACATATAAACCTTACATGGGTTAATTTGTTAATTCCAATAAACTCATTAGCATTTGTATTGAAATCCCCAGGCCAACTTCTAGTTAATGTAGATTTAGCTTAAGTACTCAAATGCAAAAATGATAAAGAGGCAGGGTACTTTGACTTCTAAACTTTTGAAAGATATGTTGTTCATAAGCCCTACCAAAGAACTTGATCCTTTGGTTCAACCATCATTTACCTAGGAATTTCCTGGATAACTCCGGCCAGCAATTAGCTGGGTCTGTGTCTTTCCCAGGACCGGAGGAAGGGCATTCAACTCGTGAAACTTTGCTTTCTCTTCGGGCATATATTTTGAATGGAAAAGAAAACTGATCAGAGAGAAGAACGTAATGGTTCTAAAGGTAGCACAGCAAATGAATGTGGAATTAAAGAATCTTGACTCGAGGCCCCAGCTAGACCAGCGAGCAGCGGACATTCCTCGTAAAATATCTTGAATGTGTCTAATGTCTATACGGCTTTAGGATGTGGGACAATCCCAATTTTACACGACATAAAAAACTTAAAAAGACTACCAAAAGTATCGAATATGAAGTCTCTCTCAAGGGATGATGCACTGAATTGGGGAATGTTCTCTAAGAGATTTCTGGTGGGGAAAATAAGGTCATAGGTGTTCCTTCTAACTGTTTCATGTTCTCAGTGTAAGAACTAAAATTTCTGAAACAGAGACAAAGCCAATATCGTTTTTCTCGGAAACAGAGACAAAGACAAGAGGACTCAGTTGTGAGGATAGGCTTCCCACTGGATGCCCATCCGGTTTCTGGCGTCATCAAAGCGTTCAGGGAACATCAAATTGTGGCTCAAGATTCAAATGTTTTAACGCAGAATGGCAAGATTATTCATACATTTTCCTTCTGAAGTGATGTGACTCTTTAACTTTAGTTTCTGTCGGATGACTCGATGCTTTCCATAGATAAAGTGATTCATGTTCAGATCTATGTTTTAAATTGCATGAAGGCCATGAATCATGTAGTAGACTGGGGATTTAGGCAACAATGTCACTATGAAATATTTTCTATGCGAAATGATCACACCTCAGCTAAAGAGAACCGCTGTCAGAATATTGGGTATATATATATAATTATAATCAAAAGCATTTTGATGCCAACTTCCTGGTTCAACCTCGCGTCGATACTAAGAAGAGAAAAAAAAGAATATAAACACAAAATTCCTCTCTATAAAGTTGGAATCTCTCCAAAAAAAATAAATTAACAAGTTTATGGCGTCTCACCAGGTTAATCTCATCTCAGGATCAAACATGCAACTTCATTAATCAAAAAGTGTCTTTAATTGTACATCCTTTGATCCTTAAATAGCCAACAAAATAGAATACTACTCTAACTAGGAAATACTAATCTAGATAGAATAAAACTAGCAAATACTACTCTAATTAGGAAATAACAATTGTAGATAGAATAAAACTAGGAAAGCAATAAATCCTTATTTGCATCAATTACTAGCTCCTTTGAAGAACTTGACTCTGGCAAGTTTTGACGAGTGTAAGTAGCAAATAGAAGTGGATGTAAATGATGGACTTCCGATGCTTGCAACCAAACTGATTCCAAATTTGGACGATTTTTCCACTGCACTAAAAACTTGTAATACCCTCCTCAACGGGTTGTAACAAATTGATGATCAAGTATGGACACAATCTCATCTCGAGTAGCTATATTTTGTGGGCTACGAAGAGTTGATGTTTGTGATGCCTCTGAAGTTGGTAATGTGGAAAATTCATTTTCATCACCCTTAAACTCAGTGAGATCTTCTATGTTAAAAATTAGGCTAATACCAAAATTAGAGGGCAAATCATTGACATAAGCATTAGTGCCCAATTTCTTGGCGATTTTAAAAGGACCCGCCCGTCGTGCATGAAGCTTGGTAAAACTCCCCGGAGGGAATCGCTCCGGTTTTAAACGAATAAGAACCATATCACCCACGTTGAATTGCCTATCTTTGCACCTTGCATTTGCAAAAGCTGCATAAGAATCTGTATGAAAGTTAAGGCATCGTTTGCATTCTTCATGAACATCTCTCATATAGCTAGAAAAATCTAATGCAGCTTTGCTTGGCCTGGGGGGCAATGGTAAGGAGTTGTTATCGATTGGAGTGCTGGGTCGGAAATTATAAACCACTTCGAATGCGGTGCACCCTGTTAATCTATTAACAGAATTATTGAAAGTAAATTCTGCTTGTGGAAGTACTATATCCAAGTTGGTGACATGATCCTCGATAAGGCAATGTAATAAATTTCCCAAGCTCTTGTTGGTTACTTCAGTTTGGTCGTTTGTTTGGGGATGGAATGCACTAGAAAATATGAGCTTTGTCTCCATTTTCGTCCACAATGTCTTCGAGAAATAACTCACAAATTTTACGTCCCTGTCAGACACAATAGAAGCTGGAACACCATGTAATCAGATTACTTCTTGCAAGAATAATGCAGCGATCTTTGAGGCATCATAAGTCTTGTGGTATGGAAAAAAATGCGGTATCTTTGAAAAGTGATCCACGACCACCATAATCGAATCATGTTGCCAAAGAGTTTTAGGCAACCCAAGAACAAAATCCATGCTAATGTGCTGCCATGGCTTGTCTGGAATGGGAAGGGGTGTATAGAGCCCTGCTTGTTGCTTGGTTCATTTTATTTATCTAGCCAATTTGACAATGATCAACCACTGTATGCACATCTCTACACATTCGAGGCAAATAGAATCAATCAGCAACAATAGCAAAAGTTTTATCATACCTGAAATGCCCAGCTAAACCCCCGCCGTGGAGTTCTGTAATTAGGAACTCGCGGAAAGACCCACACGGAATGCACAACCGTGTTTTGTAATATAGATACTCATCTCTCAAAGAATATTCTTGACCAGATATGCGCACATCAGTGGAGAGATTACTCCACACATTGCCGAAGTCCTTGTCGTTAGCATACTGCATTTTTAGACTATCAAATCCTGCAAAATTAACGGAAAACATATATAACGAGTGAGGTCTCCTGCTTAAGATGTCAGCCATCTTATTTTCAGTCCCTGCCTTATGCCTAATAACAAACTCGAACTGCTACAAATAGTCCATCCAGCGAGCATGTCTGCTTAGGGAATTTAGATGCTTCAAATAGTCATGATCAGTATAGAGAATAAACTCCCTATGAATAAAAAATGGTCGCCAATGCTTGAGAGTTTGAATTAAAGCATAGAATTCTATATCATATACCGAGTACCTCCGGCAAGTGTCATTAAGCTTCTCACTGTAAAAAATGATGGGGTGACCTTCTTGACTCAATACTTCTCCAATTCCCACATGTGAGGCATCACAAGTCACTTCTAAAACTTTGGAGAAATCAGACAACTTAAGAACTGGTGCTTGTCCCATTTTCTCTTTAATTTCAGTGAAGGCCATGGAAGTTGTGACACTCGATGATTAGGGCCATTATAGTGCTGAACACGTGAATAAATCGCCAATAGAACGTGGCCAAACCGTGAAAGCTCCTGACTTCTGAAAAATTCTGGGGCATTGGCCAATTTTGAATAGCTTGCACCTTTGTGGAGTCGGCCTCGACATCTTGATCAGAAATTATAAAACCCAGAAACTTGGCGCCTATCTTCATAAATGAACACTTGTCTCGATTGATATAGAGTTGTTTAGTTCTCAAAGTCTGCAATACTTGCTCGACATGGTCTAAATGGTCCTGCAAACTTCTGCTAAATATTAGGATTTGATCGAAATAAATAACGACAAATTTGCCCAAGAATGACTTGAGAACTTGTGTCATAATGCTCATGAAGGTGCTTGGTGCATTGGTTAATCCAAAGGGCATGATTAGCCATTCGAACAAACCATCTTTCGTTTCGAAGGACGTCTTCCACTCATCGCCCAGCCGGATTCGAATTTGGTGGTATCCACTTCGAAGATCGATCTTAGTGAAAATAAAGGCACCACCTAGCAAGTCTAGCATGTCATCAAGACAGGGAATAGGAAATCGATATTTCACGGTTATCTTGTTAATTGCTCGGCTATCTACGTACATCGTCCAACTGCCATCCTTCTTGAGCATAAGTAAAACAGGAATAACGCAGGGACTAAGACTCTCTTGGATGAAGCCTTTGTCTAACAATTGCTGAATTTGCCAGCTAAGCTCTTCATTCTCGATGGGGCTCATGCGATAGTGTGGTAAATTAGGCAAGGTCGATCCGGGAATCAAGTCTATAGCATGTTGCACATCCCGCATTGGAGGTAATTGGTTCGCCATCTCATTCGGCATAATATCTTGAAAGAGCTTCGCTGGAATAGAACCATCCTCTTGCTTCATTTTGTGCCTTACTACCATTAGCACCATATCTTCATCATGCATGACTTGAGAAAATTGATGTATAGTCAACACTGGGATAGCTTCCCTTTGAGTCTCAAATTCTAAAATCTGCAAAGGATCCAAAACAAATTTCTTACCTTTAAAATTAAAGGAATAAGTGTTAGCATACCCATCATAGGAAATCCTCCGATCATAAAGCCATGGACGCCCCAATAACATGTGACAAATGGTCATAGGGATCACGTCACACCAGGCTTCGTTCACATAGTTTTTCTTAACGGAAATTTAACCAAGCATCGATGCTTCACTAGGACTGAGTTTTCTTCATCAACCCAACTAATCCAATAAGGAGTAGGATGCTTCTCAATCTTCAACCCTAAACGTTTTACAGTAGTTTCAGAAATCACATTCATGCCGCTGTTATTATCAATAATGACATTCAAAGCTCGACCATCATGTTCCATTCGTGTGTGGAAAATATTGGTATGCAACCACTCGGGATTAGCCTATAGCTCTTTGTTAGTTCCGGTCAACACTCGATGGATCACGCCACTAGGTAAATCCGATGCGTCCAAGTGTTCTTCTTCACCATGACTACCCTCATCGGTCTCCTCCTCATCCCTTTCTTCTACAGTGCCTATTACCAATAATTTTTTTTCACCATGGCTAACTTTTTATCTCTTGTAGGACATACAACATTATAGTGCCCAAAAGCTTTACATTTGTAACATTGAGGCCTTCACTAGAAGCTTTTACTTTTCCTTTCTGGTCTCCAATCACCCTGCCCTTGGGTTGATCTTTTAGCAATGGTGGCCTTTGGAATGATGGCATTGGCACACATTCCGGTCTTGGATCCGTTGACATCATTTTTCTCCCAGTCGAGATTCCCATCTGCTTCTCAATACGTAGTGCTAATTGATACACCTCCTCCACATTAATTAAACGTGCAGTCAACATCTCCTTGCATAGATCACTGCGTAATCCCGTGCGATATCGAGCTAAAGTTTGTTGTTTAGTCTCCACAATCTTGCTACGGACAGTCAACTCGTGGAAGTGGTCCGTGAATTGATCAACACTCAATGACCCTTGTCTGAGTTGTAACATCTCTTCGAACATCATTAGCTCATAATCAATGGGCAAATATTTTTTCTTAAGTTTTTCTTTCATTTCCTCCTAATTAGAAATTGATGGACGTCGGGTATGGCGTAATTGTTCTTCCACACTTCCCCACCATGTTCGTGCATGACCCTTCAATATTATCCGAATATAACGAACCTTTCAATCCTCTAACACAGCAAACTAATCGAAGTAGTCTTCAGTAGCCTTTAACCAATCTTCAAAAGCGTTGGGTTCTAATTTTCCATAAAAATCCGGCATATCTACCTACATCCTCTTAGTCAGTTCATCAAGAGGTTGATAATTTGCGCCATGTCCACCACAACCCCGGTGAAAATTTTGTCTGTGACATCGAATTCAAGGCCCACGATCCCCAAACTCGGTGACCTTCATCTTCCCAATCTTCTTCATCATCTCTATCACTTTCGTCGAACACCTCCCCACGAGTTAGGCCATGCCCTCTCCGATTGAAAAGCCTAAACTTCCATCAAGCTTGACGCTTATCTATGACATCTAGTTGGTGAGTGAGTTGTTCCAAAACTGTGGTGATTTGATTGATTTGGTGCTGCAAATTGGATTGTTCCGTGTCTTGATTGTTCAGATTTTGGTTGTTCAAATTTTGATTGGTCGGGTTTTGGTTGTTCGAATTTTGGTTGTCGAGTTTTGATTGTTTGGATTTGGGTTGTTGGCCATGGCGTACGAAGTACCATGACGGGTTACAGACATGGGGTGCTAAGCTCCTTAAGGAAGGAACCTTACTCTGATGCCAAAATTGATACCAACTTCCTGGTTCAACCTCACATCGATGCCAATAAGAGGAAAAAAAGAATACAAGCACAAAGTCCCTCTTTATAAAGTTGAAATCTCTCCAAGAAATAAATTAACAAGTTTCTAGTGTCTCGCCAGGCTAATCCCATCTTAGGATCAAACATGCAACTTCATTAATCATTTAAAAGTGTCTTTTTTTTTTTTTTTGATAGGAAAACAAACAATATCATTAATAAAGAGGATTACATACATTTTTCAAGCCAAATGGCCTAAGAAAGAAAGTCTGGAATACAATCCCACCACATTTAAACGTTTGCAACATCCCAGGCATAACGGGCTAAACAGTGAGCTACTGTATTACCTTCTCTATAGGTATGAATGAAAGAGTAATAACTAAAACAACTTGAGATCTTTGCAATTTCTCCAAATAACACACCAAGAATAGAATCTGTCATAGTGTTTTGCTGTATAGCTTCAACAATCCTTAAACAGTTACTTTCAACTATTAGCTGTGAGATCCCCATACTAGCGCAAAACTGAAGCGCTCGGAAAATAGCTAGTAGCTCGATAGCTTCGGGTTCTTCCACTGCCTGCTCCGCCATACTAGCTGTCATAACCACTTCGCCCTTCTCATCTCTTAGTATAACTCCTATACCCGCCTTGTGCAGTCCACCAAAAGTAGCTCCATCTACATTAAGTTTTAGGAACTCCATGGGAGGTGGTTTCTAATGTAAAAATTGTTTAAGAGCTGCCTTTGGAATTGATTGTACTTCCTTATGCCTACTCATAAGGGTCAAAGCAGTTTATGCTGCCTGTCTAGGGCTCACTTGCAACTTCTCAAACTCCATCTTATTTCTTCTGTACCAGAATCCCCAAGCTAGTGAGAAGAAGAGTGCCAAATTTTCGTTGTGTCTCCCCTCAACAATGTGTAGAACCACTTCAACTAGAAAAATCCCAGTTCGAATTAGAGAAGGAAAATATTGTTGCCATACCTCTGCCAGATATTTGCAAGAAATAAGGGCATGATGAAGATCCTCAACTAGATGGGAACAAAAACTACACTTCCCTCATGAAATGGCTTGCTTTTTCATCAGATTCTCTTTAGTAGGGAGGCATTCTTTACAAGCTCGCCATGCAAACACTTTAATTTTATTAGGGACCTTTAATTTCCACAATGATTTTCACAAAGCTTGTTGTCTTTTAGCATTTGAGGGTTCTACCATTGAGTTCATCTTCTGATCTGATATGGATCTGTAATAGCTCCTCATTGCAAATCTACCATTTCTTTCATGCATCCAACTCCATTTATCTACACTGGCTCCTGGGAGTATCACAACTTTTAGGATGTTTGCTGCAACCTGTGGATTGAATAGGGTTCTAATCTTATCAACGTTCCGCCATCTTGTGTTTTCATCAATGATGGATGCAACTAGGGATTCTCGATTATCCATCCTTATTGAAGCTCCCTCCTCTTCTAGAGATTTGTGACGTGGAATCCACTTCTCAGTCCATAAATGAGCTGATTTTCCATCCCCAATCTGCCATCTATATCCTTCTTTCAACCACTTTTTTGCCTCCCAAATTCCCCTCCAAGTGTATGAAGGATTGTAACCTAAATCAGCTTAAAAAAGAGAGGAGTTTGAGAAATATTTTACTTTAAGGAGTCTATGTAGTAGTAAGTTCTCATTTTGCAAAATTCTCCATCCTTGCTTTACTAGAAGAGCAAGGTTGAAATTCGGCAATTCTATGAATCCCATTCCTGCTCTTGATTTCCTTTCACACATTTTTTTTCCAGCTTATCCAGTGAATTCTTCGTTCATTCTTTTTTTGGCTTCACCAGAAATCTGACATCAAGCTTTCAAGTTCAGTACAAAAACTTGTAGGAAAGAGAAAATATTGCATAGAGTATGTTGGAATGGAAAGGGCAACAACTTTTAATAAGATCTCCTTACTCCCTTGTGACAAAAGTTTTCCTTTCCAGTATTGTAGTTTTTGCCACACTTTCTGTTTAATTGTTTGAAAAGCTCTATTTTTTTATCTGCCCACCAATGGAGGGAGTCCAAGGTATTGCTCATATTGGTGGATTTCACTATTACCCTACAATTGGACAATCTCTTCTCTAGTTTCCCTTCTCACATTACCACTGAAAATCATGGCTGTTTTTTTATTTATTAATTCTCTGCCACGATACCCTTTCATACTTGTCCAGCACAGCTTGTATGCGCCGGTTTTCCTCCACTTCTACCTTACAAAAAATAACACTGTTATCTGCAAATAGAATGTAGTTAATGTTTAGTGCACCTCTACATATTTGGCACCAGATATCTCTTTTCTCACCCCTGCTTCCTTTAGTAGAGCTATCAAACCCTCTGTGCAAAAGAGAAAAAGATAAGGGGACAAAGGGTCCCCTTGTCTCAATCCCCTACTTGGTCTAATAGGTCCTTTTGGTTCCCCATTCAAAAGTGTCTTTAATTATACATCCTTTGATCCTTAAATAACCAACAAAATAGAATACTACTCTAACTAGGAAATACTAATCTAAATAGAATAAAACTAGGAAATACTAATCTAGATAGAATAAAACTAGCAAATACTAATCTAATTAGGAAATAATAATTGTTGATAGAATAAAACTAGGAAAGCAATAAATCTTTATTTGCATCACATTTTCTTGTAGCAACCTAGCGATTTGTTGTTTGAGAAATCTTTTATTTTCTTTGACCTCCACCTTGCCTTCCATGCATGCTTGAGGGTGTTTTTAAGTGGGAAAAAAACTACTTAAATTATGCTTGCAATGAAGAATAGCATTTTACTAGTAAGCTAATCGATACTTCATAATTTATTAATATAGAAAATGAACCAAAAAGAATACTATTTGCTTTGCTGTGATTTCTATTTCAAGTAATTCTACTCATTATTTTAATTTTTATTATCCTCTTATTATCTGTTCATTATGTAACATTAGATGATTAAAAATTATTTATATATTTTATTTGTGAATCTACTATATAATACCACATAATAAGATAATAAGAGGATGATGAGAAAAATGGTAATGGATCAATTTTTTCTTCAATTTCAGTGCATCTGATTTTACAGGGAAGATTTTTTATGGCAGCTGTACGTCCCCATGGATTTCACCCGCGTTTTCTAAATAAAAATGAACATAGACTAGCTAAAATATTAGGTCTTGTTTTTTTTTTTTAAAAAAAAAAATGAAAATATTAGGTGTTTAACTTGATGTCCAATTAAGATATGGAAAGAATATATATATTTTTTCTTTTACTTATCGAAAAGTGAAAAAGAAAAAGAACAAGAAAAAGAAGCTGGGGAATGTTTTGTCTTTTAAAACATAGTTTAATTTTCGGTTACGTGGCATGCATGCTTACAAAGAATTTGGCTATGGCTTGTCCAACAGTACTAGTACTACTTTGCTGTCTTAATTAATGTGACACGTACAAATCTTTGACCCTATATATTAATTAATGTTATTTCCCCATGGCTTGCATTGTAACGAGCTTAACTCGTCAGAATCTAATACACTTATAAGTATAGTACTTTATTATATATGTGTATATGTATATTATATAATTGATGTAGTACTTTTCAATTAATATAATTTTCAATATTTTTGACTGGCTAGATTATCTGAACATGAACCCGTAATAGTAAATGGATGTTTGAGATTGCTGTGGAAAATATAACTTATACCGTTAGAGCTTATAACTTATAACTTAAATAATAAGTTCTACTATTAAAAAGTTATTTGCTGTTTAGTAACTATATATTTTAAACACTTTCAAATAAGTTACATTTGCATAGAAATAAATTAAAAAAGTATTTTCTAAGGTAGAAATGGCGATCATTTGATTTTTTAAAAATTATGATCGTATCTAAAAAAGTTTGCAAGTTGTAATTATCTAAAAATTGTATAGGTATTTTTGCTCATTGAAAGTTGTAATTATTTGAAAGTTCTACTACATTCTGGATTATATGGAAAAATGCATTTAAGGATAAAATGATGTTTTTCTCTAAACGTACTTTTTAGCTTATTTGAAATTAAAAAATATTTTAATATTGAACACCAAAACAATCTAACTTTTATATTATAGAACTTAACTATAAGGTTATTTAAAAACTTTTCAAAACTTTTAACGCAACTCCAAACAAGCCCGGAGAATATTATATGTAGCTGGTCCACGTTTCCCTGTATTTAGACGTTCAAGCTATATATATATATATATATATACATATATATATCGGTCCCGTTCATGAGTTGATTCATTCAAGCTTGGTTCAACCTTCAAACCATGGCTCATTCAAACCCTGGTAGGCACTAGTCAATCCATTTACACCCCCATTGAAAAATCTACCAGAGGCAAAGCCTATATAAGGAGCTCTCTCCTCCTCCTTTATGTATCCATCGACTTATAAAAAATTTCTATATATTTTTTCCCAAAATAAATTGGCTTTTGAGAGAGAGAGAGAGAGAGAGAGGATATAAACGTCAATTCCTTCATATTTAGCTTTAGAAATTAAGATGGGTTTATCTCGAGGGAAAAGCGTCTTCATAGTTCTGTTTTTTTTTACCATTTTATTTGCTTCTCCCCAACTTGGAGCAATGAGGCCATTAGAAGGAGAACAATGGCGGGAGAAGGCTAGCCTTCTGGTTCTGTCCCTTCAAAAGGGTACTCCGGTTCATCCATCTGGTCCCAATCCATGCACTCACATCCCTAGAGGGGGCACGGGTGTATGCACCTGATTAGCAAGCTAGCCGGTCTGCATTCTGAACATGCACGTACAACCTGCATGCCTTTTCCTGACTCTGTTATTATTTTATTCTGGAAGTTATATATATATATATATATATATAATGTTGCTGCGGTTTCCTTTTCATGGCCAAGATTAGAAGTCATGACTGTAATAACATTTGACATTTATTATTGCTTTCATCAGCCTGTAATAACATTTGCATTGGACACGACCATCTAAAGTGCGATCGGTACTTGTCATGAGCCTTGAAATTCATGTTACTTGCAAATATTAAGAAATTTCTTGATTCAATTTTTATTTTTGTTCTTTGAGTAATGAGTTATTTCCAATGTTTTTTATATGCACGGCCACTTGAATATGTACATGATCCTATATATATCACGAACTTTGGAGAGAGGTTCCGAAAATACAACGCCAAAGTTTATCAACTTTTGGAACAAATTAAGAAATAAAATGACATGTGATGAATCATAAATACTTTTATCCAACAGGAATGGATAAGGAATTACTTCCATGTAACACCCTGATCTGGAGGTCCAGGGAGAACTCTTGTTACTTGATAATAAACTTAAACAATGCTAATATATTCTCTAAATCCAACTATATATTTTCAAAAGCTCCAAATGAAACATAAATTCCTCTAATTTAATTAACTACACATACTGGTCTATAAGATCCTCAATACAATAAACTCAATAAAATATATCAACTACTCCACATATCTCAAATAACATAATAAAATCAACTAGAGTTTACATAAGTCTCTATAAGCCATCTAGACATACTGAAATCCAACCACTAAATAAAATAAATCACCCAATAGCAATAGTACTCTGAGGTACTCAACTCCTATCCTCAGCTAATCTTGCCCACACATTTTATTATTGATCCTCAACTAAACCATTAAAGTCATCTAAAATATTATGAATATAAAGTGGTGAGATATCAATAACCCAATAAGCAGAGATCACATACTAATATGTAAACATAAGCATTTACAGAATTTAGAATGTAAAACAAAATATTTACTTTCAGAATGCTTAATCAAAACCTGTTGTTAAAATATCAGAGCGAAACTTTCAGAAATATTCTTATTTAAAAGTACTTGGCATATCATAGCTGAGACACCATCTTATTAGAACAGAGACCACTATTATTACTCGTAGAAGGGTCTATACCACCATTATACTCGTGGTAGGGGCTTATACCACTATGATTACCCGTGGTGGGAATGTGTACCACCATTATGCCCATAGCAATGCCGTATACCACTATTATACTTGTGGTAGGGCCTTAACAGAACAAAACAGAAACAAAATTAGATACAGAATCATAAAGTCATGCCAAATATCTTTTAGATACCACATCATATCAAAACAAAGTACTGAATAGATTTAGATTATTTCAAATATTAAAAAAAAAAAAAAACAGATCCAGAACATCTTCACATCACATGCACAAATTTTCAGATTTTATATTCACTTTTTTTGTACAGATTAGAAACAAAATGGCAAGATATTGCTCATGTCTAAACTAGTCATGAGAAAAATACTTTCTCTTTTATACAGATTTCATGAGTAATGCAGAAGACATAATTGAGGTTGTTTTTAAGTTTTCATTTCAAAACAAAACATGCATGTTTTTCATAAATTAACCTCAGTCCATATCTTTTTAATGCAATGTCTAGTGTAGGAACCCCATTTACCTGACTCGGGTAGTGTAATCTTTACGTTTTGTGACCGTAATCTAATCGTGCCACGATAACCTAAATTAGAAAATATTTGTTCACCCGTTAATCATTCGGTACATAAACTTAGCTAACAAAAACTTTACTTCCCTAAGAATAGAATATAACAAGTTCGTAACCATTTAAGTATGTAAATCAGCCCATAAACAGACAAATTCTATAACCAACCAACACCAATTTACTCCTCTAAATCACTCCACCATTTCACCGACTACGCTACCACATAATCATCAACAACTCACAATTATACCCACTCTCCACACGTTACACAATCCATACAGCAACACCATGACCCAACCAATCCACTACTCAGCCCCAACCAACAACATGAATCACGTCTCCTCCACTTGAAAACTCCACAATTTTGAGTTACAACATATCCAATAGAAACCAACAAATAACAACACACTTTATGGATTTTTATTAGTTAAACCGACCTCGTCAAAAATTTTCCAGCAACTTCTAACCATTCATAACACACACGTAACGAGGCCAATAATGAGCCTAAAGGTTTGACTATCTTACCTAAACTTGTGTGTGTGGCTCGTGGAATTAAAGAGCGGAACAACACAGTCTAGAGCGCAGACGACGTCCTGTGATATAAAGTAGCACTCAAGAGTTGGGTAATGTACCACAATGGTAAGTATTGAACAAGGGCATTACCTACGTTGGTGAGGGAATTTCTGTGGCTCCAAACTGCGGTGATACACTGCAGCGAAGGGAAACGATCCGTGCCAAATTTCTATGAGTGATAAGTTAGTGAAAGTGCACAGAGAGAGAGAGAATTAGAAAATTACTCAACAAAATTTGAAGAGACTCACTACTATCAGGCAGGATTTTGGAGTAGACAACAACAACCTACGAATAGTGGTGTTGGTGTTTTGTGCACATCAAGATGGGTTAGGATTCTAAACAAGAGAAGAAAAGAAAAAGAAAAAAAAATATACACGTAGACACATAGAGAAAAATAGTGGGAATGAGAAGTAGATCTGAACATTTAAAGGGAAAGGGAGACGAATAAAAACAAGGGAGTTAATGGTGAGGGATGCTTACTGTGTTCCACTAAAATTATGGCGAAGGGTTGGCAGCAACCAACAGAAAAACAAAACACTTGAACCAGGGGGTGTCGCACAGCTACTTAGTGTTAAAGAAAATAAATAAAATTTCAAAGAGATAAAATTGAGATAAACCTATAACTATTGGTGAAGAGATGAACATAAAGAGAGAGAGAGGTATGAAACTTAGAGAAAGAGAGAGAGAGAGAGAGAGTGAGAAGGGTGTGGGCTTACCGGCTTGAAGGGAGTCAGCCAGCGATTGATCACGTATTTTGTGAGAATGGTTGACGATGACAGTGATCCATAGAGACCCACGAACTGTAATGCTCAAAGTCACCAAAAATCATAGGATAGGAAGAGAGAGAGAGAGAGATCTGTTAAGAGAGGTTTTGATGTGAGAAAAAAGGGAGAACTGTAGAGGTTGGGGGTTTGTATTGGGGTGGAGGGATTATCGAGATGAAGAAAACTGAAAGGGGAAGAAACTGTCGAGTGAGAGAAAGCTAAAAAGGAAAGGATACATATCAAAACGATGTCATTTTCGGTCCCCCCTCGTTGGCTTCTAGTGGGCTTGGTTCGCAGCACTTGTTCTTTCCGCTTTAGAATTTGCATTGGTTCTTCAGAGAATGTCAAATTTTCCTAAATCTGAAGGGGCTCATGAACAATAACGTGGGTGGGGTCGAGGATGTACTTCCTCAACATAGACACATGTAATACATTTTGCACTCTCGAGATTGTTGGTGGTAAGGCCACCCTATAAGCCACTAGGCCAACCCGATCAAGAATCTCAAAGGGCCCAACATATCTAGGGCTCAACTTACCCTTTTTTCCAAATCTCATGACTCCTTTCATCAGTGCAATCCTTAGAAATACCTTGTCTCCAACCTCAAACTTCAGTTGGCAAGGGTGAATATCTGCATAGCTCTTTTGTCAACTCTATGTTGCCTTTATCCTAGCTCGAATGGTCTCTATCTTGTCTGTTGTTTTATTATGATTTATGGCCTTAGAATTTGTCTTTCACCCACTTCATCTTAATACAAGGGAGATCTACACCTCCTTCCATATAGTGCTTCATACAGTGCCATCCCAATTCTAACGTGGTAACTATTATTATAAGCAAACCAAACCAAGGACAAGTGTGGCATTCGGGTCTCCCTGAAATCCAATACGCATGCCCTTAACATGTCCTCCAAAATTTGAATTGTCATTTTCGTCTCTCCATCCATCTAAGGGTGAAAAGAATTACTAAAATTCAAGATGGTGCCCATAGCCTCCTATAGACTCCTCTAAAACTTCGAGGTGAATTGAGGATCTCTATCTTATACAACCGATACCGGTACCCATGTAATCTTACTATCTCTTGTACATACAACTATGCTAATTTCTCCAACTTATATGAAACCTTGGTGGGCACAAAATGAGCAATCTTCATCAAACAATCCACTACCACTCATGGTCAGTGACCATGGTAGTCCTGTCACAAAACCCAAGGAGATATGTTCCCATTTCCATTCTGGAATCTGAAGTGGTTGCAACAATCGTGCCGGTCTCTGATGTTCTGCCTTCACTTGTTGGCACGTTAAACATTGTTCTAAAAATTTCACAATTTCCCTTTTCATACCATTTCACCAAAAAGATTCTCTCTTATCTCAATACATCTTGGTACTCCCTAGGTGGACAATGTAAAGAGAACAATGCGCTTCCTCAAGAGTCACCCTTTTTACCCCATCATTGTTAGGCACACACAATCTACCTCTAAATCTCAATGCCTCACATAAAAAATGCTAAACTCATAATTTTCCTTTTTTCTTACTTCTTCAACAAGTCTTACCATCCATGAATCTTCTTTTTGGGTGGCCTTAATTCTATCTACCAAAGTTAGTTGAACTGTCAAACTGGCCACGAACTCCTATTGATTGCTAGTGAAAATCTCTGTCTCGGCTCTTTCCATGTCCATTAGTAATTGATGTTGAGTAGTAAGAGTTGCAAGTGTTGGTCCCATAGACTTCGTACTTGGTGCATCGGCTACCACATTAGCTTTGCACGGGTGATAGTTAATGGTACAATCGTAATCCTTGATCAATTCAAGCCATCTCCTCTGTCTTATATTTAACTTCTTCTGAGTAAAGAAATACTTTAAGCTCTTGTGATCTGTGTAGATCTTGCACATTTTACCATATAAATAATGCCTCTAAATCTTGAGGGCAAATGTAACTACTACTAACTCCATCTCATGTGTGGGGTAATTTTGTTCATATGCCTTCAATTTTCGTGAAGCGTATGCTATAACCTTCCCAATACACACTCCAAACCCAACCTTGACGAGTCACTATAAATCACCAATCCTCATCTCTCATTGGGAACTGTTAGAACTAAAGTCGTCACCAGACTCCTCTTCAATTCCTAGAAGCTTTCCTCATCTTTATGGTCCATTCAAACTTAGCGAATAGCTTCTTATTCCTAAGTTTCCCAAGTACTTGTCTCAGATGTTCTTCATGGTCAGTTATGCTTTTGGAGTATATCAATATGTCGTCAATGAATACTACCACAAACCTATCCAAGAACTCTTGAAATAATGAATTCATCAAGTCCACAAATACAGCTAGGGTGTTAGTTAGACCAAACTGCATGACAATATTTGAACCGTTAGACTTTTCATCAACAATGCTAATGGCATTAAAGGAACTCGTGCTTTCCTCTTTGTTTTTCAGTTTTGGGCACTCTTTGTTTTTTGTTAAATGTTGACTGTGAATTGCCCCTGGATTTACCACTATTCTTCTCTAAACTCCTCTCATTGGATCTACCCCTGCTAGAGGAACCCTTAACAAACAAACCATTGGCTTGATTATCTATCCCCTTCAAATTCAATTTTATTTTTCAATTCCTTAGAATACAAAGTAGATTTCACATTTGTCAAGAAAATAGTATTTCTACCGTACAACATTGAATTCACAAAGTTATCAAATGACATAGGAAGCAAATACAAAACAATTCAGGCTTGATCTTTTTCAAGCTTAATGTTCACATTCCTTAAATCCATAGGAATTTTATTAAATTGATCTAAGTGTTTAGAGATAGGAGTACACTCCTTCATTTTGAGCTTGTATAACCGTTGCTTCAAATACAGGCTCTCAAGTTTAGTCCAAAGACTAGCAGTTGTCTCTTCATCAATAACCTCCTCAAAACTCCATCTAATAATGACAACAGAATAGCACTGTGTGCTTTCTCTTTTTCTTCTCATGACGATGCAGAAGAATCATCAAACACATTCTCATCCACTACTCTTGACAAACCTTGTTGTCGCAGCAAAGCCTTCATCTTGATGTGCCATAAACTCGAACTATTCTAACCGTCGAATTTCTCCACTTCAAATTTTGTCGTAGCCATCCTTCAAGATCTTGCACAGAGCCTTGTGCTCTGATATCAGTTGGGATTAACTGGCCATCAACGGCTAATTTGAAATGAATTATAATAGCGGAAGCAAATAAAAAAAAATAAAAAATCACACGCAGAACATCAAGACTTAAGTGGTTCGGCTCAATGTGAGCCTATGCCCACTGACAAGGTCGGTTTCAATGAATACATTATCAACAAAGGTAGAGTATAAGAGATCAATCACAAAATTTTTAATCCCAAGACCCCAATACACGCAATAGAATCTTGGAATAGAAACAAGAGGACCACTCTCTCTCCGTCTCTCTTTCTCTCTCTCTATGTATTCGGCCGCTCAAGAGGTAAAAAATTGTAATATACAAGGTGAATAACATGTATTTATACTGAAACGGCCTGGAGCCCTAGAATATGAACATTTGCTTGAGCAAACATTAAGGTTGGTGCTAGCTCGAGTTGAGTCTCGAGCGAGTGTCAAGCGAACTCTCGGGTTGGAATACTACTTGAGTTGAGTGTTGAGTGGGTGTCGAGCGAACTCTCTGGTTGGCATCTCGCTTGAGTTGAGTGGGTGTCGAATGAACTCTCTGCTTGGCATCCCGCTTGAGCTGACTGTCAAGTGGGTATTGTGCAAACTCACGAGCTGTGTCCAGCTTGAGCTAACTGTTGAGCAAGTGATGAGCGAACTCATGACTATCTTATGCTTTGTTGGAGCGACAAAGACACCACTCAAGCAAACAATCTTTTGCGGCGATTTTTCAAAAGGAATCAAACTACCTTTCAACAAAGTCTATGGACTTTGGCCTACAATTTTGGCCTTACAAGTCCTCATCAACTTTTTCGATGCAGTAAATGGTACTCACATTTTTCACTTAGTCGTGAAAATGAAAGGTACCTGCCGTCCATTAATTCATATAATTTACATATATATTAATCATCTGTCATGTATAACTATATATATTTAAGAGGATTATAAAATATGGACATTACACTTATATTTTACAAATCAAATTATTGAGAATAGTGAAAGAATTCTATGGAGATTTCTTCTTCATGCGTGGACCATCTAAAACTTTATTTAGAAGCTAGCCCCAATTAACTTGTTGCGCAAACCAAAATTTTAGATGAACTCCATGACTATGAAGATTAAATGGGGCATATTAATTAGCTTACAGTTTGTGCAAGTTACAATATAATTTATGTAAGCCCCTAGACAGTCATTATCTATGCTATGATTATGATTTTCTATTGGTGGTTTGTTTGAGACTTTAAAACTTTGACATAAATAAGATGCAAAGAATTTAATTAGCTAATTCAAAATTACTGTTCACTAATAATAGTTTTTGAAATCAAATTCTAGTCTCGCCCGTTTGTGTATTTTCAATATTGTGACTTCTTTTTTTCGTTTTTCTTGTTTTAATGTGGAGTGAAACAATTGAAAATCATACCCCAACATGCAGTAAAAATATTATTACGTTGTGAAGCAAACACCTTGCAAGGGCATAAGT
Source organism: Cyclocarya paliurus (assembly GCA_029856935.1). Taxonomy (NCBI): domain Eukaryota; kingdom Viridiplantae; phylum Streptophyta; class Magnoliopsida; order Fagales; family Juglandaceae; genus Cyclocarya; species Cyclocarya paliurus. Next base: position 2,933,340 of record CM056946.1, on the reverse strand, counting down.
GAGGCCTGAATATCTTTGTTTTGATTTTTCATATTTTTTTGGTTGAATATATATTATCATAAATAGAAAACCTGGCCTAGAGAAAATTACAAATCATATCATCTCATTTAATCATTTCAGCTTTTTCAAACTAATCCTACATAAAATATAATAAACAATTCAATTTTTTCAAATCTCAAAATGAAAATAATATTAAAAATTTATATTTTAATAATATTTTATTCATTTTATCTCATCTGCGTAACCAAACGAGTCCTAAGTCGTTTCAGTTTTCTTACCCTCCTTTCAAGTAGATAAGAAAAAGATAGAGACACAAACACAAATAGGGTTCAACAAAAATTCAAAAATCCGACTCCGCCTCTGACTTTGCACCGACTCTGACTTATCGAAGTTGGATTCGGAGTTTTTGTAACAAAAAAAGTCGGAGTCGGAGGTGGCAATATACTGACTTAGACTCTGACTCCAATATTGTCTATATTTGATAAAAATATATGTAAATTTTACATATGAATCATATATATTTTATATAACTATAACTGAGCAAATTTTTATAAATATATGCTTATACTATAATATAAATAGACTAAATTCGTTAATAAGATTTTAGTATATGTAAACATCATACTATTAGCTATTACTACCTTGTAACACAAAAGTATAATAACAACTAATACAATGTATTGTGTATAAACACAAATATATAAATTTATAATAACATGTAATACTAATGTATAAACATTAACATATAATAATATATAATGACTGTATCTGGTCTTGAAAGCTGTTTTAGGCACATCCTCTACCTTGATTTTCAATTGATGATACGCCAATCTGTGATCAATCTTGGAAAATACTTGAGTGTCTTGCAACTAATTAAATAAATCCTTTATGCAGGGCAACAAAGATTTATTCTTTATGGTTACTTGGTTAAGCTCTCTGTAATCAATACACATTTTTTTCGATTCATCGTTCTTTTTCACAAACAAGACTGGAGCTCTGCAAGGTGACACATTAGGCCTAATAAAACCCTTGTCTAATAAATCTTACAGCTGTTCTTTGAGCTTTGCCAACTCAGATGGTGTAATTTTGTAAAGGGCCTTGGAAAAAGGTGCCACACTTGGGACTAGTTCAATGGAAAATTCCACTTCTTGATCTGGTGGTAACCCAGACAAATCCTCAGTGAATACCTCTGGATACTCGTTCACTATGTGGACATCATCTAACTTCAATTCTTGATTCGGTTCATCCACCATGTAGGCCAAATATCCTTGAGACCCATCACGGATTAGCCTACCAACTTGAACAGTAAATATAACTGATAGTAGGGCACGCACCCTGGATCCCATAAACCGAAACTCCTCTCCCTCTGGAGGTTTGAATACCACCTCCTTTTTAAAATAGTCAATATTGGCATAATTGGAAGCTAACCAATCCATTCTCAATATTACAACAAACCCATTCATATGGAATACTTCTAGATTAGTTGGCATTTCTCTCTCTCTAATTTTTATTGCACACCCATGCAGAATCTTGTTACAAGTCACTAAATTTCCCGCTAGGGTCGAGACTATTAAACTGCAACCCATCTTTTCAACTTACACAAGGCAAAACTTGACATAATCCATTAAAATAAATGAGTGGGTAGCTCCAAAGTCAAACAAAATAGTAGCTTTATCGAGAAAAAGAGGAAGAATTCTTGTGATTACGTGGATATAATCCATAAAGATAATTACATGAGCAGTCCAAAATTTTAACAAAAGGTAACTTAATTGGAGGAAAGGAGAGGATTTACCTGTGATTATGTCATTCTTATCCTCAGCTTTTCTAGGGCACTAAATATTCTTCCATGTCTCGAATCCAATCAGCCGTTGGGTTTGAATTGCCTTTTCCATCAAATGTGGGAGGATGGGGTACGATTAAATTGCTCGAATATGCAACCTACCTCATTGTTGGCTTCTTTCAAATTCGTAAGATTTTGGACTCGGCGACGGGCCGTCATCTTGTAAGCTTAAACTTGGTTATATGTTCTAAAGAAGGAACTCACATATACTAAATGTATATATAAACGTAAATATAGATACAAAAGTAATAATTAAAACAAATTCAAAACTTTCTTGTTTTACCCATTCCTAACCAGATTTTTAATCAACTTAAGGTATGCATATTCTAAAATCTTGAGTCTCACTAAAATTCATGCCCTAATATTTTCTACACCTAAGTCTTGGTGTATGATTAGAACTCACGTACTATAATTCATAGAACCCAAAATTCTCCAATCATATCCCAGTTCCTTTCCTACCACCTATAATTCATACCTAACTTCAAGGCAACTTACCTATTTCTTAGACTAAACCTCGAATGTCATGATAAATCATTTGCTTAAAGTCTACAAAGTCTAAACCTCAGATCTCGAAAACCTCAATCCATAAAGTTTGCAAAATCTCAAACCTGACTCTGATACCAACTGTAACACCCCGATCCTAGAGGTCCAGGGAGTTAACTCTTGTTACCTAATAATCAACTTTAACAATGCTAAGATATTATGCAAACCAAATATATATTAACAAAAGCTCCAAATCAAACATAAATCCCTTTAGTTTGATTAACTACACATACTCGTCTGTTAGATTCTCAATATAATAAACCCAATAAAATAGATCAACTCCTCCACATATCGTAAATAACATAATAAAATGAACAAGAGTTTACATAAGTCTCCATAAGCCATCTAGACATACTGAAATCGAACCACGAAATAAAAGAAATCCCCTAATAACAATAGTACCATGAGGTACTCAACTCCTATCATCAGCTAATCTTGCCCACCCACTATATTTGGCCTTATTAATGCATTTAGTGGTAGGCCCCAATACAAAAAAAGGAAAGAGTTCTTCTCCTTCAGGAAGTGAAAGTGAATGTTTAATGGTGGAGGCTGGGTTCCAATCCTGCCAAGGCCAATGAATATCTTAAGTTGGAACTGTTGAAGGCTTGAAAATCTTCGAACAGTTAGAATCCTGAGTCTTTTGACAAATGAGAAGTCCCACAACTTGGTTTCCTTAAACCAAGGGAAATAAAAGTAGAGTTGAGTTTATAAGGGTTAACCTGAAGTTTGATGACTACTTTGTTGTAGAAAGTATTGGTTGTAGTGGAGGTTTGGCTCTATTGTGGAATAATATGGTGGATGTTCAGCTTGTTAGTTAAACGAGATGGCATATTAATGCAATTATCTCAGAGGCCCCCAATGTATTTCCTTGGCAGTTTACTAGATTCTATGGCAATCCAGAGACATCGAAGAGGGAAAGTGGCTGGACCTTTCTTAGGCACTTGAAACCAAACAGAGACATACCGTGGCTCTATGCTAGGAATTTCAATGAGATTAAATGTCAAGATGAGAAAAGTGGAGCTGCGTCTAGACCTTACAAGCAAATGGAGAATTTCAAGGAAGCTCTTGAGTTCTGTGCTCTAATTGAAGTTCATACTATATGCCAGCAACTTACTTGGTCCAATAAAAGGAGAGATCAAGGCTTTACCAAAAAAAGACTTGATAGAGCTGTTGGTAACCCTGAATATTATAAAAACTTCAACTACTCTTGTTGCTCAGTTTTACTTGCCATCAAATCTAATCATAATCCCATCCATATTGTTCTTTCTGATACTTCCAGCCCTAATTACATCAGTGATAACGAAAGAAGAAGACATTATCTCTATAGATGGGAAGCCGCTTGGCAGCTAAAAGAAGGCTGCTCAGACACTATCAGAGAGGCATGGAGGTTGGCTTCTAATGGAGATCGTGGATGCTCAAGGGTCAAAGATAAACTCTTTAAGTGCAAACAGGCTATCAAGGAATGGAACTGTTCTATTGGTAGAAACAAGCAAGGAACTATTAGAAAGAAAATGAAAGAAATTGTTGATTTACAAGCTTCAGCAAATGGTGAGCAGATTAGTATGATTCAACAACTTCAAAGAGAAGTGGAGAGCTATCTTAGGAAGATGAACTCAAATGGAAGTAGAGAACCAAGCAGAGATGGTTACATCATGGTGATAGAAATACTAACTATTTCCATGTGTATGCAGATCAGAGAAGAACAACAAACATGATCAAATAGATTGTAGATAATCAAGGCCACTCAATAACAGATCACTCCATGATAGGGGCCACTTTCACTCCATCATTATTCTTAAACTTATTATATATACCATCAATATTGCTAATTATTATGTGGCAAATTTTGATAAAAAATACAACTGGTTCGATTGCTAGTACATGCAAAACTCGGGAAAGACTAGTAGTAGCGATGACATTTATAAATTATCAAACTAGGGATGAATAATGTTGGTAGTGGGTACTCCATGACCCATATTGTGTCAACATGGATGGAGAAGTTATTAAAATTAACTCCTCACCACTACCACTTAACCTCTCATGTGAAAACTCTTTAAATAAGAGTTTTATGTACATTAAATTAAGAAGGGTGAAAAAATGTACGTATAAAGAAAGATCTCATCTCTCTCTACAATTTTCTAGAGCAACCATCTAGATCTCTTGATTTTGAAACGTGGATTTTTTAGGAAACTCTAGTAGCCTCCTATAAGAGACGTAGAGGTGCAAACAACTAAGTGACGTAGGTTGTAAGAAAAGCAAAGATCCGACCTTGTGGGAATTCTACTCCACAAAATAATTCGAATTAACCTTATTTAACAAATATATTTACACAAACTTGTCGTAGTAAGTCGAGAATGCAAGTCTATGCAAGACTATGGCCTACAATTTTGACCTTATAAGTCATCATCATCTTTTTCTATGCAGTAAATGGTACGTACATTTTTCACTTATAGTCATGAAATGAAAGGAATCTACCTTCCATTCATATTTACATATATATTGATCATCTGTCATATATAACTATATATATTTAAGAGGGTTATAAAATATGGACATTACACTTATATTTTACACATCAAATTACAGAGAATAGTGAAAGAATTCAATGAAGATTTCTTCTTCATGCATGGGCCATCTAAAACTTTATTTAGAAGCTAGCCCCAACTTGTTGCGCAAACCAAAATTAGCTTTCATTTTGTTCAAGTTATAATATAATTGTTGTAAGCCCCAACGATCGAGACAGTCATTATCTATGCCATTATTATGATTTTCTATGGGTGGTTTGGTTCAGACTTTAATAAGCTAAGTCAAAATTACTGTTCACTAATAATATTTTTTAAAATCAAATTCTACTAGTCTCGCCCGTTTGTGTATTTTCAATATTGTGACTTAATTCATGAATGTCATCAAAATGGAAAATCATCATAAACTTTCTAGGAAAATCTTATCGACTTTCTGTGATTAGTAACCCATCACTAATGTAATTATTAGAATTGGTTTGACTTAGTTTTTCAAATTAAATTAATTGGGGTTTGTTAAATATGGAAATAAATTACATAAAAAAAAATTTATGTAGTAAAACTTGTATGTAGTACATGAACTAGTGTTACCCAATCAAAATCTGTCATGTTGTGAAGCAAACACCTTGCAAGGGCATATAAGTGAGGCCTGAATATCTTTGTTTTGGTTTTTCATATTTGTTTTGGTTGAATATATTATCGTAAAATGAAAGTCCTAGAGAAAATAACTAAGGCCTCGTTTGGTTATATAAATTATTTTATCTCATTTAATTATTATAATTTTTTAAATTTTTATATAAAATATAATAAATAATTTAATTTTTTTAAATTTTAAAATAAAAATAATATTAAAATATTAAATTTTAATAATATTTTATTCAATTTTTATTTTATCTCATCTGCACAAGACCTAAGTTGTTTTAGTTTTCTTGCCCTCCTTCCAAGTAGATAGGAAAAAGACAGAGACACAAGGAAGAAATTAAGGTAAGAGTGTCTGTCAGGAGTCGAGTGGACAAACTTACGAAGTGAACCTATTTTACTTTTGCTCGATAAGATCTTTGACGGTTTTTTGAAAGGAACGATTCAAAGAGAACAGTCCTTTCGTCCTTTGTTTCTTTGATAGAATCAATTAATTTGGACGAACGTGATTGGCGAGGAAATAATATCCCATATAATATAATTAATTAATTAATTTTTTTTATTTTTTAATTTTTAGAAGAAGTGGTAGTTTTAATTGATATCAAAGTCTTAAAGTCGAAACTTATCCGATTTAATTAAATATTTTTACAAATTGAGCTTAGTTATTGAGAGAAATCTATCAGCTTAAGTTTCGGAATAATTAGTGATTTCATAACTATTAATATACGCGACAAACTCTCAGAGAAGTTCAATTCCGGATGGACATCCCTGGTATTCCCAAAAAACAAATTTGGGAAAGTCTTTTCCGTGTAATGCAAATTTTTGTCATTTGAATTTTTGCCCAGTCAAAAATAATATTGTATGTTCTTTTTCTAAGCTCTTAACTTTTTTTCTCTAAGCAATAATATTATATATTCTTAAAATTATAAAATAATAATAAAAATCTACATCTTCCTATCAGTTTAAATTTTTAAAACAAGTGATGATTTCACATGATATCAATGTAGAGGTCCTGAGTTCAAATTCTGACTCTACATTCTATTCTATTTAATTAAATATTTTACGTGTTAGATTACTTATTAAGGAAGAGTCTAACCAACATTTGAGTGAGAGTGTTAAGATATAAAATAAATAATAAAATTATATCTCTTCTTATTAGTTTCAGTTTTTGAGATAAGTGATATTTCACAAAAATGAATATTAATTCTTTTAGATTGTAGGTAGCAAACAAAAGGAAATTAACACATGATCTCCATGGTTTCTAGCAACATATACATATATATATGGGTTCGTTCTGAAGCCCATCAACTTTTGGAAGTCAACCTTTTTGACTTAGGCTCTGTAAGATCTTTGACGATCGATCCTTTGAAAAAAAAAAAGAAGAAGGAAGGATTTAAAGAAAATCGTCCACACAGTTAAGCACAATTGACAAGCTAAACGAACAAATTTATCATGATCTTCGAATTTTGGTAGCAATATATATAATACATAAATCCTTGCAAATTAAACGTACTAAAAATAAGCATAAACGTACTGCGTGCTGGCTGGCTTATAATTTTAAACCAGATCTGCATGTACGTGCATGGTTCATCGTTATGTCTAGTAGTTTATAATTGTATAATAGGATTTGTTGGCTTTAATTAAAGGACAAGAAAGCAGCAGCTGAGTTCCTAAATGATTAGTGGGGATTACATGAACTTACTAATTAGATTATTTACACTTCAAAAGACAGAAGTGACAAATGGATCAAAGCACAGAGAAAAGAAAGGATCGAGAAGATAGCTAGCCACTAAAGAATCTCATCAACTTCATTTATTCTTTTGGATACGTGTACAGAGTGTGTAGTAATTAATCAACATGCATGATTAATTATACAAACAAAAAAAAATACAAAGATGAACCAGAAAGAAAAGTAAGCAAATTGTTTTTTTTTTTGTCAATATTTTCACAATAAGTACAGTACTGAATTATCAAATGTACCATAACATTTTGGATTAATTGGTCATCATGATTCACCTTCTTTTTATTTATTTTGTTTTTATATTTTCATTCTTGTTATTTAATGCTAGTTGTTTTGGCTGAATGTTGAAATGTGAAGTGGGATTTTTGGATTGGTGCAGATGGAGCAATATGACCCTTTCGTAGTATTGTCCCTAGCAAATGAGCCCTAGGGTGACTTGCGAACACCCGTTGACTGATTGTTGAAAGGCGAGTTAGAATTTTCGGATTAGGCTCAGATGGTCTAATTGGAGTGCCGTTATGCATCAACTCCAACAACATATGATTAGCCAAAGAATGACTCGTAAAGGCCCTTTGGCTTATTGTTGAAAGTTGTCCCGGGATGATCGGATTGGGCACAGATGGAGGAATATTAGCCTTTAGTAGTACTGAACTGAGCGAATGAGCCCTTGAGTGACTTGTGAATGCCCTTTGGCTGATTGTTGAAAGGCGACTTGGAGTTTTTGGATTGGGTGCAGATGGAGGAATAAGACCCTTTTGTAGTATTGTCCCTAGCAAATGAGCCATTGAGTGACTTGCGAAGGCCCCTTGGTTGATTGTTGAAATGTGATGTGGGACTTTCGGATTGGGCGTAGATGAAGGAACTTGACCCTTTTGTAATATTGTCCCTAGCAAATTAGCCCTTGGATGACTTACGAATGCCCTTTGACTGATTATTGAAAGGCGATGTCGAATTGTCGGATTGGGCGCAGGTGGAGGAATATGGCCCTTTTGTAGTACAGCCCCTAGCAAATGAGCCTTTGGGTGACTTGCGAATGCCCTCTAACTAATTGTTGAAAGGCAAGGTGGAGTTCTCGAATTGGGCACAGATGGAGGAATTAGATCCTTTTGCAGTATTGTCCCTAGCGTATGCGCCCTCGAGTGATTTGCGAATGCCCTCTAACTGGTAGTTGAAAGGCGAGATGGAATTGTCGGATTGGGCGCAGATGGTCTAATTGGAGTGCCCTTCTACAGTGACTCCAACAACAAATGATTAGGCATGAAATGAGTCGCAAATGCCTTTTGGTTGATTGTTGAAAGTTGACCTGCATTCATCGGATTGGGCGCAGATGGTGGAATATTAGTCTTTTGTAGTACTAACCCGAGCAAATGTTCCCTTAAGTGACTTGCGAAGGCCCTTTGGCTGATAGTTGAAAGATGACTTGGAGTTTTTGGATTGGGTGCAGATGGAGGAATATGACCATTTTGTAGTATTGTTCCTAACAAATGAGCCCTTGGGTGACTTGCAAATGCCCTCTCACTTATTGTTGAAAGGCGACGTGGAATTCTTGGATTGGGCGCAGATGGTCTAATTGGAGCGCCCTTCTGCAGTGACTCCAACAACAAATGAGCCATGGAATGATTCTTGAAGGCTCTTTGGCTGATTGTTGAAGCTAGTAGTAGGATGTTGGTGCCTGAATTAAATGAAGATGGAGGGATTGGAGCTTTATGCAGCGACCCTAACAAAAGGCTTTTGTTCATCAATATTATTTTTTCTTCTCCATGATTCGGCAAGCTTGATTTGCGCTCATGCTTATTAGAAAAAGCACTGTTGTGACTACAAGAAGCATTTTTAAAACCCACACTTGTTGATCTATAAGCCAAAATATATGGATATAACCAACTTGATGCAAGTATTGTGAAGGATATGGAGGTATATATATAAATATATATATTTATATATAAATATATGTATCATGTGTATCCACCAACCTGTATATATGACTTGGATTTTTCAACTTTTAGCATGTGGGAATCGTTTTACTCTTGACTATTAATGGTAAGAGATTAAAACATTGAATGGGTCTTAAATGACAAAATGGGGTTTGATTTGAATCCTAAAGTAGTCTATTTTTCACATGAAAAAAGTCATGCAATGAACAGTTTTGGGAAGAAGGCAATGCATTTTCGACGGGCAAATAGTGCCAATCTCGATGAGGCAGGACTAGTAGTACCGTATTGCAAAATTCAAAACATTTGTCAGTTGGACTCCTAATTTGTGTAAAGCTACAAAAAGAATTCGTATGTAGATTAACGAGAGGGCTTTGATCTTTAAGAGAACCTTAATTTTTGGGTATCGTTAAAGATCATATATATTATTCAAGTTTTTTATTGTTTTCATATATATGTTAATTAGTTCCCTTGTATTTCATATATATAAACTTTACATGGGTTACTTTGTTAATTCCAATAAACTCATTAGCATTCCTATCGAAATCCCAAGGCCAACTTCTTGTTAATGCATGCTTTAGATTTAGCTTAAGTACTCAAATGCAAAATTGATAAAGAGGTAGGGTACTTTGAGTTCTAAACTTTTGAAAGATAAGCTGTTCATAAGCCCTACCAAAGAACTTGATTCTTTGGTCCAACGTCCATCATTTAACTAGGAATTTCCAGGATAACTCCGGCCAGCAGTTAGCTAGGTCTGTGTCTTTCCCAGGACCGGATCACGAAGCGCATTCAACTCATGAAACTTTGCTTTCTCTTCGGGCATATATTTTGAATGGAAAAGAAAACTGATCAGAAAGAAGATCGAAATGGTTCTAGAGGTAGCACAACAAAAGAATGCGGAAAATTAGAATGACTGGAGGCCCCAGCTAGACCAGCCATGCAGCGGACAATCCTCGTACGCCATTGTCTTGATTTTGAGTTACTTTGGACGGACATAACATGGTGGAAGCACGGGCTTTTTGTTTTGGTACGTGGAAACAAGCTTACTTGGATAGGAAAATATTTTCCCAGAAATCATATGGGTTGAACGGACAATATTTTCTTCCTCAGGAAAACGTGCTTTACACGTTACACTATTACTAGATATACATATATATATATATATATATATATATATATATAAACAGGTCCATCGATCTTGTTGTATATAATTTGACCAAAATGTGTATATCCGCGTCATGAAAAAGTTGCGTCATGAAAAAGTTATGGCATGACAGGTTAAAATAATTAAAGAGTAGTATTATTATCTCTTTTCAATTTGTCTTCTTGGTATGCTCTCAGTGTAAATTGTATTTTTTTTATTTTAAATATTTTTTAAACATGTTAAAATATTTTTTAAAAATAAAAAAATATCAATATACTAATAATCACTTTCTTAATCATTAATTTTTTTTTAAAAAAATATTAAATATATAAGCAATCAACATAAAAGTGCAAATAAAGAAGATATAGTTGCATTATTCATAATTAAGTGCTACCTTGCGATTTGCGACAAAAGACTACTTTTGACGATTCACTGATTTGAGACCTAATATTTTCCTTTCTTAGACCCATTCAATTAAAGTCTCAACATATATAAAATTATAGTCAAAAGCCGTTCGATTCACTTAATTTCAAACTTTCAATACCCTGCAATCTGAAAAAATCTGGAGTTATATAGATGTTTGGTGAATATTTATAGATAAATACCTTATTAATTGCATGTCACCTATGGATATTTTATCTAATTAATCTTTGCTTAAGCGCGCAAAAATATGAGTCTTCTAAATAAAATCTTGGTAGTCTTGGACGGAGGAGACATTAATTAATTATTCGGAAATTAGAATTAATCTTTCTTTCACCATTCTATGCCACTTCACCTAACTTTTAGGTTATTTTTAAGACACATATAATTATATGTGAGTACTAATGCTAGATACAATATGTGCAACTTTAGCATATTCTTTTTGAAAAATAGTAAGATTTATTATTAAAAAAATTATATGTGAGTACTAATGCTAGATACAATATATGCAAGTAGTTCAGTGTATTCTTTTTAAAAAATAGTAGGGTATATCATTAAAAAAAATACTTTTTGACATAAGTCTCATATTTATTCTTTTTTTTTTTAAAAAATATGCGAAATTTGTACATCCTAAAACTGTAAATTCATATCATTTCTCATTATATATTATACACCTAATTTCACACCGATGAATATATATATATATATATATATATGGAAATATGAATTAAGTATATATTTCAGGTTCCCCGATCGATTTACACCAACAAGTAGAAAATGAACGAACCATTTACTGAAAATTAATCATAATTAATTAACAAATTAAAGGAGCTTTGATCATATGGGGAGGATGATATATATAAAAGTCCCGTCAACAAAAGTACTCCTGGTTTCCGCGTTTCAAAGTCTAGGCCATATTGGACTACAGCTTGCAACCACGTATAAAATTTCAAAGCGGCGAAATACTTTTTACATACGAAATTGTCAACTTAATAACTATATTCAGCACTGTTTTATTTGCATCTACGTAAAATATGTACTTCGCCTATAGTCATGACTAACTTTCGATCCGTACGTTATGATCGAAAACATTTGATTAGATTAATATGGCAAATTAGATGCTTTTTTTTTTTTATAACTTATGAGCGATATATATATATCAAAATTTTTTTGTGTAATCACTTTTACATACTCTTTGTACATTTAACTAAAGTTATTGATTGCATCACTTTTTTTACATATAAAATAATTTTTTTGTCAATCACCTCAATAGAGTGCACAAACAATACGTAAACATAATTGTATATAGCAGAACTATTTGATATATATATATATATATATATATATATATATATACATACTAGTAATAGTTTAACGTGCAAGGCATGTTTTCCTAATTGAGGAAGAAAATATTGTGAAAGAATTTCAAACAAATAAATAAAATGTGATTTGAGATAGTTTAATGTAGAGAAGCATAAAAACTTGATATATACAAGTGTGCATTGATATTGGTGTTCATTACTGTTAAGGTGTGTTTTACACCATCAACTATACGAACAACCTGTAACAAATAAGATGGCGGTACTGAGTGCCTGAGGGTATTCCAATACTTAAGTTAGAGAGAAATATTCTCAGTATATGTATATGAATGTAATTTCAATGTATTATCTCCATGTGTTATTTATAGGAGTATGAAAATGTTGATAACGACTAACTCCAGAGTTTATCTTAGAAAACTCTTGAATGAATCAGTAGGATAACTTTCCTGAACCATCAGAGATGTTATCTATTCTTTATGTTATTGACCAAGTGGTTAAAGATCCAATCTCTGGGCTTGCAATACTGATTCGACTCCTGATGTCTCAAACTTGGGTCTTCCAACGCATGAGCTTATTTGCTCCAAGGCCTTAAATATCCCTTCCTGTTAACCTGCTAATGTCTTTCGTGCCTACTCATGGAAAATTCATCAATTTGTCCCTTCACTCTACCCCATTAAGGTGTGGGCTTGAGAAAATTCATCTTTTCGTTATGTTAAAAACTTGGCCCACATCATCTGTAACTGTTCCCGCGCTTTAATTTATTATTTTTCTTTTATTCAAATAAAAAATGACGACGTTGTAACCCTTTCATCTTCCCAAGAATTCCTCATCATTGCCCCTCTTTCCCGCTTTGTTTCCTTCGTCTTCTTGCATCATTTCCTTTTTTGCTTTCCTCTCAAGTTTTAAATACTCACTACCTTTCACCATCTTGATCTCGTCACTTCCAATTTCTTCAACAATGGTTCAGTGTGGCTCTTCCTGTTTTCCAAATCGTGCCTCCGCCCAAGCTCCATTAGTGATTTCTCCCCATTCTGTGCCCGAATCCTCTGATGGTCAAATTTTACTTTTCTTTGAAGGCTTCAAGTGCCGCTCCATACTCGTCACCCGAGACTTGGAAAAACTGAGGATTTCGTATCGTATCTCTGACACCGTGGTTCTCACTCTTCTAGTGGAGGGCACTGATGAAAAGGAAGGTTTGTTGGGGAAGGTTACTCTCCCTGTTTGTGCCCTAATGCACAGTTTATGCCTTTTATTCATCCAACCCATTTGCAATGTCCTTGATTTCCTTCGATTGGCCCTTGCCCAACTTCATTCGCACGCTTGGCGCATACTTTTGTATTCATGCGTGGTGTTCTATATGATTATGGAACCCATAAGGGATATGTACCAAAATCTAACTGCTCGTGAATTTTTGTCCTATTATGTGAAAGGGCTATCAGATAACATTTATAATTTTGGTGTTCACTCGCAATGTTTGGCGGCATTCGAAAGCCGCCATTCGAATTCCAAACAGTGGCAAAAGAAAATTTTCCTTATTTCTGGTGGTGGCTGTGGCTTTTGGCTCTCAATGGTGGAGTCGTGTACGACACAAAGGGCTTTGGTTCTCGACGGTGGCTACGTGGAGGCTGGTTAGCCATGCGCGTGCCTTGTGTTGGCTACTACTCGTGGTAGTGTGGCCATCAATGAGGCCTAGGTGGTGTGACTATGGCTTAGACGATCGAAAGGGAGGGGGAGAAGTCTAGAGAGAGGGGGTCTGAGCTGAGACTGAGGCCAAGAGGGAGGAGGGGTTGTCTCTAGGGAGACTTGATGGTGAAGATGGTGCTGTTCACGGCGGCTAGGTTGCAAGGAAGTGTGCAGAGGGATGATGGTAGGGGTGGCGCGAGGAAGGAAAGGAAAGAGAGGAGAGAGGAGAGGGGAATTAGGATTTGTGTGTAGGGTCTTAAATTATGGGATAGTATCACTCAGTCAGGGACAAAATGGTAAGAAACTAAGGGCAAAACGTAAATGTGAATAAAATAGAAGGACAAAAATGGAAGCAAAGAGTGCTCTAGAATTTACTGTTCATGAAACTGAGGGACAAAATGAAAAAATATGAATAAAACAAAAACAATTTGAGGGATAATAGGGGTAAACAAACAAAACAGAGGGTCAAAACCGTGAATATGTGAACAGAAGATAACAAAATAGAGGGACAAAAAGGGGAAACAACTAAAACAGAAGAGTAAAATGGGAACAAAAATGTGATAAAAAATTCACTATAGATTTCTGGATAGCCTCTTTTATTAATATATATATATGTATATATATATATAATAAGTCTCTAGTACTTAAAACCAACTCATTCAAAGTCAGGAAAAAACTCAATAGCAAGGGATTACACGACTTTTCTACTAATAGCAAAACCACACAAAGTGAAAATATACCCTGTCAATGATTTTCTTTAGTCTCAGTGTAAAATCTATTTCTCTATCAAAGACTAAGTCAAAATTCGAAGTCCATTTCAAATACCTGAATATCCATTTCAAAGACTGCCAATGAACCTTACCCGAATTAGCCATGTACTTGCTAACAATGCTCACTACCTATGAAATGTCTGGACGAGTACAAACCATTGTATACATTATACTATCCACTACATTGTTATATGGAACACTAGCCATGAATTGTTTGTCATTGTCTGTTTGAGAATATAGAGATGCGAAAAGTTTAAAAGATGTAGCAAGTGGTGTATTTGTTTGGAATTAGACATTCCAAATCTCTCTAGAAATTTCTCAATGTATTTTCCTAGGGACAAGTACAACTTTCCAACTTGCCTATCTCTGTGGATTTTCATCCCTAAAATCTTCTTTACAGCATCTAAATCTTTCATTTCAAACTCATTACTGAGTTGTGTTTTCAGCAAGTTAACATCAAACTTACCTTTAGGGGTGTAACCGGTCCGATCTGGTCCAATTTTGGACAAAATCTTGGAGCAAACTGGTATGACCAGTTTTGTATTTTTCAAAACCGATTATGCATCAGTTACCCTCCTAAACCAGTACTTCCGGTTTTACCGGTTTCTTGTCCTGTCTGATCCGGTTTTTCGATTTTTTTAAAATGTAAATTTGACATTAATATAATATTAGACTAATAGTTTTAAAATTAGACTATTAGTATAGCTATATAATACATGATCAATTACATTTTCATTTTTAAGATTAAACTTTTATTTTATAATAACATTATCTTATATATAATTATATTAATAGCATATGATCAAACAAATTAAAAATGTTCATGTTTAAGATTAACATTTTATGTTATAATTTATAAATTATAATATGAAATTATTTTATATATGATATATAATTATATTATATATAAAAAAATTTCACATATAATTATAAATTATATATAAAACTTATATATTAATATATAAAAAATATTTTGTATAAAACTTATATATAAAATATTATTTTTTATATATATTTTATCAACCGGTCCAGTCCAGTCCGAAAAATCCCAAAATCGAACCTGACCGGTTTCGGCCAGTTTATGAAATATAAGAACCGGTCCCGAACCGAACCGATTCAAAACCGGTAAAACCAGTTTGGTCCAGTCCGGATCAGACCGGTTTACCGATTTTCCAGTTTAAATTTATACCTCTACATGCTTTTAACATAAATAAGTATATCATCAACATAAAGTAGCAAATAAATGAAAGACTCATCAGATAACTGCTTGTGATAAAACAACTATCATAGCTACTACTCAAATAACCATGATCAATCATAAAAGAATCAAAATGCTTAGACAATTGCTTCAGAGATTGCTTCAAATCATACATTGATTTCTTCAATCTGCACACATAATTTTCTTTACCTTCAACAATGAACCCCTCTCATTGATGCATGTAAATGGTTTCTTCAAGCTCACCATTAAGGAATGTTGTTTTAACATCAAGTTGTTGTAGCTCTAAGTCATACAATGCCACCATAGCATGTAACACTTTGATTCAATTGTATTTTAAAATTGGAGAGAAGACTTCATTGAAGTCCACACCTTCTCTCTGACTATAGCCCTTTGCAACCAAGCATGCCTTGTACCTTGCATTTGCAACACCCTAGATTCCTTCTTTTATCTTGAAAACCCATTTGCAACAAACAGTCTTAATCTTTTTCAGCAACTTAACCAAATCCCAGGTTTGGTTCTTGTGAAGAGACTCAATCTCTTCAATCATCGTTGCACACAACTAAGTAGACTCTTTACTCTTGAAAACTTCTGAATAACTGGAAGGCTCTTGGCCATCAATGTTCTCTGCCATAGTAAGTGCAAATATCACCATGTATGCATGAGCATATCTCTAAGGTGGCCTAATCTACCTACTCTGTTTACCAATGGTTATACTGTAGTTTTGCTCACCTTGTGCACCACTATCAGAATCAGAATCATGCTTATCAGTAATAGCATGATCTTGGGTGCCGCCTAGCACCTCTTGTGAAGCCTCAATCTGCAACTCCACCTTCTTGCCATTACCATACTATTTACCTATGGACACAGTAAACTCCTTTCTTGGATTAAGCATGGATTGTTCATCAAATACAGCATCCCTGCTAATTACAAGCTTAGGTAATTTAGGATCAATACACTAGAACAAGAATTCTTTCACACCACTGGCATATCCAATGAATATGTAACACCCCCTTCCCATAGGCCAGGAGTGTCACGTATTTTTTATAAAATAAACCCGGCAAGAGATCTCATATTAAAAAAATCAAATTAGGATTTATTTCATAAAAACTTTGTCTAAATAAAAAATGTTCTCCAAAATATTAATGAATAAACTGAATAAAAGTCATGTCATAAAAGTAATTTTAATCTAGGAGGTCTGAAACTAAATCAATTGCTTCTTCTAATCCTAGCCTGCCTGCTTGTAATCATCATCCTCACCTGGGTGGTTAAAAATATGAAAACAAACTAAAATGAGTCGAATACTCAGTAAGAAATCCATCACAACGTTAACATACTAAACATAAGGTTTTCATAAAAGTTTTCATACTGAGAATTTAAAATTTATGACTGTTCATACCGATGTTTATGTTATGCATGAAGGATTTTTCTAAATTAACTAACTGATCTATTTTAACTGACTGAACTGACTAGCCAACACACTTAACCATGTGTGCAAAGTTGTGCACCAGCCCCACGTCCCGCTGCAGTAAGGGGTGCCGCTGATAGTATTCTGGCATACTATGGTGGACCATGCTTGAGTCCGTGGCTTACACATCCACTCTGATCTGAACTGCATTGGTACCATGTATCTGAATGACCATCTGATTAACTGATCTGATCTTATCTTGCACTTGAACCTAAGATAGCTTATGTGTCTTATACCCATGAGATGCATGACATAATACATACATAATTATAATTTCTGAATCTGAACATGATGCGGAATGACATGATCGTGTGCTATGTTGGATGACATGTATGCATATGACATGAGTGGTACATAAAAATAGTTGTCAAAGAACTGGCTTGAATAATATTTATATACAAGCTGAACTGTAATGATCCTAATTTGTGATCAAATTACTTACCTTGCTGCGCTTCTTCTTGAATCTCACTTCGTAACTCATTACCTATACATAGTATTAAATATCACTAAATATGTCTAGAAACAACATGTACTAATAACCTACTTAATTAAATTCATAATCTAAAAAATAGTCAAATAAATCTTCTGTTTAACACCATAATCAATAAATTATGATATTTTAAATTACTTAAAATACTAATAACATATTATAATTTAGTAGAATACTTGGACTATTTTAAATAAGTCATAAAAACCTCAATCCTTAAAAATAGATTTACTTTCTTAACATAATTATTCCATCTTATAAGAAATCTAATAAATATTAATATCATTTTAATACTCTTAACATATTTCTTTATTTTAAAAATTTACACTTTAATAGCATAAATATATCAAAATCTATTATAAAAATATTAGAGGTTCATTTCATATCATGGATTTAGTATTTAAAATAAACGATAAAGCACTTGCTATTTACTATTGAAATTTAATTTTAAAATTAATACCAAATAATATAGTTTAAAATTCCTTAATTGTCTATTTAAAATATAACATAAGAAATCTTAAAAAATCTAGTTAAAATAGTCAATTAACATAATCCGTTCAATAGTATAAAAATATACTTTAAAATATATTTCAAATTCTTTTAAACACTTCTTTATAAAAATGAACCTTGACTAATATATTTATTTAAGTAAAAATTTTGACTTGATTAAAATTCTAAACCAATAAAATCAATAAAGCAGTTATTGAAACATAATAAAATTAAGCCCAATTTAAAATACATCAAAAGGTTCCTTCAAGATGATTTACGGGAGCCTTCAAAGTAAGGGTTTTAAGGGCATAATAGTAATCTTATTATTATAGTATGTAGTAAATAAAAACTTGAAACACAACTTAATACTATAAAGAGAAACAGAGGTGTCTGGGGAGAGAGGCGTGCGACAGCGCCGATACTCATCGAGGGGAGGAGCTGCACGACATGGCACGTCGGCTCTGGAGTGTCTGGAAAATGGCCGGCAACATGACTAGGAGGTCCCTGTGGTGGTGCGACACCGAGAGAGGGAGAGAGAGCTAGCAGTAGGGCTTTCCGAGAGGGAGGAGGAGCACATGGCTGAGCTGGGTGGCCGACGGTCGTGTGCTCATCGGGAGGAAGTGGGTGCAATGGGGTTGTGCTGGTCGGCGTGCTCTGTGGTTGAGGGTGGCTGGGCTGTGGCTTACGGTTGGAGATCAATAGGTGCTCTATTTTTTGTGTGGGAAATAGGGGATCCCCAAGAGGTTGAGGGTGGTGTTTTCCGAGTGGGTGAGGACCAAGCTGCAATGGAGATGGAACGACGAGGATCGTGGTTTGTGGAGGTTGTTTTCACGGCAACTGGGTGAGCTGCGACTTGTTGTTGCGGCGGAGATCATGCAGGGACTGCAGTGCAGATGAGGTCGTGATTTACGTGGCAGGCATGCAACGCTAGTATGGCTTGGAGGAGCTTCGCAGCGGCGTGAAGCTTGGCAGCACAAGAGGGTCGACGGCAACCCTAAATTGATGAGGAAAAAATTCTGTTTGCATGGGACGTGTGCATGAGGGAGTTGAGGTGGAAAGAGACGGTAACTATTCTTGAGTTTTCTTCATGCACAAAGGGTTATAAATATAGGCGAACGAAGAACAAAAACAAACCCTAGAGGGATGAGGGAGACGTGTATGTGCATGTGAATATGAGTGGAGACGTGCGAGGTGGAGAAACCGATCATAAACTAAGTTGGTATGGTTTAGGAATCTCAATGGAGATATAATAATAATAATAATAATAATAATAATAATAATAATAATAATAATAGTAGTAGTAATAGTAGTAGTAGTAGTAAGAAAAATACATAAAATGTATCTATGGCCTAATCTTAGGATCGGGTTGTTACAGAATATGCCAGCCTTCTTTGCCCTTGGTTCAAGTTTCCCATCATTAACATGAAAATACATAGGATAACAAAAAATTTGCAAATTTGAATAATTAGCAAAACTACAAGACGATACCTCATTTTGAGTTTTCAAACCAATAGCTATGACTGGAGAGCAGTTAACCAAATAACAAGTTATGTTGACTACCCATAAATCTTTAGACAAGCCGGCATTCGAAAGTATACCGTGGGCTCTCTCCAAGAGAGTCATATTGATCCGTTCAGCCACACCATCTTGCTGTGAAGTGTGGCTAACTATCAAGTGCTTGACAATACTTCATCTTTTCAAAATTCATTAAACTCACATCCACAA
This sequence comes from Cyclocarya paliurus, assembly GCA_029856935.1. Taxonomy (NCBI): domain Eukaryota; kingdom Viridiplantae; phylum Streptophyta; class Magnoliopsida; order Fagales; family Juglandaceae; genus Cyclocarya; species Cyclocarya paliurus. The sequence continues at coordinate 2,913,409 of CM056946.1, read as the reverse complement.
AATTCAATACCATTGTTAGTTTGAAATCACTTTACCTTCTTGCCTGTTTGATTTTCAATCAAATTCTTCTACTATTTAAAGTTAGCAAATATCGCTCTTTTGTTTTAGAAAATAAATCCAAACATTTCTCAAGTAATTACCTATAAAAGTGAGCAATTACTGAGCTCCACTTTCGATGGAACAAAAGATGGATCCCAAAGATCAGAATGAATATAGTCCACAATACTTTTAGTTCTGTGAACCCATGTAAGAAACTGAACCCTGCATTGTTTATCAAACACATAATGTTTACAAAATTCAAATTTCTCTATCTTCTAATCACACAACAAACGCCGCTTACTCAGGATAGCCATCCTCTTCTCCCTCATATGACCCAAACACATGTGCCACAAAACGGTAATTTCAGAGCCTAGAATATTTGAAACAAACACTACAGTTGAACCTATCACTATACTGCCCTGAAGGAAATAAAGATCACCTGTCTTATTTCCTTCCATTTCAATCATGGAGCCCTTACTAACTTTAATAGTTACACCTTCACCGGTTGTACCGGAAACCCAAAAAATCAAGAAAGTCGAAAGAAATAAGATTTTTCTTCAAATATAGGATGTGTCGAACATTAGACAATGTTCTGACAATCCCATCAAACATCTTAATCCTAACTGAATCAATCCTAGCAATTTTACAAGTCATATCATTTCCCATTAAAATAGAACCACCGTTGACTCGCTCATAGGTAGTGAATCAATCCCTCTCAGGACATATATGAAAAATACAAGTTGAGTCCATAACCTACTTGTCACCAAAACGACTATTAGAGCCGCTAATTGCTAAGATAATACTTGAACCGTTAGATTTTTCATCAGTAACACTAACGACATTAGAGGAACTCGTGCCTTCCTATTTGTTTTTTAGTTTTGGACACTCATTCTAGTAATGACCAAATTTATGATAGTAATGACATTTAATATTTTTCTTGTTAAATATTGATTGTGAATTGCCCCTGGATTTACCACTGTTCTTCTCAAACTTCTCTCGTTGGATCTACCCCTGCTAGAGGAATCCTCAACAAATAAACCATTGACTTGATTATCCATCCCCTTCAAATTCAATTTATTTTTCAATTCCTTAGAATTCAAAGTAGATTTCACATTTGTCAAGGAAATATTATCTCTACCATACAACATTGAATTCACAAAGTTATCGAACGACATAGGAAACAAATACAAAACAATTCAGGCTTGATCTTCTTCAAGCTTAATGTCCATATTCCTCAAATCCATAATACTTTTATTAAATTCATCTAAGTATTTAGAGATAAGAGTACACTCCTTCATTTTGAGCGTGTATAACCATTACTTCATATACAAATAGTTTGTGAGCGATTTCTTCATATACAAGCCCTTAAGTTTAGTCCAAAGACCAGTAGCAATCTCTTCATCAGCAACCTCCCTCAAAACTCCATCTGATAATAACAACAGAATAGCACTATTCTCTTCTTCTTCTCATGACGATGTAGAAGAATCACCAGACATATTCTCATCCAATACTTTTGACAAACCTTGTTGTCACAACAAATTCTTCATCTTGATGTGCCATAAACTGGAACTATCCTAAGCATCGAATTTCTCCACTTCAAACTTTGTCGTTGTCATCCTTCAAGATCTCGCACAAAGCCTTGTGCTCTGATATTAGTTTGTAGGGATTAACTAGCCATCAACGACAAATTTGAAATATAATAGTGGAAACAAACAAAACAAAAATCAATAATCACACATAGAACATCAAGACTTAAGTGGTTCGGCTCAATGTGAGCCTACGCCCATTGACAGGGTCAATCTCAATGAATTCATTATCAACAAATGTAGAGTACAAGAGATCAATCACAAAATTCTTAATCCCAAGACCCCAATACACCCAATAGAATCTTGGAATAGTAACAAGAGGACCACCTCTCTCTCTCTCTCTCTATATATATATATATGTATTCAGGTGCTCAGGAGGTAAAAAATATTAATGTACAAGGTGAACAACATGTATTTATATTGAAACGGCCCGGAGCCCTGGAATACGAACATTCGCTTGAGCAAACATTAGGGCTGGTGCTAGCTCGAGTTGAGTCTCGAGTGAGTGTCGAGCAAACTCTCAGGTGAGAATCCTGCTCGAGCTGAGTGTTGAGTGGGTGTCAAGCGAACTCTCTGGTTGGCATCCCTCTTAAGCTGATTGTCGAGTAGGTATCATGCAAACTCACGGTTGTGTCCAGCTCGAACTAAATGTTGAGCAAGTGATGAGCGAACTCATGACTATCTAATGCTTTGCTGGGGCGGCCAAGACACCACTTGAGCAAACAATCTGTAGTGGCGCTTTTTCAAAAAGAATCAAACCACCTCTCAACAAAGTCTATGGACTGTGGCTTACAATTTTGACCTAATAAGTCCACTTCATACTTTTCTATGCAGTAAATTGTACGAACATTTTTCACTTAGTCGTGAAAATGAAAGGAACCTGCCGTCCATTAATTCATATAATTTACATATATATTGATCATCGATCATGTATAACTATATATATTTAAGAGGATTATAAAATTTGAACATTACACTTATATTTTACACATCAAATTATAGAGAATAGTGAAAGAATTCTATGAAGATTTCTTCTTCATGCATGGACCATCTAAAACTTTATTTAGAAGCTAGCCCCAATTAACTTGTTGCGATCGAAATCAAAATTTGAGATGAACTCCATGACTATGAAGATTAAATGGGGCATATTAATTAGCTTTCAGTTTGTGCAAGTTACAATATAATTTATGTAAGCCCCAACGATCGAGACAGTCATTATCTATGCTATGATTATGATTTTCTATTGGTGGTTTGTTTGAGACTTTAAAACTTTGACATAAATAAGATGCAAAGAATTTAATTAGCTAATTCAAAATTACTGTTCACTAATAATGTTTTTTTAAATCAAATTCTAGTCTCGCCCGTTTGTGTATTTTCAATATCGTGACTTTTTTTCCTTTTTCTTGTTTTAATGTGGAGTGAAACAATTGAAAATCATACCCCAACATGCAGTAATAATATTATTACGTCATGAATTCATGAATGTCATCAAAATGGAAAATGCTGAACTTTCTAGGAAAATCTTATAGACTTTATGTGATTGGTAACCCAACATGACTAATGTAATTATTAAAATTGGTTTGACTTAGTTTTTCAATTTAAATTAATTGTGGTTTGTTAAATACGAAATAAATTATATAAAAAAATATATTTAGTAAAACTTGTACGTACGTAGTACATGAACTAGAGTTACCCAATCAAAATCTTTTATGTTGTGAAGCAAACACCTTGCAAGGGCATAAGTGAGGCCTGAATATCTTTGTTTTGGTTTTTCATATCTTTTTGGTTGAATATATTATCATAAAATGAAAACCCGGCCTAGAGAAAATAACTAAGGTCTCGTTTAGTTACACAAATCATATTATCTCATTTAATTATTACAATTTCTTTTAAACTAATCCCACACAAAACATAATAAACATTTTAACCTTTTCAAATTCTAAAATAAAATAACATTAAAATTTATATTTGAATATTATTTTATACATCTTATATGTATAACAAAACGAGACCTAAGTCATTTTAGTTCTCTTACCCACCTTTCAAGTAGATAAGAAAAAGACAAAGACACAAATAGGGTTCAGCAAAAATTCCAAAATTTGATTCCGCCTCTAATTTTGCACCGACTCCACTCTAATTCTGACTTATCAGAGTCAGATTTGGAGTTTTTTAACAATGAAAGTTGGAATTGGTGGTGGCGATATACTGACTCAGACTCCAACTCCGATATGGTACATATTTTATAAAAATATATGTAGTTTTTACATATGAATCATATATATTTTATATAACTATAACTTATATAGTTAATTAAATTCAATAATAAACTAGTATGAGTAAATTTTTATAAATATATGCTTATACTATAATATAAATAGACTAAATTCGCTAATAAGAGTTTAGTATATGTAAACACCATACTATTAACTCTTACTACTATGTAACACAAACGTATAATAACAACTAATACTAATGTATTGTGTATAAATACAAGAAAAAATCTCCACAACCTCCTACTATTCACACAATCTCCACACACCATATTTTTTTTTAATTTTTATTATTTTTTTCTTTTATCAAATATTTATTATATGAATAATGAATAGAAAATTTGAAATAGTTTAAAAAGAATAAACTCAAAAAATATTGAAAAAAAATATTAAACAATTTTAAAATTTAAAAAAATATGGAGTGTGGAGTGTGGAGGAGGTTGTGTAGCAAAAATTTAAATACAAATATACAAATTTATAACAACATGTAATACTAATGTATAAACATTAACATATAATAATATCTCATACTAATGTATAATAACAATGATTTATTTTTTTAATGTTGGTTATGTTTTAATAAAATTGAAATTGAAAAAATATTTATTTTAAAAAAAATTAAAATTTGAAAACTCAAATCCGATTAGTGAGAGATGAATATTGTCAAATTGAAATTAAACTAAGCTAAGAAAAAAATTTCAATAAAAAAAATCCAAATTCCACTGTGCACCGACATTGCCCGTGCTTAGCTCTGGACACAAATAAATTTAGGTAAGAGTGCCTGTTCCGGAGTTGGGTCAACAAACTTTCGAAGTCAACCTCTTTTACTTTTGCTCGTTAAGATCTTTGACGGTTTTTTTGAAAGGAACGATTCAAACTAGAGAACTGTCCCAAAAACATGTGATCTTCTATTTTTCGGTCCTTTTGTCCTTTGTTTCTTTAATTGACTCAATTAATTTGTCCACGTGGTTCATGACCAAATAATATTATTAATAATATAATATAAATAATTTAATTTAATTTTTCTTAAATTTTTTAAGATAAGTGATAATTTCACTTAGTGTCATACTCTTAAATTTGAATATTATCTTTAAATTTTATCTCATTTAATTAAATATTTCATATGTTAAACTTAGTCATTAAGAGAAAATTTGACCCACACGTGAAGTAGATTCTTAAGAATATAATATAAATAATTAAATCTATCAATTTAAGTTTTGGGACAATTAGTAATTTTATAAGTATTAAAATTATACCCTTCATGAAAAATTCCTAAAATTATGCATGCAGTAATTAATGTAGGCTACAAGCTGATCTGAAAGAAGTTCAATTCCGGTTGGAGATCGATGGTATCCCAAAAATAGGATTTGGGAAAGTCTTTTCCGTGTAATACAAATCTTTGTCATTTGAATGTAGAAAACGAGTCCCAAATAATATTGTATATTCTTTTTCTAAGCTCTTGACTTTTTCCTTTTCTTTTTCTGTGCAATAATGTTGTATAGTATATTAAAAAGTATATTGATTCTTTTAGATTGTAGGTAGCAAACAAAAGGAAATTAACACACACGGTCGGAGATATAGATTGAGGTCAGAGTTCTAGCAACATATACATATGGGTTCGTTCCGAAGTCCATCAACTTTCGGATCAACCTTTTTGACTTGGGCTTTGTAAGATCTTGGACGATCGATCATTCGAAAACAAAAACAATTTGTTTTGGGTCTGTTTGACGATCGATCCTTACCAAAACGATATAGTTAAGTACCATGCATTGACTAGCTGAACAAACATATATAAATATATATATATATATATATATATATATATATATTTATATATATTTATATATTTATATATTTATATCATGATCTTCGAAAATTTGGGCCTATTTTCCCTGATCATGTGTTTCTTTAGGACACTCCATTCGGGTAGCAATATATATAATATATAACAATTCTGCTATGTACAGTCGGTTGATGCAAACGCTGTGGAGTGGCCCAGGCCACATCAACTAAAATATAAAAAAAAAAAGACAATTAACTCTGCCATCTTCTCTCCCCTGCACTGTCTACGTACAATCGAACCTCAACTACTTTCTCCATAACACCGCTTTCTCCATAGCACCGCCACCCCCATAGCACCCAACGCCCGTAAACAACTACCACCGTGCATGACCCGCGCCATTGCACCTCCACTCCACCCCACGAAGAACCACATCACCGAAACATCTCCATAGCACCGCTTTCTTCATAGAACCGCCACCCCCATAGCACCCGTAGCCAACCACCGCCATGCATGACCTGTGCCACTCCACCTCCACTCCACCCCATGAAGAACCACATCACCGAAACATCTTTGTTTTGACTCCTGAAAGCAGAGCCCAGCTCTTCCGTTTGGCACGACTCCTTCGCAAACAACCAGCTCTTCCACGCCACTACCACCTACACAGAGATCATAGCCGAATACCCCAAGCCACCCCAGCCCGTTGCTACTCCTCTCAGTGAGTCCCTCTCTCACTCATCTTTTCTCCGCTCACTCTCTTGCCTCTCTTTCTCTCTCAACCATTGTCCACCCGATGCCCTCACCCAACTTCAGCCATGCCTCCAGAGTTCATCCAGCCCAGCCCAGCCTAGCCACAATTCATTCAGAAAAATGGCGTTCATTTGGGATGGAGGAGAGGGAAGGGTCTGCTTGATTTAATTGGGGATGGAGGAGAGGGAAAGGCAGTAGGACAAACGAAAAAAAAAAAAAAAGACAAAACGCACTGTTTTTCTTTTTCCAACTCAGCAGCCGTTTGCAACAAGTTTGCACCCGACACTTGCAACAAGTGTTTTTCAATATATAAACCCTTGTAAAATGTACCAAAAATAGGCATAAACGTACTGCGCACTGGCTGGCTTATAATTTTGAACCAGATCAAGTATCACTACAACAAATATGACCCTTTTCCACGATTTTTTTTTTTTTTTAAGATATACATTCATGGCAAATATATATCTGATGATATGAAAATTATTCGTGGGAAAAAAATTAGCCTTTTACCATGAGATCACGTTGACAAGTAAAACTTTGTTGAAAAACAACCTTTTTCACGGTGAAAAAGAGATTTTTGCGGCAACTGTTTCTTGCCGAAAATAATCTTACCATAATGTTTTTTCTTTCTCGAGAAATTCTTTTTGCGACGAGCTTATTAGCTTTTTTTTTGCGACTTTGTATCGCCACAAATATTCTTACCAGAATTGTTTTCCACTCGTGGAATATTAGCTTTTACGATGATGTTAATGGCATTTTGCAGTGACATTTTATCGCCGAAAATAATCTTGCCAGAAATATTTTTTTAAATTTTGGGAAATCAGAATTTGTGGTGACGTCTTGAGATTTTGCTGTAATAATAACCCGCCACAAAATCTAATCAATTAAAACTATTCTTTTCCCCCTTCTTTTCCCATTATTCCCTTCTTCTCTCTCTCTCTCTCTCCTACCCTCCAAATGACACCCCCTCCTCCATGAGACCCTCCCTTCTCTCGCATGTCTCCACCGTAGCAAGCCGTTGCCACCACCGCCGCCACCTACTGGCCTCACCCCCCCAACATCGTCGACCCCTCCACCTCCAATCCTCCCTCACCCTTTTTGCCTGACGCCGTCGTTTCTCCTCAAGCCAACCTAGCCACGACCCTTGGCTTCTCTCCATGGCACGACGCTGTGTGCCACCGTGAGCAGCCCACAGGTACGCCTTCAAGCCTCACCGGCCAACCAGCCCCTCCTCCCCTAGCCTTTCCCTCAGCCCTCTCACCCTCCTGTCGAAGATCTCTTTCTCTCCGCGTGCCCCTCTCCCCACGGCTCTACACCGCCGCTAGTCTACCCTCCACACCACCGCGAGGCCACCCCCATGCTCCACCCCCTCCCCTGCCATGGCCAACCCCTGTGTGCGTATTTGAAGTTGGATTTGATGGAGATTGAAACTAAGCTTTTGGGTTTTGATACAGGTCCGTTACTGTCAGGCTAATTGATGACAAGCAGAATATGCTGAGTGGCATTGGTTTTGTTTTGTTTAGGTTCGCTTAGTAGCTGAAACAACACAAGAAGAGGAGAAAATTGCAAAAAATCTAATCTTCGATAGTAGTGCTTTTAGTGAAGGTACAATGTGCTTGGTCGGATTGTGATTGAGCTGCATTATTGCATATTTTATATATTTAAAATCAATATATTTTTAATCGTTTTATTATTTTATCATTGGTTTTAGATGGAAAAATGGTTAAAATGAATAAATCCAAGTTGTGATTTAAATTGATTAAGAGCATAGTTTATGCTTAATTTTATAACTTGTGATTTAATTGGACAATATTTATTCACATGCAAAACACATTTTTTTTAATATTTTATTCTCCATCTTTTGTCTAATTTTATTTTTCTTTTCAATTATTTATTTATTTGGTTTCTTTCTCTAGTTTTATTTTTATTATTTTATTTTCTGTTTTACAGGTTCTGCAAAACGACATGTCGTTTTTCTCTAGGATTTGAAACTGCAGTTTGCTAAACGACGTGTCGATTAGTCCATAGAAAAAAATGACACGTCGTTTGTACGTTGAAATTAAAACTCCCGTCTACTAAACAACTTGTCGTTTAGTCAGTAGACAAAAACAACAAGTCGTTTTCGTCATCTTCAACCTCCAGCATACGTACTCCATGCATGCGTTCGGACGGCCACCCTCCACTGCCCCATTGCTCAGCCACCTACACCTACGGTAGCAACCCCGACAGCACCTCCACCACGTTGCCAACGTCCCTCAGAACCAACCACCTTGCGCAATTGCACTACTCCGCACCGTAGCACTCCCACGACCGAAGCCTCCATGCACTAGTCCGTAAGCTTCATCATGCACCGTAGCACTCCCACGTCCGAAGCCACCATGCGCCTCCACCTCCAAGTAGCCACTACCATTGAACCTCCATACACCACAGTGGACCACGCTACACCACAACGTCGCAAGCCAATGCTCAGCCTTCTCCATGCACACGTACAACCTGTAGCAGCCAGCGCTGCTTAGCCCACAGCCTCTTCTTGTACAGCTGCAGCCAAGACCAACCAAGCTGCCAAGCGCCACCTTTCACCATCACCATGCACGGCCAAAAACCAAACTAATCCCCTGTTTTTGACACCCAAAAACAGAGCAGGCAGCAACCTCTTCTCTATCTCTTGACTCCATCTCTTTCAGTTAGTATTGGAGGAAAGCAGAAATAATAAAATGGAAATAGAAAAGAGAGAAAACCAGAGAAAGAAGAACTCACGTAGCACGGGAAGGGAAAGAAAATAAAAGGCTAAAGGCTGCTGCGAGATCGGACGAAAATCATGTGATTGACAACTCACACAGGGACCCCAGTGGCTTTGTTTGGAACATTTTTGCTATAGTGTTAGGACGCACAGACGCGAAAAACTTGACAGAATCAAGATGAAAAACATAAAAGTAATAAATGCATGCGATTTCATTTGGATGGACATGAAGACACGAAACGTGAAATGAAGAAGAAGAAAAATAAAAGAAAATCCAGTGGAATAAAAAGCTTTTCAGACAGCAACGGAGAAGACGCTGGGCAGTGGAAGATGAACTGGAAAGAGGCCGATTCTTTTGCATGTGGGGAACAATCCAGACACACATAGGCCAGTGGCAGATGAAATATCTTCTCAGTGGATGATTACATGGCATGTTTCATGAACGGAGAAAATCATCAGATTTTAGAGAGCATTATTGAAGAAAGTTTCGGACTGCAGTGAGTTTCGGAACTCACAATTTTTGATATTTTTTCTTGTTTAAATGGACAGCTAAGTCCAAGTAAAGCTAGGGATGAACTTGCACAATTGAGAGTGTTTTTAATTTATTTTTGATTCATGTGATTGTTCTTTATTAATATAAATTCTTGTTTATCATTCACTAATTATTTATGGTATTTTCTTATCTCCAAATAATTTAGGAATTGATTCCCTTCATAGATTCAGTCATGCTTTTTCTATAGAATAGTTAAGATCCTTGATTATGTTTGGATTAATTCATTGTCTTTATTGATTTAATTTTTTGCTGCAGTATTGCCCCTGGGTATATTGTCGTCGATGGGTTTTGTCAATAAGGATGATAATTCACAGAGTTTTAAAAAGTAGTGAATGATTTATCAAATAGTTATTTTTAGATTAAAATGGTTTGTAGTTCTATATCTTCCAATTGGAGACTTTGAATAAATCTCCAATTTTGTAATTTATTGAATCAAGAATAATTAGAAATATCCAATTTGTGCAAGAAATTCTTGATGCTTTACTATTTATAATTTGAGTGATCCTTATTTTTATCATTGTAATTTTATTTACTAAATCACATTAAAACCAATTCTTTCTTATTGATCATTAAATATTTTTCTTTAGTTCTTTTTATTATTTGTTGTGTTTTCTTTAATCTGTCTCCATGTGGAATCAACACCCTAAAGCTGTGCTACAGCTACCGCGTTATGTTTTGGGCGTAATTAGGCTGTTCTTAATTTCTAAACTTTTTTATAGTTGGGAGATTGACGCCTTTATATTTTTAGGTGGGGTTGGTGTCCAAAAGTGAGGCTATTCAAATGACTGAGGATGCTGAGCTTGATTTGGTATTTCCGAATTGTTTAGTGTGCTTTATTTCTTTGCTTTCTGAACAACTAAATGTAGTGGCTAAAAAGTGTGCAAAACAAGGAGTACAAGTTTCTTTTTTTTGCTTGCTAAAATATGTGGCAACAAACTTGTCAATTCATTATATTGTCAATACACATATCAAATCCTGTTCTTTGGTTGGCTAGACTCACGGTCAGGAGTTTCTATGTGCTTCTGTTGTGTGTATGCCTGCGGTAGGTGTTAAAAATCATTTAGAATAGTTTGCATCCCAGATGGGTCATTAGCCAAGAACCACTTTTGTTCAGTTTTTATATTTTCTTTCAAATGAACAACTGGTTCTTTGTTAGTTTCTGGCATCTCGGTCATTTGAGTAATTTGGTTGCTATTGTTTCTTTTGTTAGCTTCCCATTTTCTTACTACACTGTTAATTGATATTAGCCAATGAGTTGTAGCTCAAATAACTCTTCCTCCTCTTATAAAAATAGGGTGGAAGAAAAGGTCGTGATACTTGCTGGGTTTATGAGTAGCTTTTCAATAAGGGAAAAAAAGGTTACTTGATCAGGCTGACTCGCAAGAGATTACTTGATCCTAGTAAAATTAGTACTAGGATCTCTTGTTTCTCGTAATAATTTCCTTTTTTATTAGTTTTAAATATTCTTGTTCAACTTTTCAAGTTATGTTGTATGTTGACGTGGAGGTTAATGGTGTCTTATTGATGGTAAAGAGGGTGAAAAATATCTCAGGATGAACTTATTCAATTCATTATTTGGGTTGCTTGGTCACTTTTCTTTAATTTTAAACATCTTACATTATTGGACTCCCATACTTTCAGATGTGTTTCAATGAGATTTATGCAAGAATCTAATATGCAATGGAATTATATTGGAGTCATTTTGAATTATGCATTCCCATTCAAATTATCTTGTTAATCCCACCCTTCATTGACTGGGCAAAGCACTTTATCTGAAAACTTATCTTCACTATGTTTCAAGCATTTGTTGACAGTGGAGCCCAATCATGTAAGATTGTTTTAGGTATATCCAATTGTTGTTATTTGCTTTACACTAGTAGTGGTAGTTATCTTTCAGTATAAGAGTTAGAGGGCACGGTTAAATTTATTGTCATCTTTCATTATATGAGTTAGGGGGCAAGGTAAACAGGCATTGGTTCTAAAGTGGATTTTTTTTTTTTTGTTTATTGGTTGGGCAATAGCCTATTTGGATTACAATAGAGTGGATGGAATGGAGTGGCTTCACTTGTATAACTGTGATTATGTTTGAGCATGGAATGGAGTTGGGATGAAAATGAATTGTTTTGAAGTGTTGTGATTAAGTGATCAAGTTGTAGTGAGTTTGTAAAGTATGATGATGATGTTGTTTTAATAGACAAATTTGTTTATATTGAATGTATTGGGTATGGATGAGGCTTGTAAAAACAAATGAATGCTTTGAATGGATTGTATGTTAATCTTATAAAACTTGAATGGATTGTATGATTGTGGTTTTGTGGAGCCATGAATTGTTACTTATAGAGTTTTGTGGTTGTGTGGTGTATGTGTATAAATTTTATGGGTAGTTTCCTCTCTTAGGTTCACATTAGAATTTTTTCTTGTGAATGTTGGCACAATATTTTTGGATCTCCAAGGTTCGAATATATTTATTTTAGCTGATATTAGACTATTTTTGGCTCAGTTTTTTTTTTTTCCTGAAATCTCTTAGTATTTGCCGCAAATTCAACTTGTGGCAAATACTTTTTTTTTTGCCGAAGTATTTTTTCCCGTGATAACCTTTCTTCGTAAATAAGTATTTCCGATGGAATATTTTGTGAAAAATATATATTTCCCACGAAAGTATTTTATCAGAAATACCAAAGATAACTTTTTCCACGAAGATATGTCATGGATAAACACTTTTTGCCACAACTTCTTCCCATAGAAAATGATATTATTTTCCATCTGAGACCGTATTTGCCACAATGAAAAAATATCTTAAGCACCACATATGTCGGTGGAAAAAAAAAGCTTTTCCCATAAACTTGTGGTTTGGTGGGAAAATACTCTTTTTTCACCAATTATATATCACGAGTCTCCCACGGAACAAATTGAATTTTTTCCCACTAATGATATACTTTTTCCCACGCCAGTCACTTCTTGGAAAAACCCATATTTGTTGTAGTGTATATGCATAGTTGATCGTTATTAGTAGTTTATAATTGTATGATAGGGCTTGCTAGCTTTAATAAAAGGACAAGCAAGCAGCTGCTCAATTCCTAAATGAAAAGAATGATTAAGCACAACGGGAAGAAAGGATCAAGAAGCTAGCTAGCTAGCTACTAAAGAACCTTGTCAACTTCATTTATTAAACAAACAAAAATATAAAGATTAACCAAAAAGAATAGCTAGCAAACTTTTTTTGTTGTCATTATTCTCACAATAAGTACTTACTGAATTATAAAATGTACCAAACGTTTTGGATTAATAGGTCATCATGATTCTCGTTCTATTTTATTTATTTATTTATTTACTTTGCTTTTATATTTTTATTTGTTGTTTTGGCTGATTGTTGAAATGTGACATCAGATTTTCGGATTGGGTGCAGATCGAGCAAAATGACCCTTTTGTAGTATTGTCCTTAGCACATGAACTCTTGGGTGACTTGTGAATGCCCTCTGGCTGATTGTTGAAAGACGAGGTGGAATTGTCGGATTGGGCTCAAATGGTCTAATTGGAGTTCCCTTTTGTAGTGATTCCAACAATAAATTATTAGCCATAGAATGACTCGCAAATGCCCTTTGGCCTAAGATGATCAGATTGGGTGCAGATGGAGGAATATTAGCCTTTTTTAGTACTAATCCGTGCAAATGAGCCCTTGAGTGACTTGTAAAGGCCCTTTGGCGAATTGTTGAAAGGCGACATGGAGTTTTTAGATTAGGCGCAGATGGAGGAATATGACCCTTTTGTAGTATTGTCCCTAGCAAATGATCCCCTGAGTGACTTGTGAAGGCCCCTTGGCAAATTGTTGAAATGTGACGCCGGATTTACAGGTTCTGCGGAGATGGGGGAATATGACTCTTTTGTAGTACTATCCTAATAAATTATCATTTGGGTGACTTGTGAATGCCCTCTGACTGATTGTTGAAAGGCAAGGTGAAATTCTCAAATTGGGCACAGATGGAGGAATATGTCCCTTTTGTAGTACTACTCCTAGCAAATGAGGCTTTGGGAGACTTGCAAATGCCCTCTTATTGATTTTTGAAAGCCGAGGTGGAATTCTCGGATTGGGCGCAAGTGTAGGAATTTGAACCTTTTGTTGTATTGTCCCTTGCATATGAGCCGTTGAGTGACTTGCAAAGGCCCCTTGGCTAATTGTTGAATTGTGACATGGAATTTTTGGATTGGGCGTAGATGGAGGAATATTATCTTTTTTGTAGTATTGTCCTTAGCAAATGAGCCTTTGGGTGACTTGCAAATGCCCTCTGACTGGTTTTTTAAAGCTAGATGGAATTGTCAAATTGGGAGCAGATGGACTAATTGGAGCACCCTTCTGGAGTGACTCCAACAACAAATGAGCCATTGAATAATTCGTAAAGGCCCTTTGGCTGATTGTTGAAGCTAGTAGTGGGATGTCAGTGCTTGAATTAAATGAAGATGGAGGGATTCGAGCTTTATGCTGCAACCCTAACAAAAGGATTTTGTTTAGCAATATTATTTTTTCTTCTCCATGCAAGATTCGACAAGCTTGATTTGCATTCATACTCATTAGAAAAGGCAATGTTGTGACTACAGGAAGCATTTTTAAGCCCTCACTTGTTCTATAAGCCAAAATATATGGATATAACCAACTGGATGCAAGTATCTATGAAGGATATAGAGGTGTGTATATATATATATATATATATATATCATGCGTATCCACCAACTTGTATATAAGACTTGAAATTTTCAACTTTTAGTATGTGGGAATCGTTTTACTATTTACTATGGTAAGAATTAAAACGTTGAATGGGTCTTAAATGACAAAACCGGGTTTGATTTGAATCCTAAAGTAGTCCAGTTTTCACATGCATGAAAAAAAATTAAGCAATGAACAGTTTTGTGAAGAAGAAAATGCATTTTCGATGGGCAAATAGTGCTAGTCTCGGTGAGGCAGAAGTAGTACTGCTTTGCAAAATTCAAAACATTTCGTCATTAGGACCACTAATTTGTGTAAAGCTACAAATAGAATTTGTATGCGGATTAACAAGGGGGCTTTGATCCTCAAGAGAACCTTAATTTTAGGGTCTCGTTAAAGATCATATAAATTATTCAAGTCTTGAATTCTTTTCATATATATGTTAATTAGTTCCTTTTGTATTTCATATATAGAAACCTTACATGGGTTAATTTGTAAATTCCAATAAACTCATTAGCATTTGTATTGAAATCCCCAGGCCAACTTCTAGTTAATGTAGATTTAGCTTAAGTACTCAAATGCAAAAATGATAAAGAGGCAGGGTACTTTGGCTTCGAAACTTTTGAAAGATATGTTGTTCATAAGCCCTGCAAAGAACTTGATTCTTTGGTTCAACCATCATTTAACTAGGAATTTTCTGGATAACTCCGGCCAGCAATTAGATAGGTCTGTGTCTTTCCCAGGACCGGAGGAAGGGCATTCAACTCGTGAAACTTTGCTTTCTCTTCGGGCATATATTTTGAATGGAAAAGAAACTGATCAGAGAGAAGAACGAAATGGTTCTAAAGGTAGCACAGCAAAAGAATGTGGAAGAAAAGAATCTTGACTGGAGGCCCCAGCTAGACCAGCATGCAGCGGACATTCCTTGTAAAATATCTTGTATGTGTCTAATGTCTATATGAGGTCATAGGTGTTCCTTCCAACTGTTTCATGTTCTCAATGCAAGAACTAAAATTCCTGAAACAGAGACAAAGACAAGAGGATTCAGTTGTGAGGATACTCAAGATAGGCTGCCCACTGGATGCTCATCCGGTTTCTGGTGTCATCAAAGCGTTCAGGGAACATCAAATTGTAGCTCAAGTTTCAAATGTTTTAACGGAGAATGGCAAGATTATTCATACATTTTCCTTCTGAAGTGATGCGACTCTTTAACTTAAGTTTCTGTCGGATGACTCGATGCTTTTCATAGAGAAAGTGATTCATGTTCTGATTTATGTTTTAAATTGCATAAAGGCCATGAATCATGTAGACTGGGGATTTAGGCAACAATTTCACTATGAAATAATTTCTATGCGAAATGAATCAATGATCATACCTCAGCTAAAGAGAACCGCTACCAGGATATTGGGTCTATATATAATCGAAAGCATTTTGTTGTAGCAACTTTGCAATTTGTTGTTTGAGAAATCTTTTGTTTTCTTTTACCTCCACCTTCCCTTCCTTGCATGCTTGAGGTCTATTTAATTGGGAAAAAAAAACTATTTAAATTATGCTTGCCATGAAGAATAGCATTTCAATAGGGAGCTAATTAGCTCGATACTTTGTAATTTATTAATATAGAAAATGAACCAAAAAAAGTACTATTTGCTTTGCTGTGATTTCTATTTCAGTGCCTCTGATTTTACAGGGAAGATTTTCTGTGGAAGTTGTACGTCCCTCGTGGATTTTTTTACCCGTATTTAGTATCTTTATTTTTATAAATAAGATAAAATGAGTTGAGATTAAAGTTAAAAGTTAAACAAAAATAAACATAGACTAGCTAAAATATTAGGTGTTTTTTTTAAAAGAAAATATTAGGTGTTTGACCTTGATGAATAAATTTCTTTTTCTTTTACTTATCGACAAGTAAAAAATAATAATAATAATTAAAAAAGAAAAAGAAAAAATAAGGGAATGTTTTGTCTTTTAAAACATAGTTTAATTTTCGGTTACGTGGCATGCATGCTTACAAAGAATTTGGCTATTGCTTGTCCAACATTACTAGTACTACTACTAGCTGTCTTAATTAATGTGACACGTACAAATCTAACCCTATATATTAATTAATTAATGTTCTTAATTTCCTCGTGGCTTGCATTGCTACGAGCTTAATTCGTCATAATCTAATACACTTATATAGTATAGTACAATTAATGCCTAAAATTGCATAGCAGATTAGAAGAAAGGAAAGAATGATTCTTGATCCACATTGGTTATTTGGGCTTCGATAAGTGCTCCTCGCATTCATCCATAAACATAATTAATAAATAAATGAATAAAAATAAATAAAGAGAAATATAGAGATTTACTTGGTTCTACATAATGCCTACATCCACAGATTGTTTGTGCGGCAAAATCTACTATAATGAATAATTTTATAATCTCTCATGATCTCACGTATCTCTCAATACAATAGAAGAATTTAGGAAAGATTCTTTAGAATCGTTATGTGTGGTTGAATTTGTACGTAGAGAGCTTCTGTAGAGAGCCTCTGGAGAGTTCGTCAGATTTGAAGGGATCTCCTCCTTATAAAGAGGTCTATTTGTTTTGAGTGATTGAATCTAACTTGTCTTGTAAAATCTTTTCCTTTTATGAGTCTCTTGTCTTATCTCTTCTTGACTTTATTTGTTAACTTGATTTTGTACCTTATCTTAAGGCTTATAAATTATAGGCTGCTGATTTGACTCAAACAAGTACTTTATTATATATGTATGTATGTATGTATGTATGGATATATATATATATATATATATATATATATATATATATATATATATATAATTGATGTAGTACTGTTCGATTAATATAATTTACAACGTTTTTGACTGTCTCGATTATCTTATCATGACCCGCAGTAGTAAGAATATTATATGTAGCTAGACCACGTTTCTCGGTATTTGGAGTTCAAGCTAGATATATACGTCGCGCGCGCGCGAGTTGATTCATTCCAGCTCGGTTCAACCTTCAAACCATGGCTCATTCAAACCCTTGTAGGCTTTAGTCAATGCATTTACGCCCCCATTGAAAAATCTACCAGATCAGCCAAACCCTATATAAGGAGCTCTCCTCAAACTTTATGAATCAATCTACTCATCAAAAATTTCTTTATATTTCCTTCCAAAATAAATTGGCTTCAGAGAGAGAGAGAGAGAGGATATAAACGGCAATTCCTCCATATTTAGCTTTAGAAATAAAGATGAGTTTATCTCGAGGGAAAAGCGTCTTCATAGTTCTGTATTTTTTAACCATTTTATTTGCTTCTCCCCAACTTGGAGCAACGAGGCCAATGGAAGGAGAACAATGGCGGGAGAAGGCTAGCCTTCTGGTTCTATCCCTTCAAAAGGGTACTCCTGTCCGTCCATCTGGTCCCAATCCATGCACTCACATCCCTAGAGGGGGCAAAGGTGTATGCACCTGATTAGCAGCTAGCAGCCCGCTGCCATGCTGCACATACGTACATGCACGTACGTGCAGCCTGCATGCCTTTTCCTGACTCTGTTATTATTTTGTTCTGGAAGTTATATATATGTTGCTACGGTACTTTCCTTTTCATGGCCAAGATTAGAAGTCACGACTGTAATAACATTTGATATTTATTATTTCTTTCATCAGCCTGTTATAATAACATTTGCATTGGGAACAACCATCTAAATTAAAGTACTATCGGTTGTGAACCTTGAAATTCATGTTACTTGCAAATATTAAGAAATTTATTGATTCCGTTTTTATTTTTGTTCTTTGAGTAATGAGTTATTTCCAAAGTTTTTTATATGCATGGCCACTTGAATATGTAATATGATCCTATATATATCACGAACTTTGGAGAGAGGTTTCGAACATACAACGTGCCAATTTAAGCGTGTTAACTTTTGGAACAAATAAGGATTAATGAAAATGTGTGATCAATCATAAAGATTTTTATCCAAAAGGAATGGATAAGGAGTTACTTAATTCCATGTCTTTTTTTCTTTAATTATATATTCATAAAAATAAAGCAGGAACATAAGGGATTATTAATGGAACTTCCATCATCTTTGTTTTTTTAATTATCCTCAAAACTTAACTCATGATTAGGTTAGCGATTGCATGTTGGATGAACATGTTCAGAAATGCATGCGGTGGTACCCGAAACTTATTCATGACTTGGACGGCATATTAGCCTCATACATTGGAGTACTACTGTTGGCAGCTAGCATTAATATTTGATGGGTATCGGATTTTGGTGGCCGATAATTAAGTACAATGGTTTTAAGCGTGTGTTAGTACGTCTTTGATAGCCAAAGAACAATAAATCGGTTCTAGATCATCAGGGAAAGGTCGATCCGGTTCCAGATGATTCGCTTCTTGCATGGTTTCATATTACAAGTACGTATGGTCATGTTAACCATTAATTCATGAACTTAGTTACATACGTACTTACATACATTCATGCATATTATATATATATATATATATATATATATATATATATATATCCGTTCATAAGTTGAAAAAAAAAAAAGCATATAATTTGCCATATTAATCTCATTAAATGTTTTCGACCATAACATACCGATCGAACGTTAGTCATTCTATTAGGTGAATTACATATTTTACGTTAATCCAAGTATACGTTCAATATGGCCTAGACTTTGAAATGCGGAAACCAGGACTACTACTTTTGTTGACGGGACTTCTATACATATATCATCCTCCCCATATGATCAAAGCTCTTTAATTTGTTAATTAATTATGATTAATTTTCAGTAAATGGTTCCTACATTTTCTAGTTGTTGGTGTAAATTGATCGGGCAGCCTGAAATACACTATAAGAAAATTGCTTATTTATGACCAGTTATTTCCTGTTAAAATAACTATTTCTTGTCAAAATGAATTTGTTATTCTCACAAATAATCGAGAAATGAATTTATTATTGTTACAAATAATTATTCTCATCTTAAATAATTTGTCATAAATATTTATTTTTCTTATTGTGATATATACTTCGTATTTCCATATATATTCATCAGTATGAAATTAGATGTGTAATATATATAATTAAAAATTATATCTATTTAGAGTTCTATAGTGTGCAAGTTTCGTGTTATCTCTTTAAAAAAAATAAGTAAATACGATATTCAAATGAAAAGTATTTTTTTAATAATGGACATTTCTCTTTCAAAATAAATATACAAGACTTATACATACTCATATATCTAGCATTAATACTACTCAAATATAAGTATATATATTTGATAAAAAAAAAACCCTAAAATTTAGGTGAAGTAGCTAGCATAGAATAGTGAAGAAAGATTAATTCTAATTTCCGAATAATTAATTGTCTCCTCCATCCAAGACTACTAAGATTTTTTTTTAGAGGACTTCTCGTTTTGCGCGCTTAAGCAACGATTAATTAAATAAAATATCCATAAGCGGCATGCAATTAATAAGGTATTTATCTATAGACTATAAATATTCACCAAATATCCGTACTATAACTTCCGACTTTTTCAGATTGCAGGGCATTGAAAGTTTGAAAGTGAATCGACTTTTGACTATAACTTTATTTACTTTGAGACTTTCATGAGGGTCAGAAATTGAATGGATCTAAGAAATTAGGAAAATATTGGGTCTCAAATAATCCTCAAAAATTGTATTTTGTCGTAACTCGCAAGCTAGCATTTAATTATTAAGTTAAGCCTGTCATGCCATAACTTTGTCACAGTTCTAAACATGCAACGTGATGGATCAAAGGCATTCGGACTTGGTGGGCTCAGCCCTGTTGGTTGTGTTAGCCTTTCTTTTCTTTTCAAGTTAAGCTCGAGTTGGGCCATAGCCCATTTACAATTGTTAGATTTGTTGAATTTTCTTATTTTGCAATCTTAATAAAATGGCATTTGGTCCATTAGTGAGTAAAAAGAGTAACAATATATGTAGTGGAAGGAAGAACGTGTATAGGCATGCAGAATTATAATCGAAACAGTTATTTCTTTTTATCTCTCTATCCCCTTTTTATCCCCTTTTCTAGAGGATTGCTCCCATCGAAGTGAGTTGGTTACTAAGAAATATTATCAAACTGTAAAAGTGTGTTATATCAAAGATCCCAATCTCTGTGCCACCATGGAAGGAATTTTTTTTATCCTTTGATAAAATTAAAGAGTCAATGAAACAAATTGAAGAAAATTCTGAAATTCTCCATCAACATGTAATGGATGGCAGAAAGGATTTTGAAGAAAAATTTAGCCATCTGAAGCAACAGCTTCGTGCGTCGCAGGAAGAAGAAGAACACATAGTGAAGGTGGAAGAATAACAGCAAATTGCTTGTCCGATTTCTCCTTCGACAAAGGCCATCTCTCTCAAATCCCGATTTCTTCTCCACTATAATGGATTTCTTCTCATCGACTGGCCTCGGTTCAAATTTAGGGGCCATCTAGATTTTCCCTTCTCAGGAAACAAATGCAAATAGAGATGCAACAAAGAGAGGAGCGTGTCAGTTCAATCACTGGGAACAATTCCCTTGGCACCAAATGGAAGTTTGATCTTGGTGGTCTTCATTTCTTACCCTCACAATTCTTCTTCTTTAACCTCTATTTCAGTCTCTGTCACTTGGAATCCAAAAAACCAACAATGTTTCTTCCTGTAAAGGACATGCCTTGTTTGTTGTCTGCAACCGTTCACCTGAATGATAACCAGAAGTTTTGGCGTGATATGCCTGGAAAAACTCCGAAGCTTAAGTCAGTAAACGTCACAAAAAATTTGGAATTCAAAAGAGAGATCGATCCCCTACTATTAGGGGTTACTGATATATATAGACTTCGACGTGATACTTATCTGGTGCAGAGTTTATCGACGTAGATTGTTATCCTGTAATTGATTTGATCACGCATCTGCATGGAATCTTTATATTCCCGCGAATGGTGGCGCATGATGTGTTCGACTTTGCTAGGCTTTGGGCTCTCTGATTCCCTTTGATTAACTGGGGACCTTTCGTACTAGGCCTCCTCCATATTAGGCTTTTGACTTAAACTGGATCCTCAACGAAAATAGGCCCTCCAACTACCCCACTAATTCTCTTTGCCTTCTGGCATAGGGAATTCATGCTGATAAATCTTGCTGCCTCATACATGTTGTGAACCCAGTAATGGGCCTCTTTTTTGTTTCCAGCCTTAAATCTCTTAATAGCTGTCTATGGGCTTGTGTATGCACAGTGTTCCTGCTGGTCTTTTATATTCCTCTTCCTTCATTGTTTCACTTTTACAAAAATCGAGGAGTCCCTATGGTTTCCTGCTGACATGGCAAAATGGAAAGGGGTTTTCCTGTGACGGTTACTCCTTAGCTTTAGTGCCAAGCCATGATGTTCATGGCTGCTGGCGTTCCATATTCGTCTGCCTTTAAATACCCTTTTCAATTTTCTTTATTCTTCTCTTTGCTCATTCTTCTCCTTGTGCCTCTCTTGCCCATGCTTCCTTTCTTGTTCTTGTTTCCTGCCTTCTTTGTCTTCTTGCATATTTTTCCCTCCAATTTCAATGAATGAACACGATGATACCTTTGTGCAACATTTTGACGTCCCGGAGGGCACAACCTTCGATGGGCATGGGTGGCGTTCATCCCTCCGAGAGAAGCATGTTCCCGTGATTTAGGAAGAATATTGCATCCCTAAGGAGGCAATGATGGAGGTTCCCCCATCAGGGTGCTATGATGATGAGGATTTTGCCAGCAAGGTTACTTTGACCACATCCCTCATGGGTTAAGACTTCCTTTCTGTCGCCCCATTCGCAACTTCTTAGATCTACTCAAGATTACGCCCGCTCAGCTCCATCTGTTTGCATTGAGGACTTATCTCTGCACCTGCATTGTCTTCCGTATGGTGTTGGAGCCTCTTGGAGATGTTATCCCCGACCTGACTGCCTGGGAATTTTTGGCTTTTCTACAGTGTGAGGTTAGCCACTAAGGGAGCGTTGCCAGTTTTCGTAAAAAAGAGAAAGGGCAGTTTGGCTTGATTTGAGGGCCAATATTCTAACACCAAAGCTTGGACCACCAATTTTTTCTTTATCCCTGGCACGGGCTGGGACTTTCCTGCCCCAGAAACTCCTTTTCGGGATTTTCCTGTTAGGGCGATATGGCGCCCTCTTCCTGATGATAAGAGTTTGTGGGCAACCATGCCGCCTCTGTCTCAGCAGGAACTATCCCAAATTGAGATTATTCGTTTTATCCTAAAGATCTTTGGACTGATTTTTTGCTGACGCCTAATTTTATTGACCAGTTTCTAATGTCCCCCAACTGCTCCCATGTCGAGGGGCATTCGTTTATGATTTCAGATGTAATTCCAGCTCCTTTACGAGAACCCTCCAAGAAAAAAAGGGAGGATAGTCATTCCAAGTAAGGAAAGAAGGAGAAGAAGAAGAAGAAAAGATTTGAGAAGAAAGAAGGCGAAGAGAATAGGGAAGTTAGGAGCAATAAAAAGAATGATGATAAGAGTCAGAGAAAAAGAACTCGTTTTGAAGGCTCTCCTCCCTCATCTCCCCCTCGAAAGAACTAGCATCCTCGGAGGGTGGCAACGCCCAAACGCCCATTTCGCCAACCATCGCCTTGCTTCCTGTATCTTTGCCTTTGGAAGCCTTGGTGCCCTTGGAGGTCGCCTAGATTAGGATGCCTGTGTGGCAGTCGAAGGAAATTATTGTACCTTCGGGGGGGGGGGGCGATCAGGCTCAACCGTCCACCCCACCAGTTACTATTGTACTACCATCACCTTGAGGCTCCTCTGTGAGGCCACGTTCTTCTAGCCTATGAGATGCTGAAAGTTGGGCCAATATGACCCTTTTTGATTTGGCGGCCACCAATCAGGTCAAGCCCCCTACTGGCATGCCCACTGGTTGCCGCCATTATACCTGACTTTCTAGTGGTTGAAGGTCGAGCGAGGGGAGGTGAGCTGGGCGTTGTGGCTGCCCTTAAGTTGGATGTTGTCATGGGCACAGGGATCCGTGAAGATTTGGGCACTAGGGATGCTGAGCCGATCGGCACAGTGGGGCATACGTCCTCTTGCTGTGAAGATGCCTGTGTCAAGGTGGAAGCAACACAGGCTGCCCTAGAGACCCCGCCAGCCATTGTCTCTAAGGGAGTACCCCTTTGTTGGTTGGTAGTGGTGAAGGCCTTTCTTTTCCTCCCCTTTGAATCTCATCCTTTGGGGGGGACACTAATTCCCTTCGTGAAAAGGAATAGGGCAATTTTTACGAGAAGATACTCGCTTGATCGAGGCTAACTTGGCCTACACCAAGTCCCCCTTCCAACTATACGCCTCGGGAGTCCAACAGAGAGGGGGACAGAATCAAACCTGAGACTTTCAGAAGCTCCCTTGCTCAGGGTTGGTGGTGATGCCAGTGGCAGCACCTCCTCTACCTCTGTCAATGTCCAAGCCGAAGTTGTTGCTCAGATGACAAACCATTTGAAAGACCGGTTTTCCAAGGTGCCATGTGACTGGTTTACCTAGCCTTTTCTTGGTGGGAAAGGTCCAACTAGGTCCACGCCCCACTAGGCAATAGGCCAGGGTGTGGTCAAAGACGTTAACTCTTCTAAAGGGGCATGTGATACAGGGGCATGCACCTGACATTCGATGCACTTTTTACTAAAATCTCAAGCATCCCTCAATGCGTTGGGCCAGTAGTATCCTACCCTTACTACCTTTCTCGCCAAAGCTCTTTCTTCTGAATGGTTTCCACATATTTCTTCGTGTAATTCTGCCAAGACATATTGTGCTTCCTGCGTGGAAATACATCATAGTAGTGGGGCAGAGAAACCCCTTTTATAAAGGATTCCGTCAATGAGCAGGAACCTTGCTGCCTTCCTTCTTAACCTTATCACCTCATACTTTGCTTCTGGTAGCTTCCCTTCATCCAGGTACTCAACCACCTCGTTCACCCATTCTAGGATGTTAGAACCTAGGGTGCCTACTTCTATCCCAAAGGTTGGGACTTCGATGACTCTTCGTTCAGCCTGCCATGGGAGAGGTGCCTCATCCATTCCTGACGCTATTCATGCCAACTTATCTGCCACTTCATTATTCGCCCTCGGTATCTGAGTTATATTGAAATATGAGAAGAGGTCGCGCGCCTCCCAAATTCACTCTAAATATTTTTTTCAACTTTTTCCCCTTTGTCCCATATAGGCCCAAAACTTAATTCACAATTATCTATGAGTCTGACTTGGCCTCTATCTTGGATGCCCCCATCTTGGCGTCTATGGAAAGTCTTGCCATGAGTGCTTCATATTCAACTTCATTGTTCGTCACTTTGAAAGCCAGTGTTGCCATGTAGTATGTTGTTGGCCATCGGGGTTCACCAAATGTATTCTTAAGCCTCCGCTCGCCCAGTAGGATGAGCCATCTATGTAAAGTACCCATAGGTTTCCCATTTGGGTGGCCTCATCTTCTTGGGGTAAACCTAAGAACTCCGCCACAAAGTCTGCTAGTGCTTGTCCCTTAACCGCCTTTCTTGGCACGTATTCTAAGTTAAACCTGCTTAGTTCCATCGATCATTATATCTATCTCCCCGTGCTGTCTGATTTCCTTAGGGTTTTTGCTAATGGAGCTTCCGTAAGCACATTTATTATGTGGGCTTGGAAGTATGGACGGAGTTTTCTGGCCACCGTTATCAGGGCAAGGGCTAGCATTTCAATCCGAGGGTACCTTACTTTTGCCCTTCTGAAAGCCCAACTTATGTAGTACATAAGATGCTGGGCAGTCCCCTCCTCTTTCACTAAGACGGCGGACACATCATATGGAGAAACTGCTAAATACGCACCAAGTACATCGCCTTTCTCTGGTTGCCTTAAGAGTGGCAAACTTACCAGGTGCTGCTTCAATTTCTCGAAAGCCTCATCACACTCTTCATTCCAAAGATGCATCTTGCGCAGTATCCAAAAAAAGGAGAGACATTTGTCTGTCAACGGGGCTATGAACCTATCCAAGGCGGCTACTCTGCTTGCCAACAGTTGAGTTTCATTCTGATTTCTTGGCGGTTTTATGTTGAGTATGGTTGCTATCTTCTCTGTAGAAGCCTAGGTTCCTCTTTCAAACACTATGAATCTCAAGAACTTCCCTGACTCGACCCCAAAAGCGTATTTTGTAATGGGTTAAAATCCCGAACGCCATTTGCAGGACGTCGAGGTGCTGGGCGAGCTCCTTACTTTTATCAATAGGTCATCCACGTAAACCTCCATATATTTTCCAATTTGATCTTTAAACATCCGATTGACCAGCTTCTGATAGGTCGCCCCTGCATTCTTTAATCCAAATGGCATGACCTAGTAGCAGTACAGCCTACGGTCTGTTATGAATGAGGTTTTCTCCTCATCTGATTCATACATCCATATTTGATTATATCCTGAGTAAGCATCCATGAAACTGAACATGCGATGCCCAGTCGTTGCATCCACAATAACGTCGATGCGTGGTAAAGGGAAACTATCTTTTGAGCAAGTTTTATTTAAATCGATGAAGTCTACATACATTCTCCACTTTCCATTTGCATTTTTTACCATGACCACATTGGACAACCATTCTGGATAATGAGCTTCCTTGATGAAACCAACGGCGAGCAAACTCTCTACCTCCTCACTAATGGTAGCGTACTTCTGTGTGCTGAATAACCTTACTTTCTGGCGTACTGCCTTATCCACAGGCTCTACGCCCAAGCGGTGTTCAATGATGTCTTTACCTATTCTAGGCAATTTTTCTTGGCTCTATGCAAAGACATCACTAAGTTCGATCAACAGCTACTTTAGGGCTTCTTTGTCCACTGGTGGATCATGGGTCCCGATGCTTGTAGTGGTCCCAGGGCAGTCTGCATGTAACGCCACGAGCTCCAATGGTTCGTTGACTTTAGCATGTTGCTAATTTTGCTCATCCTTGACTTCCACATTCTCCTCAAAAGTTACCACCAGAGATGGAGGAAGAGGGGGTGCCGGTACCTTTGTTCCATTCTGTTATCACACAAACCTCACTTCGACCCTTTCTTAACTCTTGCACATAGCATTCTCGTGCCAAAACTTGCTTGCCTCGTGACTCCCCTACCCCGTTATCGGTTGGGAACTTCATCCTAAGGTGGTATGTGGATATCAGTGCCCTAAGATGGTTAAGCGTCGACCTCCCCAATATGGCGTTGTAAGAAAAGGGAGTTTTCACAACCAAGAAATCGGTCATGGTGGTTGCCGTTCGTGCTCCAGACCCGGCGGTCACCGAAAGGTGATAGCTCCAATGGACTGGATCGTATTTCCAGAGAAACCTTTCAATGGTGTCGGGGAGGGCCTTAGTCTACCGGCGTCGATGCCCATTTTGACAAACGCCTCCCAAAATAGTATATCGGCTAAACTTCTGTTGTCGATTAGTACCCGCCTGGTCGTGTAGTTGGCTATCACAAGGGTGATTACCAAAGCATCATCGTGTGAGTACAGTACTCCTTCCCGATCTACTTCCCCAAAAGATATTACCACGCTATCGCCACTAAGCTTTACTTGGGAGCTTTATTTGCCACATATACCTCTTCATACCATGCCTTTCGGGCAATCACCTTCTAGCTATATGTGGACACGCTGCCTCCTGCAAACCCCTCTGCTATTGTCCAAATTTCTCCTATGGCTACCCTGTTCCTGTCGCCTCTTGTGGGTGTCGTGTTCCCATCGTTTCGACAGCCACTTGTTCAGTGCCATTGCTCAGGACTATTACTTCTCCTAGTTTTCTATCTAGTTTTCTGGCACCTTCTGGGTTTTAAACGTTGTGCAATCATTCATTCCAATTCTTCTATTCCTGCCAGCTCAGTTACTCATTTCTTCATAGTTGTGCAGTTTTCGGTCCAGTGGGACCCAGTTTGGTGGTATTTGTAGTAGCAACTGCCTGTCTTGGGCTGACGTCATTTCTCCTTGTCTTTCTCATCCTCCCGCACGTTCAAATTGTTATGTATTAGCCTAGGATTATAATCTGGTCATTTTTCTTGCCTCCTCTCCTGTCAATTTGCACCAGCTTTCTTGTCAACCTGCCTGCTTCTCCATTCGACCTTGTTGTCCGCCCTACCAGGAGCCACCAAGGCCTACAGAGTATCTTCAGTGTTAACAAAATCATCCACTCTGTCCATGAATTCCCTGAGGTGTAGGGTGTCTTTCTCGCTAGTTCTGCCATAAAGGGATTCCGTGGCCATATCCCACCTAGGAGGGCGGCGAGAGTGATCTTCTCATCCTAGTCATCTGTTGTCAAACGTTTTTTTATTGAAGCGGGTAAGGTAGGTCTTCATCTTCATCTTCCTTCTGCTTGACCATTAGCAGGTAGGCGGCTGGGCGCCTACGCCTCCTGTTGGGCATAAACTGGGTTAAGAATTGTTTAGCCAATTCTTCGAAACTATCTATTGAATTTGGCCTGAGGGACCTGAACCATCCTCTTTCTGTTCCCCTTAGGGTCAAAGAGAAAACCCGACATGCAATCTCGCCTAGAAACCCGTGAAGCATGATGTGGGCCTTGAAGTTCTCTAGATGGTCTACCGGATCTTTGGACCCATCGTACATATCTACTTGAGGTACTTTGAACTTTAGCAGGAAGGGCATGGCCATGATTCGTTCGATATATGGCAGATCGGTTTTGTTTAGCAAATATTCCACCGAGGAAGATCCCTTCATCCCCTTCGCCATCTCCTCATATTTTCCTACCAGTTCCTTTAACTCGTAATGCATTTTCTCCTTCTCTGTTCTTCTCAGGTTTGACTCCATATTGCATAGATCTTCCCCATCTCCTTGCTCACTGTGAGTGGGTATGGCGATATTACTTGATTCGGCATTCCTTTGCCGCAGATCGTCATTCTCCTTTTTTAGGTTTTCTAAAGCCTCCAACGCCTGCTTCGGTCTTTCTTCAGCTTGCTAAGGAATATGTTACAGTTGGCATGTGAGAACCACATAAAGAGAAAAGCAATCCCATAGACGGCACCAATGTAAAGGACGTGTCTCGTCTACTGTCTGCAACCGTTCACCTGTGTGATAACAAGAAGTTTTGGCGTGATACGTCTAGAAAAACTCCGAAGCTTAAGTCAGTAAGCGTCACAAACAATTTAGAATTCAAAAGAGAGATCGACCCCTACTATCAGGGGTTACCTGATATATATAGATTTCGATGTGATGCTTATCTGGTGCAGAGTTTATCGGTATAGATTGTTATCCTATAACTAACCTGATTACTTATCTGCATGGAATCTCTATATTCCCGCGAATGGTGGTGCGTAGTGTATGTGACTTTGGTAGGCCTTGGGCTTTCTGATTCGCTTTGGTTAACTAGGGGCCTTTTGTACTAGGCCTCCTCCATATTAGGCTCTTAAATTAAAATGGGTCCTCAACAAAAATAGGCCCTCCACTTCCATTTCTTGTCTTCTTTCCCTCGCTTGTTTCCTCTCTACCTTTAGCTCTCCAAACAGAAACAACCCTCAAATCGTCTCACTCTATTTACTATGCCGACGCCATGATCTTTATAACTAGTAGTAGCAGTAGTAACTATCAAAAAATCCACTTCCATTCAGTGATCCCCATAGTCAACAAGCTGCAGGACATCTTCGCGCAGCTCTGGAACCAGATCAGGCGTCATCCTAAGCATGACTTAGATCCAAGAGATCCAACAGAGAGATACCAGGACATTTCTTCGTTTATGCAGACATTCTTGGAGCCCATCATCAAGATGCCAATGGACAAATCAAGACGTGGGCTCGGTTCAAAAAGTCTTGGAACCCAACATCTGATTGGGAGATCACCTGTTGAGGTATTTGAAGTTGTCGACCAACAACTTAATGGATATGAGCAGAAGCTCTTTGCACTTGCAGGCATGCCTTTGTTTAGCTTTAGTTTCCCAAGGTATTTGTATGGAGAATCTGGTGCTGTCAATAGCTTATTTGAAGTAGTGAAGGGTGATGACGATATTCTCGGTGATTGTGGTGAGGTATAGAGGAGAAGCTCCTTGAATATGTTGGCACCTATTTCTATTTCAAATCTCAATTGGTATCCAAACGAATATTATTGGTTGGTTGAGAAAATTTTGCAAAAATTATTTTACCAACGTTGGAAATATTTTAGAGAAATCTGAAGTTATTGATGTTTCTCTTGTAATCTCTGGTGGTAAAGAGTGGAGAAATTTTACGTGCTTGCAAATGCTAGAAGGCAGGGATAGTGCACCTTAGTTGCTCGATGAAACATCACTTAGGGCCTTTTTTGGGGGTATGGGATAAATCTACTAAAACTAGAAGAATATAATTTGATAGAAGAATATGATAAAGGAAAGGGAAAAGAAATTGTGGAGAATCATTGGGTGAACAAAACTTTGGATAATGTTTTTCAATTTTTTTTATTTTGATCTTAAAGAGGATGGTGAAATACATGTTAATTTTGATGCTGGTGATAAGAATGCTTCTGGATCTAGTGATGGTAAAGGTGAGGAAGGAGATGAGAGTGGCTGTTCAGGAACAGAATACTTGAAGTTGGAATGGATCTTACAGAGAACTTGCTCTGTTTGGTTTTCTCTCTCTTAGACCACATTAATCTTTGTCGAGCGATTAGTGTGTAGGCAGTGGCGAGCAGCTAGTGCTCATGAAGAATTTAAGGATATGTGTCGAAGGTATCCAAAGGAAACAGAAGTTAATATTTCGGGTGCTCCTGCTATTCACCTGCTTGTTATGAAAACAGTCTCTTTATTAAGAAATATGGAGGTTTTAAAATTGGGGAGAGGGCAGCTTTGGGATAATTTTTTTCCTTGCTTTGGCTGCTTGTCATTTGTTAAAAAGATTGAGTATAAGTGATGCTACTCTTGGTAATGGCATTCAAGCAATACTTATCAACCATGATAGCTTATGTCATCTTCAACTAAATAAGTGTTGGGTGAAGTGTGTATCCATCAAGTGCCTACCACTTGAAACTAAGCAAAATAACATGGCTAGGGCTGAGCTAAATTGCCCTCTTCTGAGTGAGCTTGATATAGGCTTTTACCATAAGCTTTCAGATGCTGCAATTCGTTCAGAAGTGAATTCAAGCCCTCAGTTGGATTTTGTAGACAGGTCAAAGTGCTCATGCGTTAGTGATGAAACTCTACGTGAGATAGCCCTCACTTGTACTAATTTCCATTTTATTAAAGCATCATACCACCCAAATATCTCACTTGAGATTGTTAGAGTGCCAATATTGACTATTCGTGAGCTCCACAGCTGGGAGGGTATCACTTTAACTTTCAATGGCAGCAATATCTCATAGTTACATGTTGGAAGTGTTCAGAGAGATGGAAAACAATGGGATTTCTCCTAGCATAGAGACTTACAATTCATTGATATCGGCTTATGCTAGAGTTGGTTTGATAGAGGAATCCATGGATCTCAAAAACCAAATGAGGGAGAAGGCAGTTAAGCCCGATGTATGTACTTACACCACCATTTTGTCAAGGTTTGAGAAAGCTGGCAAGGATAAGTTTTCAAGAGAGGTTTTTGATCAAATGTCCTCCCAATATGTTGTTTTCTTCAACATTATTTGTATAGGTCACGCAGTAAATGGTGTAAGGGATGGAAATTTTTATTGGATCAGTGGTGATGAGTTGGAAGTTAATAATTTCCAGTTACAAAGGAGGCGTGGGAGCCAAACCCCACCTTGTGGACAAGGTGTTTTGAAGGGGGAGGGTTTTTCACAGTTTTAAACATGCACCGTGATGGATCAAAGGCATTCGGACTTAGTATGTTGTTGGTTGTGTTAGCTTGTGGCCCTTTATTTTATTTTCAAGTTAAGCTTGAGTTGGGCCACGGCCCATTTACAGTTGTTAGATTTGTTTAATTTTCTTATTTTGCAATCTTGATAAAATGGCGTTTGGCCCATTAGTGAGTAAGAAGAGTTGCAGTATATGTAGCGGAAGGACAACGTGTATAGGCATGCAAAATTATAACCCAAACAGTTATTTCTTTTTCTCTCTATCCCTTTTTCTGGAGGATTGCTCCCCTCAAAATGAGTTGGTTACTAGGAAATATTATCAAACAATAAAGGTGTGTTACAAAGTTTTTCATGATGTTGATATACACATTTTGGTCCAACTATATATAACAAGATCGATGGACCTGTTTTGTGTGTGTGTGTGTATATATATATATTCTATTATATAATAATACTTGTATTGGACTAGCCAAATATCAATGAAATCCAAAATATAGCTAAATTTTGTATAAATGACATGCATTAGACTAACTAAAAACGTTTAGCTTAGATTTTGAGTTACAGTTACTCTAAAGAAATTTTCAAAGTTGGAGAGGCACTCTTCACCCATCAAATCCATATTATATTCACAAAGAATCAACAACCCATGTGGATCCAAATCGTATACCGACATATATTTTCTACATTTTTTAGCAGTGCATTAGGATTTCGTTACTCAACCATGCACCAATTCGCACCGTTTCATTTTTTTAAATGGTGCTACTTCCATCTTCAATTCGCACCATTTCATTAAATGGATGCCTTATAAGTCATGGAGATTGCTAATGCCTAATGATTTTTTTTCCTCAAACGTACTTTTTAACTTATTTGAGATTAAAAAATACTTTAATAAGTAACACCCAAACAACCAAATTTTTTTATTATAGAGCTTAATTATAAGGTTATTTAAGAACTTTTTAAACCTCTTAATGCAACTCCAAACAAGCCCGGAAAATATTATAGTAGCTAGTCCACGTTTCCAGCTTGTATTTAGACGTTCAAGCTATATATATACATATAACGTTCCCGTGCATTTGTTGATTCATTCAAGCTCGGTTCAACCTTCAAACCATCGCTCATTCAAATCCTGGTAGGCACTAGTCGATCCATTTACTCCCCCATTGAAAAATCTACCAGAGGCAAACCCGATATAAGGAGCTCTCCTCCACTTTTATGGATCCATCGACTCATAAAACATTTCTATGTACTTTTTCCCGAAATAAATTGGCTTGAGAGAGAGAGAGCGAGAGAGAGAGAGAGAGAGGATATAAAAGTCAATTCCTCCATATTTAGCTTTAGAAATTAAGATGGGTTTATCTCGAGGGAAAAGCGTCTTCATAGTTTTGTTTTTTTTGTTTTTTTTTACCATTTTATTTGCTTCTCCCCAACTTGGAGCAATGAGGCCATTAGGAGGAGAACAATGGCGGGAGAAGGCTAGCCTTCTGGTTCTGTCCCTTCAAAAGGGTACTCCGGTTCGTCCATCTGGTCCCAATCCATGCACTCACATCCCTAGAGGGGGCACGGGTGTATGTACCTGATTAGCTAGCCAGCCGGTCTGCATGCTGCACATGCACGTACAACCTGCATGCCTTTTCCTGACTGATCTGTTATTATATATATTCTGGAAGTCATGACTGTAATAACAGACATTTATTATTGCTTTCATCAGCCTATAAACAACCATCTAAAGTACGATCTACTGAAAATTATTTTTTTTGTGATAAAATGACTATTTATATTAAAAATAGATTCATTTTAACTAAAAATAATTAGTCATAAATAAATAATTTTCTTATAGTATCGGTACTTGTCATGAGCCTTGAAATTCATGTTACTTGCAAATATTAAGAAATTTCCTGATTCAATTTTTATTTTTTTTCTTTGAGTAATGAGTTATTTCCAATGTTTTTTATATGCACGGCTACTTGAATATGTACATGATCCTATATATATCACGAACTTTGGAGCGAGGTTTCGAAAATACAACGCCAAAGTGTATAAACTTTTGGAACAAATTAAGAAATAAAAATGTGTGATGAATCATAAAGACTTTTATCCAACATGAATAGATAAGGAGTTACTTTCATGTAACACTCCGATCCCTGAGGTCGAGGGAGAACTCCTGTTACATATTTGATAACAAACTTAAACAATGCTAATATATTCTCCAAATCCAACTATATATTTCCAAAGGCTCCAAATCAAATATAAATTCCTCTAATTTGATTAACTACACATACTCGTCTATCTGATCGTCAATACAATAAACTCAATAAAATAGATCAACTACTCCACATATCTCAAATAACATAATAAAATTAACTAGAGTTTACAGAAGTCTTCATAAACCATCTAGACATACTAAAATCCAACCACAAAATAAAATAAATCCCCCAATAGCAATAGTACCCTAAGGTACTCAACTCCTATGCTCAGCTAATATTGCCCACGCACTCTATTACTGATCCTTAGCTGAACCCTCAAAGTCATCTGAAATATTGTGAAGATAAAGTGTTGGGTTATCAACAACTTAGTAAGTAGAGAACATCTACTAATATGTAAATAAGCATGTCTAAGTTCAGAATGCATAACAAAATATTTACTTTCAGAATGCAGAATTAAAACATGTTATCAAAATCTCAAAGCGAAACTTTCAAAAATATTCTTATTCGAAAGTACCTGGCATAGCAAAACTGAGACACCATCTTATTAGAATAGAGACCACTATCATACTCGTGACAAAGGCGAATACTACTATTATTACCCGTGGCGGAGCCGTGTACCACTATTATGCCCATGTCAAGGCTGTATACCACTATTATACTCGTGGCAAGGCATTAACAGAAACAAAATTAGATACAGAATCAGAAATTCATGGAAAAGATTTTTCAGATACCACATCATATCAACATAAAGTACTAAATAGATTCAGATCATTTCAAATATTAAAAAAAGCAAATTCAGAACATATTCACATTACATACACAAATTTTCAGATTTCATATTTGCTTGTTTTGCACAGTTCAGAAATAGAATGCCAAAATATTGCTTATGTCTAAACCAATCATGACAAAAATATTTTCTCTTTTATACAAATTTCATGAGAAATGTAGAACACATAACTAAGGTTGTTTTTAAATTTTCTTTTCAAAACATAACATGCACGTTTTTCATAAAATAACCTCAGTCCATATCTTTTTAATACACAGTTTAGCATAGGAACCCCGCTTACCTGACTCGGGTACTATAATCTCTACGTTTTGTGACCGTAATCTAATCGTGTTACAATAACCTAAATCAAAAAATATTTGTTCACATGTTAATAACCCATCCAGTATATAAACTTAGCTAACAAAAACTTTACTTCCTTAAGAATATAATAGAACAAGTTCGTAACCATTTAGGCATGTAAATCAGCCTATAAATAGACATATTCTACAACCAACCAACACCAATTTAGTCCTGTAAATCACTCCACCATTCAACCGACTAAGCTATCACATAATCATCACCAGCCAAGAATTATACCCACTTTCCACATGTTACACAATCAAAATAGCAACACCACAACCCAACCAATCCACTACTCAACCCCAAACAACAGCATGCATCACGTCTCCTCCACTTGACAACTCCACAATTTAGAGTCTTACGACTTATCCAACAAATAGCAACACACTTATGGACTTTTATTAGTTAAACCGACCTAATATAAAATTTTTCAGCAACTTCTAACCAGTCATAACACACGTAATGATGCCAATAATGAGCCTAAAGGTCTGAATATCTTACCTAAACTCGTGTGTGTGGCTTGTGGAATTATACATCGAAACAACACGATCTAGAGCGCTGGCAATGTCTTGTGATATAAAATAGTGACGTTAAATTACACTCAAGAGTTGGGTAATGTACCACAATGGTAATTATTAAACAAGGGCATTAACTATGTTTGTTAGGGAATTTTTGTCGCTCCAAACAACAGTGATACACTACGGCAAAAGGAAACGATTTGTGCCAAATTTTTGTGAGTGAAAAGTTAATGAAAGTGCACAGAAAAAGAGAGAGAGAGAGAGAGAGAAGGGTGTGGGCTTACTAGCCAGAGGGGAGTCAGCCGACTATTGATCACGCATTCTGTGAGGATGGTAGACGGCAACAGTGATCCACAGAGACCCATGAAACCGTAACACTCAAAGTCACCGAAAATCGTAGGATAGGAAGAGAGAGACATTTGTTAAGAGAGGTTTTGATGTGAGAAAAAAGGGAGAACTGCAGAGGTGAGGGGTTTGTATCAGGGTGGGGAAGAAACTGTCCAGTGAGAGAAAGCTAAAAAGGAAAGGATACATACCGAAACGGCATCATTTTTGGTCCCGTTCGTTGGCTTCTCATGGTCTGGGTCTAGGCTTGGGCCCTTGGCCTGGGTATTACACCCTACCCCCCTAAAAAAATTCCATCCTTAGAATTTGCTACAAGACATCAAAATTCCCATCAAATAAACACGAGTATTTGACTCACATCTCTTCCTCAAATTCTCAAGAAGCTTCACTAGTAGCGTGATTATTCCACAAGACTTTAACCAAAGGATTGGTTCGAGTCCATAGCACTTGTTCTTTCTGCTTTAGAATTTGCATTGGTTCTTCAACGTATGTCAAATTTTCCTGAATCTGAAAGGGCTCATCAACAATAATGTGGGTGGGATCGGGGATGGACTTCCTCAACATAGACACATGAAATACATTGTGCACTCCGGAGAGTGTTGGTGGTAAAGCTACCCTATAAGCCACTGGGCCAACCCGATCATGAATCTCAACGGGCCCAACATATCTAGGGCTCAACTTACCATTTTTTCCAAATCTCATCACTCCTTTCATTGGTGCAATCCTTAGAAATACCTTGTCTCCAACCTCAAACTTCAGTTGGCAAGGGTGATTATCTGCATAGCTCTTTGTCGACTTTGTGTTTCCTTTATCCTAGCTCGAATGGTCTCTATTTTCACTGTTGTTTTCTGTATGATTTATGGCCCCATAATTTGTCCTTCACCCACGTCGTCCCAATACAAGGGAGATCTACACCTCTTACCGTACATAGTTTCATACAGTGCCATCCCAAGACTAGCCTAATAACTATTATTATAAGAAAACTTAACTAGAGACAAGTGTGGCATCTAGGTCTCCCTGAAATCCAATGTGCACGCCCTTAACATGTCCTCTAAAATCTGAATAGTCCTTTCCATTTGACTATCCATCTAAGGGTGAAAAGCTATATTAAAATTCAAGATGGTGCCTATAGCCTCCTATAGACTCCTCCAAAACTTGAAATGAATCGAGGATCTCTATCTGATACGACTGATATCGGTACCCCATGTAATCTTACTATCTCTTGTATATACAACTCTACTAATTTCTTCATCCTATATGAAACTTTGATGGGCACAAAGTGAGCAGTCTTCATCAAACGGCCCACTACCACCCATATCACATCCTGTTCACTCAGTGACCATGGTAATCCTATCACAAAATACATGGAGATATGTTCCCACTTTCATTCTGAAAATTGAAGTGGTTGCAACAATCATGCCGGTCTCTGATGTTTTGCCTTGACTTGTTGGCACGTCAAGCACAGTTCTACAAATTTCACAATTTCTCTTTTAGTACCATTCCACCAAAAGGATTCTCTTATATCTCGATACATCTTGGTACTCCCTAGGTGGACAGTGTAAAGAGAGCGATGTGCTTCCTCAAGAATCACCCTTTTTACCCACCGTTGTTAGGCATACACAATCTACCTCTAAATCTCAATGCCCCATCATCAGAAATGCTGAACTCGAAATTATCCCTTTTTCTTCTTCAACAAGTCTTAATATCCATGAATCTTCTTTTCTAGGTAGCCTCAATTCTACCTACCAAAGTTTGTTGAACTGTCAAACTAGCCACGAGCGCCTGTTGATTACTAGTGAAAATCTCTATCCCTGCTCTTTCCATGTCCATTAGCAATTGATGTTTACTAGTAAGAGTTACAAGTGTTGGTCCCATAGACTTCCTACTTGGTGCATCGGCTACCACATTAGCTTTGCATGGGTGATAGTTAATGGTACAATTGTAATCCTTGATCAATTCAAGCCATCATTTTTGTCTTATATTTAACTCCTTCTAAGTAAAGAAATACTTTAAGCTCTTATGATCCGTGTAGATCTCACACTTTTTCCCATATAAATAATGCCTCTAAATCTTGAGTGCAAAAGTAACTATCGCTAACTCTAAGTCATGTGTGGGGTAATTTTATTCATGTCTTCAATTTTCATGAAGCGCATGCTATAACCTTCTTGTGTTGCATCAATACACACCCAAAACCCAACCTTGATAAGTCACTATAAACCACAAATCTACCTCTCTCATTGGGAACTATCAGAACTAGAGCTATCACCAATCTCTTCTTCAACTTCTACAATCTTTCCTCATCTTTGTAGTCCATTCAAACTTATTATTCTTCCTAGTAAGGGCGATAAGAGGAATCGTTATTGTAGAGAAACTGTCAATAAATTGACAGTAATATCCAGCAATCCTAAGAAACTTCTAACTTCATGCATATTGGTTGGTCGTGACCAATTAACTATTGCTTCAACTTTCCCAAGGTCTACTGAGATGCCATACTTTGAGACTATATGACCCGAGAATTAAATGGACTTAGGCCAAAACTCACACTTCTTCAACTTAGCGAATAGCTTCTTATTCCTAAGTGTCCTAAGTAATTTTCTCAGATGTTCTTCATGTTCAAATTTGGTCTTGGAGTATATCAATATGTCGTCTATGAATACTACCATAAACCTATCCAAGAATTCATGAAATATCCAATTCATTAAGTCCATAAATACAGCTAGTGCGTGAGTTAGGCCAAACGGCATGACCAAGAATTTATAATGATCGTATCCGGTCCTGAAAGCTTTCTTAGGCACATCCTCTACCTTGATCTTCAATTGATGATACTCCAATCTGAGATCAATCTTGAAAAATACTTGAGTGCCTTGCAACTGATCATATAAATCCTTTATGCGAGCCAATAGATATTTATTCTTTATGGTTACTCGGTTAAGCTCTCTATAATCAATACACATTCTCATCGATTGATCCTTCTTTTTCACAAATAAGACTGGAGCTCCCCAAGGGGACACATTGGGCTTAATAAAACCCTTGTCTAATAAATTTTGCAACTGGTCTTTGAGTTCTGCCAACTCAGATGGTGTCATTTTGTAAGGGGCCTTGGAAAGAAGTGCCATACCTGGGACTAGTTCAATGGCAAACTCCACTTCTTGATTTGGTGTTAACCTAGACAAATCCTCAGTGAGTATCTTTGGATACTTGTTCACTATGTGGATATCATGTAACTTCAATTCTTGATTTGGTTCAACCACCACATAGGCCAAATATCCCTAAGACCCATAACGGGTTAACCTGCCAACCTGAATAGTAGATATAACTGAAAGTAGAGGGCATGCACCCTAGATCCCGTAAACTAAAACTCCTCTCCCTCTGGAGGTTTGAATACCATCTCTTTTTTAAAACAGTCAATGCTAGCATAATTGGAAACCCACCAATCCATTCTCAATGTTACATCAAACCCAATCATATGAATTGGATTACTTTGCATTTCCTCTCTCTCTAATTTTTATTGGACAACCACGCAGAATCTTGTTACAAGTAATTGAATTTCCCGCTAGGTTCGAGACTATTAAATTTTACTCCTTCTTTTCAAATTCCACAAGGCAAAGCTTGAAAAAATCCATTAAAATAAACGAGTGGGTAGCACCAGAGTCAAAGAAAATAGTAGTCTTATTAAGAAACAGAGGAAGAATTCCTGTGATTACATCGATATAATCCATAAAGATAATTACTTGAGTAGTCCAAAATTTTAAAAAAGGTAACTTAATTGGGGGAAAGGAGAGGATTTACCTGTGATTACGTCATTCTTGTCCTCAGCTTCTCCAGGACGCTAAATATTTCTTCCATGTCTTGAACTCAATCAGTTGCTGTGTTTGAATCGCCTCTTCCATCTAATGTGGGAGGATGGGTACAATTAAATTGCTCGAGTATGCAGCCTCCCTCATTGTTGGTTTCTTCCAAATCCGTAAGATTTCAGACTTGGCGACGAGACGTCATCCTCTAAGCTTAAACTTGGTTAAACGTTCTAAAGAAGGAACTCACATATACTAAATGTATATATAAACATAAATATAGATACAAAAGTAATAATTAAAACAAGTTCAAAACTTTCTTTTTTTACCCATTCCTAACCATATTTTTAATCAACGTAAGGTATGCATATTCTAAAATCTTGAGTCTAACTAAAATTCATGCCCTAATATTTTCTATGCCTAAGTCTTGGTGTATGATTAGAACTCACATACTATAATTCATAGAACCCAAAATTCGCCAATCATATCCCAGATCCTTTCCTACCACCTGTAATTCATACCTGACCTCAAGGCAACATACATATTTCTTAGACTAAACCCCGAATGTCAGGATAAATCATTTGCTTAAAGCCTACAAAGTCTAAACCTCAGATCTTGAAAACCCCAATCCATAAAGTCTATAGAATCTCAAACCTGGCTCTGATACCAACTGTAACACCCTGATCCCAGAGGTCCAGGGAGTTAACTCCTATTACCTGATAATCAACTTCAACAATGCTAATATATGATGCAAATCCAAATATATATTTCCAAAGCCTCCAAATCAAACATAAATTCCTTTAATTTGATTAACTAAACATACTCATCTGACTGATCCTCAATATAATAAACCCAATAAAATAGATAAACTCCTCCACATATCTCAAATAACATAACAAAATGAACAAGAGTTTACATAAGTCTCCATAAGCCATCTAGACATACTAAAATCCAACCACTAAATAAAAGAAATGCCCCAATAACAATAGTACCCTGAGGTACTCTACTCCTATCATCAACTAATCTTGCCCACACACTCTATTTGGCCTCATTAATGTATTTAGTGGAAGGCCCCAATCCAAAAAAAGGAAAGAGCTCTTCTCCTTCAGGAAGTGAAAGTGAATGTTTAAGGGTGGAGGCTGGGTTCCAACCCTACCAAGGCCAATAAATCTCTTAAGTTGGAACTGCCGAGTACTTAAGAACCCTCGAACAGTTAGAATCCTAAGACTTTTGACAAATGAAAAGTCTCCCAACTTGGTTTTCTTAATGGAAACCAACTGCAATAAAAGTAGAGTTGAGTATATAAGGGTTAAACTGAAGTTAGATAACTGCTTTGTTGTAGAAAGTATTGGTTGTAGTGGAGGTTTGGCTCTCTTCTAGAACAATATGGTGGATGAACAGCTTGTAGTCATGTGTTGCATTTTGTGAGAATTCATTATTGTGTTTGATTTCTTTTGTTTGGATTTCGAGTTTTATGCAATATTCATCTCAATTAATTTTCACTATTTTGCTCAGAGACTAACAAAATGCTAGTTGAGGGGTGTAATTGAGCTGCATTATTGCATTTTTTACACATTTGAAATCAATATATTTTTAATTATTTTATTATTTTATCATTGGTTTTAGATGAAAAAATGGTTAAAAAGCATAAATCTAAGTTGTGATTTAAATTGATTAAAATCATAGTTTATGCTTAATCTTATAACTTGTGACTTAATTAGGCAATATTTATTCACTTACATAACACACTCTTAATATTTTATCTTTTATCTTTTCTCCAATTTTATTTTTGTTTTCTTAATTATTTATTATTTATTTTGCTTGTCTAAGTTTTATTTTTATTTTATCTTACTATTTTTATTTTTAACTGTTTTGCAAGTTCTTTTAAACGACATGTCATTTTTCTAAAACGGAAACACAACCTGTCATTTGTCTCAAGAATTAAAAAATTGATGCCTGCTAAACGACTTGTCGTTTTGTCTATAGACAAAAACAACATGTCATTTTCATTATCTTCAACCTCACACAGACCACGTTCAACTAGCCTCGACGCACACAACCACGGCAGCACCACCCTGTTGCCCATGCACTGCTACAGCTCACATGCAACCACCGCTCCCTTCGTCCACAGCAATGCACACGTGGTCTCCATCATGTGAGCACAGCCACCTACCAGTGGTAGCCACCACTACTCAGCCATCCTCTACGCTGCCGCACGTCTACAGAAACACCATGAGCACGGCCATGAACCGCTCCTCCAGTGAATGTCCAACAGCACCAGCGCAGCACATCCATGCAACTAAGCCACCTACACATGCAGCAGCACCATCCTCTGTCCTAAGAAGAGAAAACAGAGTAAAACTTCTTCCAGAACCGCTGCCTCCACTGGCCACTAGCATTGTTACCAACCAACCGCACGTCGAAACCGCTTTAGCTCAGCTGCTCTCTCTACCTTTCGGCTCCATCTCTCTCTCAATATACGCTGCACATGAAGACCACTCACACGGCATGTCACACTGCAGCAAACGAAAAAAGGAAAAAGAAAGAAAATGAACATGACGATGAGCAGCAGAACAAGAAAATAAAAATAGAAAGAAAAGAAAGAACGTTGGGCGAAAGATGAATGTACGCGAAGACTTGAAGGGCACTGCAGTAGAAAGAAAGCAAAAGAAAAGAAGAAAAGCTTCGAACAACATCGAAAAAGACCGAGATGCACTGCAGCGGAAAGAAAACAAAAAGAAGGTAGCAATGTGGAAGAAAGCATTGCAGGGGCTAATAACCTGGGTTCTTTTCTGAAGTTTTGGAGATGGATCACAGGAAGAGTTACAGCTAAATGCTGCACTTGAGATTGGCAGTGGCTTTGCAGAAATTCTTTCTAAATGAAAGCGAACATCATGATGAGATTCACGTGATTGCACTGCACTTTCAACTAATGCAACAGCAGGGTCACTATATGGCTCCTGGCCAACACGCACTCACACTGGTGGAGGGACACAAGAACAGAAAAAGAAATAACAAGACAGACGCACATGGGCCAACAAGAAACGGAATATCTTTCTGAGCAAGAATGAGATCACGGACAAGGGATACCAAACAGTACTAGTTTTCAGTGTTTTTGATGCCTCTATAAAGGCTTGTAAACTGACGAAGAATTTCATTAGGAATTAGGAGTGAAGAGTTAGAGTGAGAATTTAGGAGTTCTCGATCGAGAATAAAACAATCAGTTTTTAGCTAGTTTTTATTTTTTGTTCAGTTGTTAGTTTTGTGAAATTCATTCATCAGTTTCAAGAATCAGTTTTAGTCAGTTTTAGTTTATAGCTCAGTAAAATTTATTTTCGTAAGACCTGAGTCAAGTTTAGTGAATGAATTTTCAGTTCTCTTTGAGGAATGTTTTAGTTTATTTTATTTCAACTGATAGTTTATTTTAATTGGAAGTTCAGATTTTTGGGTTGGAGAACGCAGTCTCCATTTTCAAACATCAAGTTTATTCCTTACAATTCTTGTTCTTATTTAATTTCAAATTTATGTCATTTAATTTCCTCACTTTTAATTTCCTGCAATTTAAATTAATGTTATTTAATTTCCTCGCATATTTAATTTCCTGCAATTTAAATTACTGTCATTTAATTTTCCTACACCTTTAATTTCTGCAATTTACTTTTATGTCATTTAATTTTCTTGTAACTATTTAAATTTCAGTTATTTAATTTTCAGCAATTTTAATTTACTGTTTTGTATTTTAATTTCTTACTTTTCATTGCCGACTCAAAACCAA
Source organism: Cyclocarya paliurus (assembly GCA_029856935.1). Taxonomy (NCBI): domain Eukaryota; kingdom Viridiplantae; phylum Streptophyta; class Magnoliopsida; order Fagales; family Juglandaceae; genus Cyclocarya; species Cyclocarya paliurus. The sequence goes on along the minus strand of CM056946.1, from coordinate 2,870,514 downwards.
CAAACATGAATCTAGTCCATGACTAGTAAATTTTCATTTCCATTTCACTCCTACATTCATTGTACATATCATCACTTTAATTTTTATTTTCTCATTGCAAATTTTTTCACCATTTTTTACGAGTTTAATTTTTAAGCACTTTTCCCGAGGAGAAGATCTAGAAATTTATTTCTAATTATTACACGACACTCTCCTGCACTTGGGATAGCCTTTGTGCTACTCATTTTTGAGTGAGTCAATAGGCTAGAAATTTACATGGTCCAATAAAAGGAGAGATCAAGGCTTTGCCAAATAAAGACTTGATAGAGCCATTGGTAACCCTGAACGGCATAAAAATTCAACTACTCTTGCTGCTCAGTTTTACCTGCCATCAAATCTAATCATAATCCCATCCGCATTGTTGTTTCTAATACTTCCAGCTCTTGTGATGGGAAGCTGCTTGGCAGCTAAAAGACGGCTGCTCAGACACTATCAGAGAGGCATGAAGGTTGGCTTCTAATGGAGATCATGGATGCTCAAGGGTTAGAGATAAAATCTTTAAGTTCAAACAAGCTATCAAGGAATGAAACTCTTCTATTGGTAGAAACAAGCAAGGAACTATTAGAAAGAAAATGAAGGAAATTGTTGATTTACAAGCTTCAGCAAATGGTGAAAAAATTAGTATGATTCAACAACTTCAAAGAGAAGTGGAGAGCTGTCTTAAGGAAGATGAACTCAAATGGAAGCAGAGAGCCAAGCAAAGATTGTTACATCATGGTGATAGGAATAGTAAGTATTTCCATGTGCATGCAAAACAGAGAAGAACAACAAACATGATCAAACAGATTGTAGATAATCAAGGCCACTCAATAACATATCAGTCCATGATAGGGGCCAATTTCACTCCATCATTATTCTTAAACTTATTATATATACCATCAATATTGCTAATTATTATGTGGCAAGTTTTGATCCAAAATACACATGGTTCGATTGCCAGTACATGCAAAATTCAAGAAAGGCTAGCAGTAGCGATGACATTTATAAATTATCAAACTAGCAATAAATAATGTTGGTAGTGGGTACTCCATGACCCATATTGTGTCAACATGGGTGGAGAAGTTATTAAAATTAACTCCCCACCACTACCACTTAACTTCAAGGAAGTTAATTAACCTCCCATGTGAAGTTTTATATACATTAAATTAGGAAGAGTGAAAAAGTGAACATACAAAAGAAAAGATCTCATATATCTCTGCAATTTTCTAAAACAACCATCTAAATCTCTTGATCTTAAAGCATGTATTTTTTAGGAGACTCTAGCAACCTCTTATAAGTGACGTAGAGGTGCAAACAACAAAGGACTATAAGACGAGCAAAAATCGAGCCTTATGAGAATTATACGCCTTAAAATAATTTGAATTAACCTTATTTAACAAATATATTTACACAAACTTGTTGTTGTTAGTCAAGGATGCAAGTCTATGCAGGACTATGGCCTACAAATTTGGCCTTATAAGTCCTCGTCATCTTTTTCTATGCAGTAAATAGTACTTACATTTTTCACTTATAGTCGTGAAATGAAAGGAACCTACCTTCCATTCATATTTACATATATATTGATCATCTGTCATGTGTGACTATATATATTTAAGAGGATTATAAAATATGGACATTACACTTATATTTACACATCAAATTGCAGATCAGAATAGTGAAAGAATTCTATGAAGATTTCTTCTCCATGCATGGGCCATCTAAAACTTTAATTAGAAGGTAGCCCTAACTTGTTGCGCAAACCAAAATTTTAGATGAACGCCATGACTATGAAGATCAAATGGGGCATATTAATTAGCTTTCATTTTGTGCAAGTTATAATATAATTGTTGTAAGCCCCAACGATCGAGTCAGTCATTATCTATGCTATGATTATGATTTCTATTGGTGGTTTGGTTCAGACTTTAAAACTTTGACATAAATAAGCAGCAAAGAATTTAATTAGCTAATTCAAAATTACTGTTCACTAATAATATTTTTTAAAATCAAATTCTAGTCTCGCCCGTTTGTGTATTTTCAATATTGTGACTTCTTCTTTTTGTTTTTCTTGTTTGAATGTGGAGTGAAACAATTGAAAATCATACCCCAACATGCAGTAATAATATTATTACGTCATGAAATCATGAATGTGATCAAAATGGGAAATGCTAAACTTTCTGGGAAAATCTTATAGACTTTATGTGATTGGTAACCCATCACTAATGTAATTATTAAAATTGGTTTGACTTAGTTTTTCAATTTAAATTGATTGGGCTTGTTAAATACGGAAATAAATTTAATTATATATACGGAAATAAATTATATAAAAATATATATATGTAGTCAAACTTATACGTACGTAGTACAAGAACTAGTACTGTTACCCAATCAAAATCTATCATGTTGTGAAGCAAACACCTTGCCAGGGCATAAGTGAGGCCTGACTATTATTTTGGTTTTCCATATTTTTTTGGTTGAATATATTGTCATAAGAAAATGATAGTAAAAGCATAGTAATCCTATCACTATCTCTAGAGAAAATAATTAAGGCATTGTTTGGTTATACAAATTATTTCATTTTATTTAATTATTATAATTTTTTCAAACTCTTATATAAAATATAATAAATAGTTTAATTTTTAAAATTAAAATAATATATTTTAATAATATTTTATTCAATTTTTATTTTATAAACCTAAGTTGTTTGTTTTCTTGCCCTCCTTCCAGTTAGATAGGAAAAAGACAGACAGGGAACAAATTAAGGTAGAGCGGTGCTACAGTCACCGCTCGTTTTTACTGTTTTAGTCTACCGCTATACGTGGCTTGCCACCTGTTTAAAGAGGAAAAAGAAAAAAAATTGCTCTCCCGCCCAACATCTCTCCCCCCCCCCCCCCATCCCATCCCATCCCCTGCTTCTCGTTTCTACCGAAATCCCCAACTGCTCCTCATTTCTTCTGAAAATCCCCAACCCCCGACGGAAGCTTGTATTCTTTACTCCGACTCCTCCGTCAGACGTCGACCGTACCCAGTCCGCGCGGCAAGAGATACACTTCCGGCATCGCCTTCCGGCTATTCTTCGTCCGACCTTTTGATACGTTCGTTTCCCTAATTTTTACCCTTTTTTCCTGATCTGTGATTGATTGAGCGGGGCATGTCCGCATCCTTTAGTAGTCTTAGCTAATTAGTGTTAGGTGTTATATGATATTGGGACAAATTCTGATTTTGTTTGAATGAAAAATACAGAGCACGGTGGAGTTTGTTTATAAGTAATCGGTTGTTGTTTTAACATTTAAGAATACACTATAGCCAACATCTAATGCATTTGAACCAAGTGATGAAGCTGCGAATACACTCCTCAGTGGACTGGCTATAGAGCTTGCAGCTGCTCTAGCATTTCTGTTGTTTTATTTTTTAAATCAAAGTTTTCCATTAATGTGGGTACACAACAGATACCCAAACGTAATTATATTTTTAAAGAATGACCAACCGTGGGGAATTGGAGCACTATCATTTTTTATTTTGAACATGCATCTCACCATATAAAAGATACACTGCTATGGTTTGAGAAAATTCCCTACACAATTGTATTGATGTACATAGCAAGTTTTTATACAAATCATTCGAGTAATCTAACTATGGAAAGCAGTAACGTAAATCTATAGTGTTTAAACTGTTACAGAAAAATAAGGACAGTACAACCAAATCAGAAAGATCCTAGAATTATGCTTGCACAAATCTTTGCTGATTTTACTGTGTCTGTTGACTGTGGGCTGGCATTGAGTTGGCTGTAGGATCTTCCTTCATACACCATTTGGCAACTTCAGTTTTATAGCTATAGAGCATATATTTAGTAGTAAGTTTAATTATCCTCATTCATTGTCATTTTCATTATAATGAATATTGTAATTTTTCCAAAATCATACTTGGAGCAAATATCAAGAAAACATATCAGAAATATTGTCATTTTCATCTTTGTGTATGGCTTCCAGCAGGAATATTAATGCAATAATTAATGCATAAGTGTCAAGCTAGCTGCAACTGCATGCATGCTTCAAGGCCTAGAACCACGTGGTTTGCATATCAGAAATTATTTTGTGCATGGAATGAAGGCCTGGAACCACCAAACATATAATATATACATACACACACACAAAATACATATATATAAATATATATATATATATATATATATATATATATATATATATATATATATATTGTGCATGGAATGAAGGCCTAGAACCACGAAATTTCTTTTTCTGGAAACTTGCTATAATGTCTCCTAGGAAGCATATAATATATATACATACATACACACACACAATATATATATATATATATGTGCATGGATTGAAGGCCTAGAACCATGAAATTTGTTTTTCTGGAAACTTGCTATAATGTCTCCTAGGAAGCATATAATATATATACATACATGCACACACACAATATATATATATATATATATATTCTGAATGGAATGAAGGCCTAGAACCACAAAATTTATTTTTCTGGAAACTTGCTATAATGAAGGCCTAGAACCACGAAAGAGGATAAGGTCTGTTGAAGACATCCATCCATATCCAAGTCACCCTTTTGTTGTTGTGTTGTGTTGTTACTGAGGTCAACATCTAGGATACCTTGCCTCATAAAGCCATGACATATTTGAATATTTCAATGTTTCAAGGCATCATTAATCTTTTAAAAAAGGAACAAAAGGCAATATAATAGTTATGGGGGGCCATGGTCCAGTCTGAACAGCTCAATCTGTCCCCATTTTCAACTGAGTTTAATAGTAGCTCTGCCTCCTCTATTCCTTCGAGTCTTTGACCCAAGAAACTCTCTCATAGAAATTTTAAACAAACATTTTCAACTGGGTCCAGCTGCATGAGTGCTGGTTTCTCCATAAAATCATCTAATCAACTGGATAATAATATGGCCATTAGGAATAAGCATTAAATCATACCCCTGGAAAAATTATTATTTATTAGTTTATCTTAGTTTTTAAGAAGTCTAGAATATTTTCTATTTTCCCAAGTTTCGTTTTCTTTCCTCTAAATCTAATTTTTTTATAAATAATACTCAAAAATAAATCAAATAATGAATATTGTAACTTTTTGAAATTCATACTTGGAGCAAATAATTTACCCTTTTGCATCAAGAAAACATATCAGAAATTTTTAGTTTCATGGCAATGTTGCTCAACTGTGTGTTTGTTTTAGAGGTGTGCAGAGTCCAATTTAAATTAATATGGTTTTCCTTTGATCTCTTCCACTGGTGTTAACTTGAAACAAAGCTACTCATTTACTCATCAAATCCATCACAACTCATTATAACAAAGACATCATTGAGAAGGTTCATTAACTATTGAGAAGGTTCTAATGGAACTAGTTAAGGGCCCAGCCTCTAGATATCTAAGTTTGCCAAATATAGTTGCTGAAAAATCGTGCTCTCTTCCTGCCAAATTTGTAACTCCTATACTTTTTTGTATCATTATAGGTAATTCGAACGGATGTACAATGGATGCTGATATAGAACATCCCGATCATGAGTGGGATAAGGAAGGAACTGATACGGACATTGAATGTGATGAAACTATTGAACAACCAACAGTTGGAATGAACTTTTCATCAGTAGAAGAAGTGCTGTCTTATTACATGAAGTATGGTAAACAAAAGGGTTTTGGAGTGTGCAAAAGGAATTCTAGACAAGATGACAATGTGAATGTTAGATGGGTTTGCTTGGCATGTGTGCGAGGAGGCACCTCAAAGAGTAAGGCTGCCAATGTACTGAAACCAAGACAGACAGAGAAGATAGGGTGTATGGCTAGGATTAATGCGATACTGAATAATGAAGTTGGATATACCCTATCTAAAGTAATCTTGGAGCACACACACGTTTGTAGTCCTGGAAAGGCAAGGCATTTCAGATGTTTTAAGAAGGTCGATCCTCGTGTGGCTAAGAGGCTTGAGATAAATGACGAGGCAGGAATTAAGTTGTCCAAAAATTTCAACGCTGTGGTTGTTGAGGCGGGGGGGTACGAGAATGTGCCATTCGGGGAAAATGAGTGTCGAAACTACATTGACAAAGCTAGACGACTTCGCCTCGGGGTTGGAGGTTCTACAGCTCTATGTAATTATTTCCAAGACATGCAAAAAAGAAACCCGGATTTTTATTATAAAATAGATGTTGACAATGACATGCGATTAATTAATGTGTTTTGGGCAGATGCCAGAAGTAAGACTGCTTATGAATCATTCGGGGATGTAATTACATTTGACACAACATATTTAACTAATGTGTATAAGATGCCTTTCGCACGCTTTGTGGGTGTTAACCACCATGGCCAATCAATCCTATTCGGATGCGGATTAATATCCAATGAGGATGCAAATACATTCGAGTGGTTGTTTGAGTCGTGGTTGAAGTGTATGAATGACCAACCACCAAATGCAATCATCACTGACCAAGATAAGGCCATGAAAATTGATATTTCAAGAGTGTTTCCAACCTCTAGGCATCGTTTCTGTTTGTGGCATATAATGAAAAAGCTGCCTGAAAAATTTGGATCACATTCTAGATATGAGGAAATTAAGAGTAGTCTACATAGGTGTGTTTATGACTCTTTCAGTGAGCCTGAATTCGAATCACATTGGCGCGATATGCTCGACACCTATGATTTGCATGAGAATGCATGGTTGTTATCACTATATAGTGATAGTCATTTTTGGGTGCCGATGTACGTTAGAGACACATTTTGGGCAGGTATGTCAACGACACAGCGGAGTGAAAGCATGAATACATTTTTTGACGACTATGTTAACTCTAAAACAACATTGAAACAATTTGTTGACCAGTACGATTCAGCCCTTAGGAGGAAGGTAGAGAATGAAGCAAGGGCTGATTTTAATTCATTTAATACAAAGATTCCTTGCATAAGTCGCTATCCTCTTGAGAAGCAATTCCAACAAGCATATACAATTGCTAAATTCAAAGAAGTACAAGAGGAATTGCGGGGATTTTTATATTTGACTACTTCATTATTGGGATGTGAGGGTGGTAGAAATACGTACGTAGTTGCTGATGAGATTCAAGTTGGTGATGACTTGTTAAAACGTGTGACCTTCACTGTCAAAGTTGATGAAGACCCCCTAGATGTTAAATGCAGTTGTCAGTTGTTTGAGTTTAGGGGGATATTATGTAGGCACGCTCTTCGTATATTGACTCAACTAGGCAAGCACACAATACCATCAAAGTACATCTTAGATCGGTGGAGGAAGGATGTAAAGCGAAAATATGCCTTCGTGAAAAGCAGTTATGATACTAGTAGCATTGAGGATCGCCGAAGATACAATAGGATCCAGAATTCCTTCTATGAATTGTGTTCCAATGCTTCCAAGGCCGAGAGCAGTACTTTGAAATTGATTAGCCAGATAGAACATTTGAAGGTACAGTATCCTGGTACTCCTGATCTATCTACTTCCATTGGAGGCGCGACAGTTCATCCAGCTACTTCCATGGCAGGCACGACAGTTGATCCAGCTATTTCCACTGGAGGCGTCACAGGTAGAGTGCTTAGTCCATTAGTGGTTCGGAGTAAGGGAAGACCACCATCTAAGAGAAAAGAACATCCCGTTGAGAAGAGTCTTAGAAAATCTCGTACAAGAAGACGATTAAATCACGACGAACCTGAGGTTCTTTTTCTGCCAATGTTGTATATTAGAAATATTATATTTCTTATACGAGATTATTTATTTTCTTCATTCTAATGAACAGCGGAGTAGTCACGCTCCAGATGAATGCACTGTCAGCGACACACATCATGAAACTCCTCAAAGCCAGGTACTTTTTTTGCTGGTTAAAATTCTATGATTTGTAATTAATAGAAATATATTGAAAATAATATATTTTTGCTATAGGATATACAAAGTCAAGTCTGGACACACAGGCCAGATTTTTTTGCTACTCCTTCGATGGGTGCAGATTATTCTAGCATTGGAAGGACTGTTATTCTCTCACAGGTAATTAAAACTACATTATGATGCAAAAATTGTTAACAAAATTCATTTAACAATTTTATGCCACTCATAGTACACGCCTCATCAAGTATATGCTACAAATGTTTTTGGTATTAGACAGACTGCTCCTCCTCCACAGGTAATTCAAACTACATTACAAAAACTACACACATTTTTAACATAACTCATTTAACAATTTTATGCTCTTCAACCAGTACACACCTCATCCAATATACCCGGATTTCTTTGGTATTAGATAGACAGCTCCTCCCTCCCAGGTAATTCACACTACAAATTCTATATTTTTGTAATATTTTATAAAGTTTACAACTGAGGAAGTTTACACTTTTTTTTTTTTGTGACTTTAGATGCAATGGAGAGATGTCTCGGACAAGGATAATGATCCGATAAATTAATGGAAGCTGGTTCTTTTTATTTATTTTGTAATGAAACTACAATGAGTGGTTCCTCTATATTTTGTATATTTTGAGAGGAACCAATGGTATATTTTGTATATTTTGGGTTGGATCAATGGTATATTTTGAATATTTTGGGAGGGTCCAATAGTATATTTGTACATGCTTATGAATCAAACTATAGTATTTTGGGAGGGACCAATGTTACCTTTGTTACATCTTTTTTGGTTCCTCCATATTTTGTAATGGAACACCATTTTTTGGTTGATTAATGAAATGAGGGACAGCATTTTCTAATTCTTGTTGATATGTGAACTACATCTCTTTTTTCCTTTTTTTTAATTTTGAAATGTTATATCATTTTCTCGAGAAATATTTAGTAGCAGCACACAAAATTTGTGCAATAACACAAAATCTATTCCCATTTGACTTTCATTATTTCTAGTTAATTTGAGCCAACAAATTTAAATATCCTTTAACCATCCAAAATTTAAATAACATCTGTTCAACAAATTTATACATCATTCAATTCATTACAAAAAGTAACCAACCAACCAAGTATAGTCATATATTACAACTACCAAGCAACCAACATCTTCTTCTTTTTTTTTCCAGCATTTCCCAAAATACATGCCTAAACAAAGTACCCACGACATTGAAATTACTAAAACTACACTAAATCTCTCAAACTTTCTCTTGCGCCTCTCAGTCTCTATTTCTAGTTGATGTCGACTTGTTTGGATATCTATTGCAAGTTGTATCTTTTGAATTTCGATTTTTAAACGGTTGATTCTCCTCTCGCCATATGGTGGAATTTCTGGATCATACCAACAAAAAAACCCCACAAGAATGCCCAGCCTGCAAAATCAACCAAGACATATTAGCAAACAAAGATTACCCATATGATTTTCCAAAAAGAAACTATATTTCAGTATGAATAAGCATCATATTGCTTTTGAAAAAGATGCAAGTAAAACATACTTGCTTTCACGAAGATTTAAAAATAAAAGCAACTTCTTAGCAAACAGTTAAATAACATACCTCAAAATTATGGCAACTGAAAAATCGGCGACCCTCATTATCCTCTGTATGCGCGGTTCTTCGACATGCTTTAATACCACAAAAGCATATTGGGTATTCATTTTGACAAGAGTTTCTTGAGCGTGAGATATTGCTAGTGCTACTACGTGCTTCGGACATTATGTCAATATTACAGCCTCTATTTCTAGACTACCAAATTTAAAAACCAACCAAGTATTAAACAAAGCTCATGTTTGAGTCCATTGTACATGCAACAATGAAACTAGCGATCGACATTACAAATTAGTCAATGATCCGTGGCAATCAAAAAACAACATTCTGAGTGCATTAGCTAAACTTCAATCCAAAAACTCAATATCACCATTCAAATTCCACTTCTCCTTTCTCTATCATGCTAAATGGACACTTATGGAGGAAACAATGTGGAAAAAAATACCCATAATAAAACAAACTCCCTATAGTGATAAGAATGCCATAATCAACTACAACGATAAATTTGGACAACTGAATGGAATGCCAAAATTTGATCCAAGTAGTGAATGCAAAGCAAAAAAAAGAGCTGCTACAAAACTGTTAAACAAGCATATAGGCAGGATTAAATTCCCACCCTAAAACATTATACTGGTTAATGCATTCCATTATGGTACCCTACTTTCATATTTTAACACAAACCCAAACAAACAACTTGCTCTTCAACCTCCAACTTGCTCTTCAACCTCCAACAAACTAAAAATATATTTACAAGAAAAAAGAAAAATGAATGGAAAAGCTGATTAGCATCACAAAAACCATAGCTGATTACCATTTTTATTTTGCCAAAAACCATAGCTAAGAATTTCGGGCAGCATAACAAAAATAAATTATTTATAATTTATAATTTACAAAATAAAGCATATACAGATTGGACATTAGCATGCCTAGAGAACTCGTTCATTCAAACAGACCTACAACTCCAATCCAAGTCCATCGCCAGATAAAACTTCCTGACTGTGGTTTCAGACTCAATTTCCAGAAATTAGGCATCCTCCCTTCCAGCACCGCAAAATATGCTTCGTGTTACAGAAATTTCTAATTGTATGACATATTTTCAATTTCTAACTATTAACCAATTTATGCATAACTAACAGGATTATAACCAGATTTCCTCATTTTGAAAGAGCAACCGCTTCACATAATTAATTACAACCAATATTACAAAGATTTAAAATCAAATGTTAGCTAGAATGTATTTACCCCTTTCGGCGTGACAATGGTGAGCCGACGGAAGCTTTTCGATCTTCGACAGAGGCTCCAAGGGGACGCGACGGAATGGGTTTGGAGGGGTGGCGATCGAAGGAGGAGTCGATCGACAGAAGCCTGGGTTTCTCGAACTGGGGTGGGTTCTGAAATTGGAGGCTTGAAGACAAAACCGGAGGCTTGGCTTGAAGATTAAAATTGAAATGGGAGCCTCTGGCTTGAAGATGAAGCTGACGAAGAGCTGGGTTCGGGTAGGCTTGAGATGGGTTCCTCTGGCAGCTTGAAGTTGAAGAAGATATGGGTTTCGGTGCTTGAAGACGAAGGTGACGAAGAGAAGCTTTTCAGTTCGTGGATTGAAGCGGTGCTTGAACCCTATGAAGATATGGGTTTCGATTTGTGGCAGTACATCTTAGATGGGTTTCGGTTTATGGGTTTCGGTTCATGGCAGTACAAGGTAGATGGGTTTCGGTTTGTGGCTTAAAGAGCAAGCTTGATGACGAAACCATGCGCTGTTATTTTTAAATTTTAAAGAGCCATAACGTGGCATTCCACGTATAGCGGTAAGCGCGAGCGGTACGTTATAAGCAGTGGGAGTAGCATTTCTGATTAAGGTAAGGGTGTCTGTCCGGAGTCGAATCAACAAACTTACGAAGTCAACCTATTTTACTTTTGCTCGATAAGATCTTTGACGGTTTTTTGAAAGGAACGATTCAAAGAGAACGGTCCTTTTGTCCTTTGTTTCTTTGATAGAATCAATTAATTTGGACAAATGTGATTGGCGAGGAAATATTATTCAGTATAATATAAATAATTTTTTTTTTTAAATTAGGATAAGTAGTAGTTCGACGTGGTATCAAGTTCCAAATTTTGAACTTTGACTCTAAAATATATCTTATTTAATTTATAAATATTTTAAATATTGAGATTAGTTATTGAGAGAAAGTTTAACCCATATATGAAGAAGATTCTTAAAAATATAATATAAATAATTAAATCTATCGGCTTAAATTTCGAAACAATTAGTGATTTCATAAGTATTAATGTGGGCGACCAACTGTAAGAGAAGTTCAATTCCGGGTGAAGATTCATGGTATTCCCAAAAAAATGAATTTGGGAAAGTCTTTTCCATGTAATTCAAATTTTTTTCATTTGAATTTTTGTCTGTAACACTTTTCAGATAGAAAACGAGTCAAAAATAATATTGTATTTCTTTTTGTAAGCTCGACTTTTTTCCTCTAAGCAATAATATTATATATTCTATTAAATTGAATATTGATTCTTTTAGATTGTAGGTAGCAAACAAAAGGAAATTAACACACCTGATCAGGAATATAGATGGAGGTCAGAGTTCTCGCAACACACACACACACACACACATATATATATATATATATATATATATATATATATATATATATGTATAGAACTTTCGGAAGTCAACCTTTTTTACTTGGGCTCTGTAATATCTTTGACGAACGATCCTTAGAAAAAAAAAACAATTTAAAGAGAGAATCGTCCACACATGAGTTAAGCACCATTGACGAGCTAAACGAACATTTATATCATGATCTTCGAATTTTGGTAGCAATATATATAATACATAAATCCTTGCAAAACGTACTAAAAATAAGCATAAACATGCTACTGCGTGCTGGCTGGCTTATAATTTTGAACCAGATCATGTACGTGCATGGTTGATTGAATTCCTAAATAATTAGTGGGGATTACATGAATTTACTAATTAGATTATTTACACTTCAAAAGACAGAAGTGACAAATGGATCAAAGCACAAAGAAAAGAAATGATCAAGAAGACAGCTAGCCACTAAAGAATCTCATCAACTTCATTTATTCTTTTGGATGTGTACAGAGTGTGTAGTAATTAATCAGCATGCATGATTAATTATAGAAACAAACAAACATACAAAGATGTACCAGAAAGAAAAGCTAGCAAACTATTTTTGTTGTCATTATTTTCACAATAAGTACAATACTGAATTATAAGATGTACCATAACATTTTGGATTAAGAGGTCATCATGATTCACCTTCTTTTTTATTTTTTTTATTAATTTTTTTTCATTGCTATTATTTAATGCTAGCTGTTGTTTTGGCTGAATGTTGAAATGTGAAGTGGGGTTTTCGGATTGGGCGCAGATGGAATAATATGACCCTTTTGTAGTATTGTCCCTAGCAAATGAGCCATTGAGTGACTTTCGAAGGCCTCTTCATTGATTGTTTAAATGTGACGTGAGACTTTCAGATTGGGCGCAGATTGAAGAATTTGACCCTTTTGTAATACTAACTCTAGCAAATGAGCCCTAGAGTGACTTGCGAATGCCCTTTGACTGATTGTTGAAAGGCGAGGTGGAATTGTTGGATTGGGAGCAGGTGGAGGAATATGACCCTTTTGTAGTATTGCCCCTAGCAAATGAGCATTTGGGTGACTTGCAAATGCCTTATGATTGATAGTTGAAAGGCGAGGTGGAATTGTCGGATTGGGCGCAGGTGGAGGAATATGACCCTTTTGTAGTACTGCCCCTAGCCAATGAACCTTTGGGTGACTTGCGAATGCCTTATGACTGATAGTTGAAAGGCGAGATGGAATTGTTGGATTGGGCGTAGGTGGAGGAATATGACCCTTTTGCAGTACTGCCCCTAGCAAATGAACCTTTGGGTGACTTGCGAATGCCTTATGACTGATAGTTGAAAGGCGAGATGGAATTGTTGGATTGGGCGCAGGTGGAGGAATATGACCCTTTTGCAGTACTGCCCCTAGCAAATGAACCTTTGGGTGACTTGCGAATGCCTTATGACTGATAGTTGAAAGGCGAGATGGAATTGTTGGATTGGGCGCAGGTGGAGGAATATGACCCTTTTGCAGTACTGCCCCTAGCAAATGAACCTTTAGGTGACTTGCGATTGCCTTATGACTGATAGTTGAAAGGCGAGATGGAATTGTTGGATTGGGCGCAGGTGGAGGAATATGACCCTTTTGCAGTACTGCCCCTAGCAAATGAACCTTTAGGTGACTTGCGATTGCCTTATGACTGATAGTTGAAAGGCGAGATGGAATTGTCGGATTGGGCGCAGGTGGAGGAATATGTTGCAGTACTGTCCCTAGCAAATGAGCCTTTGGGTGACTTGCGAATGCCTTATGACTGATAGTTGAAAGGCGAGATGGAATTGTCGGATTAGGCGTAGGTGGAGGAATATGATCCTTTTGTAGTACTGCCCCAAGCAAATGAGCCTTTGGGTGACTTGCGAATGCCTTATGACTGATAGTTGAAAGGCGAGATGGAATTGTCGGATTGGGCGCAGGTGGAGGAATGTGACCCTTTTGTAGTACTGCCCCTAGCAAATGAGCCTTTGGGTGACTTGCGAATGCCTTATGACTGATAGTTGAAAGGCGAGATGGAATTGTCGGATTGGGCGCAGGTGGAGGAATATGACCCTTTTGTAGTAATGCCCCTAGCAAATGAGCCTTTGGGTGACTTGCGAATGCCTTATAACTGATAGTTGAAAGGTGAGATGGAATTGTCGGATTGGGCGCAGATGGTCGAATTGGAGTGCCCTTCTGGAGTGACTCCAACAACAAATGATTAGGCATGAAATGACTCGCAAAGACCTTTTGGTTGATTGTTGAAAGTTGGCCTGCGTTCGTCGGATTGGGAGCAAATGGAGGAATAGTAGCCTTTTGTAGTACTGACCCAAGCATATGTGCCCTTGAGTGACTTGCGAAGGCCCTTTGGCTGATTGTTGAAAATCGACTTGGAGTTTTTGCATTGGGTGCAGATGGAGGAATACGACCCTTTTGTAGCATTGTCCCTAACAAATGAACCCTTGGGTGACTGGCGAATGCCCTCTCACTTATTATTGAAAGACGAGGTGGAATTCTTGGATTGGGCGCAGATGGTCTAGTTGGAGCGCCCTTTTGCAGTGACTCCAACAACAAATGAGCCATGGAATGATTCTTAAAGGCCCTTTGGCTGATTGTTGAAGCTAGTAGTGGGATGTCAGTGCCTGAATTAAATGAAGGGATTGGAGCTTTATGCAGCGACCCTAACCAAAGGCTTTTGTTCATCAATATTATTTTTTCTTCTCCATGCAAGATTCGGCAACCTTGATTTGCGCTCATGCTTATTAGAAAAAGCACTGTTGTGACTACAAGAAGCATTTTTAAAACCCACACTTGTTCTATAAGCCAAAATATATGGATATAACCAACTTGATGCAAGTATTATAAAGGATATGGAGGTATATATAAATATATATATATCATGTGTATC
This sequence comes from Cyclocarya paliurus, assembly GCA_029856935.1. Classification (NCBI taxonomy): domain Eukaryota; kingdom Viridiplantae; phylum Streptophyta; class Magnoliopsida; order Fagales; family Juglandaceae; genus Cyclocarya; species Cyclocarya paliurus. The sequence goes on along the minus strand of CM056946.1, from coordinate 2,855,503 downwards.
CACCAACTTGTATATATGACTTTTCAACTTTTAGTATGTGGGAATCGTTCTACTCTTGACTATTAACGGTAAGAGATTAAAACATTGAATGGGTCTTAAATGACAAAACGGGGTTTGATTTGAATCCTAAAGTAGTCTGTTTTTCACGTGCATGGAAAAAGTCATGCAATGAACAGTTTTATGAAGAAGGCAATGCATTTTCGACGGGCATAGTGCCAGTCTCGATGAGGCAGGAGTAGTACCGTTTTGCAAAATTCAAAACATTTTGTCAGTAGGACTCCTAATTTGTGTAAAGCTACAAAAAGAATTCGAATGTGGATTAACAAGAGGGCTTCGATCCATAAGAAAACCTTAATTTTAGAGTATCGTTAAAGATCATATATATTATTTAAGTTTTTAATTTTTTTCATATATATGTTAATTCGTTCCCTTGTATTTCATATATATTAACTTTACATGGGTTAATTTGTTAATTCCAATAAACTCATTAGCATTTATATCGAAATCCCCAGGCCAACTTCAAGTTAATGCATGCATTTAGATTTAGCTTAAGTACTACTCAAATGCAAAAATGATAAAGAAGCAGGGTACTTTGAGTTCTAAACTTTTGAAAGATATGTTGTTCATAAGCCCTACCAAAGAACTTCATTCTTTGGTCCAACCATTATTTAACTAGGAATTTCCTGGATAACTCCGGCCAGCAATTAGCTAGGTCTGTGTCTTTACCAGGACCGGAGGAAGCGCATTCAACTCATGAAACTTTGCTTTCTCTTCGGGCATATATTTTGAATGGAAAAGAAAACTGATCAGAAAGAAGATCGAAATGGTTCTAGACCAGCACGCGGAAAAGAATCTTGACTGGAGGCCCCAGCTAGACCAGCATGCAGCGGACATTCCTCGTAAAATATCTTGAATGTGTCTAATGTCTAGACGGCTTTAGGTTGTGGGATAATCATTTTACACGACATAAAATACTTTGAAAAAAGACTTCCAAAAGTATCGAAATATGAAGTCTCTCTTACGGCATGATGCACTGAATTGGGGAATGGAGAACATCATCATCCGAACACGCTTTGTTCCATCTGTAAATTAAAACGCGTCTGGTAGTTGTAACTTTTAGGAGATCTATATCGTCACAGACAATCTCGTTTCCAAAAAGTGGTCGAAATTTTACTGTTCATGAAACCGAGGGACAAAAAGGTAAAAACACGAATAAAACAAAAACAAACTGAGGGATAAAACGGTAAACAAACAAAACAGAGGGTCACAACCGTAAATATGTGAACAGAAGATAACAAAATAGAGGGACATAAAGGGGAAATAGAAGGGTAAAATTAGAACAAAAATGTGTTCGAAAATTCACTGTAAATTGTTGGATAGCCTTTTTTATTAATAGAAAATATATATACATAAATATATATATTTATATATAATAAGTCGCTAGTACTTAAAACCAGCTCATTCAAAGTCGGGAAAAAACTCAATAGCGAGGAATTACACGACTTTTCTCATAATCAAAAAGCTAGTCTAGCTTTAATAATAATTATTCTATTTTTCAGTTTATCTAATAATCTAATTTACTCCAAATTTCTTTTCTTTTATTGAGGAATGAAAAGAGCTTAATATTTATGCAAATTTAGGATGCATTGCCCTTGCGTTGTCTCCCATTATGAAAAGTAATTTTTTTTATAATGCGGTTAACTTTTTTTTAAAAAAAGAGTTTTTTATTTTTTTTATAAGAAAAGAAATTTTTTTAAAAAGAAATATTAGAGACATTTGTCAAGCCATAAAGCTTGAGAAAAAATGTCTGGAATACTATCCCATCACATATTAATGCTTTCCACATTTTTGGCATTTTGAGCTAACCTATGTGCAACCATATACCTTCCCTTCCCCATGCACATACACAAAATCATATTCAACAAAACATGATGAAAGAGATTTTATCTATGTATAATAAGCCAAGCAGTGATCCCTCCATGTTATTTTGCTTTAATGCCTCCACCACCGACAAACAATCAGATTCTACTCAAAGCTTTGAGATTCCCATGCTAACATATAGATGAAGGCCTCTGAATATAGCAATTAAGTCAATAGCTTCAGCTTCCTCCACATCATTCTCAACCTTATTAGTTGCCATCAATACATTGCCTTGGTCATCTCTCAAAATTGCACCAAGACCAGATTTATTTTGATTTTCAAAAATGGCACCATCAACATTTAGCTTCAGGACACCTACTGGAGGGAGCTTCCATCGAAAATGATTTTTCAGCTGTATACTTGATTTTACTCTGGCCTCTTTAAAATTTCTGACCAACACAATAGCATTCTCAGCAGCTTTCTTTGGGTTCAACTGCATCTAGTCATGTACCATCTTATTTCTTTTATACCAAAAACTTCATGCCAAACAAAAGAACAGTGGCAACCTCTCCTTTAATACGCCCTCACAGAACTTCAATATCTTCTTAAAGAGCTCATAAAGTGCCTCTGTCTCACTTACACTGACTGCATCCAAGCAAAGGGAAATATCAACAATCTTCAGTGAATGGTTCTATAGTTCTATAGAGAAGATAGAACTGTATAATTAAAAACATTATAACCACATTAAATTCTATATCGGTTTTTATGTAGTTCTACACACTGGAAAGCACAAAGTTATAACAAGATACAAAATCATTGGTATATGGCCATTCTCTACTATATGGTATTAACTCAGAAAAAATGTATTCATCTATTATTGTTAAACCCATTAGCTATACATATTACAGATAAATAATGGCATGACAAACAAACGGCAGGTTGATGGCATACACAGTACTGTCTCCCTTGCAAGAAGTTAAGGATCTTCGAGGCCTCTTGATTGTTTATATAAATCAAGATCACAACACCGTAGTAGGGAAGCACCTAAATGCTTAAATTCCTCTATACACTGCAACATGATATTTTCTGCAAATCAAAACACTCCAAACCTGTTTCAACAGAGGAAAGGGAAATGAATTTATTCAAGTCACGCTACAAGAAAAAGCTCCATATACAGTCAGAGAAGAGCCAAAAGGCGAAGCCCAAGTACACATAATGTATACAAGAGAAACACCTAATTAGTAAAAATTCATGCAAGTAATTAAAATAGATGCAACTACGTTGTTCCATGTTCTGAACCCATGAGCAAGGCTTCACAAAGGCTGGTGAAGTTTAGACCCAAATAAAGCAGCTTCAAACAGAACAAGATAGGACACAAACCATGAGTAGCCGAGAATGTAAGGTATTTCATTGAACTTCAAATAACATGATCCAAACCTAACAAGGACATCCTCTGAATGCAAATTATATTTTGTTGTAATTACCTTTCTCGTGAATTAAGCAGAGTCAGAGCTTGCATTCTAGAAGTTAGAAAGAGATACAAGTCTATCCTTAGAATTGAGTTAAAGATGGGTATTGATCCTCCACAGCTACTCAAGTGCTTTGGAAACAAACACCGTAAAAGACAGGATGCCGTAGGATTTTATCACGGAGATAGGTTTTGCTCTTTTACAATCTAAAAGATCCCGGTACTACAAGTGGCCTTAAAATTACACAATCCCTCTAAAGAAATGCTTCATCCTTTCACAAACCTCGAACGATTACCAGGTCTTCCTCTCTAACCTAGATTAGTTTGAACCATTGTCCATGCCTCCAAATCCAAATGGTTGCATTGTCATAGAAAACTAACAAGATTAAAAATAAATAAAATACATTTCACGGCAATCTAAACTGAAAACCCGCTCCCATGCTACAATGTTGAGCAAAACTGCCCTCCCTACTTTCTATCTCAAACCCCATTTTTTTCATTTCTGCAGAAAAACCCAGGATTGAATCATACTAGGACCAAGAAAAAACATTTGCATGCACATATGCGAAACATTCATCAAATAAAGATCTGAATCTAAACAGAAAAAGGCTAAAAAAACACTATTGTCGAACTTGTAGAATCCATCCGCACTGATCCAAATACCACGAAGGACATTCATAGCAAGATCCGACCATCGAATTCCAAGAGCAACAACAGAGAAAATAAAAATAAAAAATTGAACCTAAATGAAAGCTTTAGTTGTAACGTATAGAGATAAAGCTTTGTCAATCAGGAATCCTGTGAACGAGATAATAATACGAAACAAACTCGAAAATGGGTATAGAAGGTAAGAAGGCAATCAGAATAGAAAGAAAGGAAATAACGTGGGAAGGGGCAGCAGTGCACAGTGTGAGAGAGAGAGAGAGAGCCATGAACGCGCGGAGACAAAACACCAAGTATCGGGATGGGCGACAAGAGCTTTAGCAGCAGCCCAGTTTTGCCGTAAAAGTTTTAAATATGAGTAATTCATTTGAATGATGAAAACAGCTAACTCAGTTCACTTTTAAACTGAATCGGCCATCCAAGCAGATTTTGAGCCAAGTTTCATCCTTTAACTCATTTCTATACTGTAGATATGTAGATAGATGGGACATGCGCCAGCCAATGTTTTGAGTACCGTACCGGATGCCATACCAGTCGAGCTACTGGAATGAAATATTTCGGTACCGGTACCATTTCGTGTACCATTTCGGGATAACATTTCGGTATATGAATAAATTATATATATATATATTATATTTTAAAATAATAGTTTATATATAAATAAAATATATATAAATACATAGATATATAAATTATAAATAGTCTAGTTTGAATTAGAGTCAAAAAATGAATTTGTAGTTTGAAAATATGAAAAAAAAAAAATAATAAGGCCGAAATATCGGCCGGTACGGACCGGTACACAAACCGGTACAGGCCAAAATATCGACCGGTACGGCCGATACGGTCGAAATATCGGCCGGTACGGAACATAAACATTTCTGTACCGGTCCGGTGGCCGGTACGGAAAATACCGGCCGTACCGGCCGGTACGGTACGAAATTCACAACACTGGCGCCAGCTGCTTTGGGTTTCTTTACCTTTTGACCAACGTGGCGGGCTGCAGTGCACAGAACACAATAAATTTCGGCTTTTGTTGTCAGCTGAACAGTATAAAATAATTGTGGGAGCTATTTTTTTTACAACTTTTCATAAATATATTTCAACTCATCTTAATATCCAAACATATTTTAAACTCATTTTAGTAGACCCTACCAAACTCGTTCAACATTTCAACTCACTACTATTTATAAAAAATTCAACTCAACTCAATTCGACATCTAAACGCAGCCAATAATCACTTTTTGCGTCCAAATATGAGTTCCCAAAAATAAATTTAGCAGCAAATACTCCTTTAACTTTTGCAGCGATTTCATTTGCAACAAAAATGAAATCGTCGTAATAGGCCCTCTTTTTTATAGTAAATATAAAAAAAATATTATTATTAAAATATATAATATTATATTATTATTTTGATTTTAAAATGAATAGTCTAATATTGATTAATATCTTTAATAACTTTGGTTTTAGCCCAAACCTCAACTTCTAGCCAAATTAGATTTGGGAAAGCTAACGCTCTAAGTGGCTATCAGCTATGAACAAGTACTATTGTTCATCTTTGTATTTCATCCTTTTTTTCTTTTCTTTTTTTTGTTTCATGCCGTTTATAACCTTGTGTGCATTGGTCTATTTCATAAGCTTTTACGTTTTAGGTGCTTTAGGTTCTTCAACTGGGTATAGGTGGCTCAGAGTGAGGGGATGGTTGGGTTGGTTGATGGGAGGTGTAAGTTATGTCAGTCCGTCTAGGTAAATGTACTCCCTTTTTTTAATAATTTGTTAATATGTCACTACAACACAATTGAATTTTTGTTATGATCTCATCTCATCATTACAACCTTTTCAAATTCCTATATAAAATATACTAAATAATTCAACTTTTTCAAATCCCAATACAACTTTTTCAAATTCCAATTTAACCTTTTCAAATCTTAAAACTAAAAAATAATATTTTAAACTTTAAAACAAAACACAAAATTCTCTTCTCACCTCCCAAACATATTCTAAAACTGTTATTAAAGGTAGACGAGAAACGGTAATACGTTTGAACTATAATAATGTTTCGAGTAACTCAGACAATGTCGTTTTGGAATGAGTACATGCGAACGTATAAAATGTTAAGTTTGAACGGTTCATGTACATTCGAACATTAAGCCCACTTACATGCGAATGTGTAAGTTATTCAATCGAGAGTGAGAACGATTTAGTTTATGTTCGAAAGATTGTCATTAAAGTTCAAACGTAAACTGTTTTAAAATTAAACATGGAAGTTCAAATTAAAAAATATTGAAAATTCAAAATGCAAAAACACTAGATATATTAAATGATATTGTTCATTACATAAAGTATAGAAAAAGAAATATATTAGAATATTAATACAAAATACGATAAAATTGTAACAAAGCTCATAACGAGTTGTTTACAAATGTATGAAATTTCTCAATCAATGTATTGACATTTTCATTTAGTATATCTAAAACGATAGCCAACCTCGGTGACACTTGATTTGTCGATCAATGTGCATAGTAATATCTGATACCATCGCACCAACCCATGCAGGGTGTGCATCGAGCCAAGCAAGGCCCGCATCCCCTGCAGATGTACACATCGGCTGCTGACTAGTACTTCCGCTATGGGGAGTAACACCAGCCCCAAATTAGGTCGGAGGAACAAGATCTGGTGTAGGCCCAAGCTCACACTGAGCACGCCACTTTCCTTGTCCAATGCTCTGATGATGTGAATTCATGTCTATGGGGTTCATCTACTCAATAAACCACTCCTCCACTTGGGGTGGCACTTTCTAGTCTAGTAATAGCCGATTAATGATCACCCGATACAGTAGGTTGTCAGTGGAGACGATACTCACCTCATAACGAATCCTCTCAAATATCTGTAGTGGCAAGTCGATGGGCTCTCCGCATGCCACTCGTATAAGGAACTATTCGCGAGTCCAACTGAAGGTGGCCTTATGTGCCATAGGATTCACGTTTGTTGCAACTATGAAATGCAACATGTGAACAAATGGCAGCAACAACGTCTAGGAGAACGTGTTCTTATCAAATGGTATGCGGTATCTCTCGATGAGAATGAAGAAATCCTCATCACGGTCTTCATCCTGAGACTGATCAGTCTGTTCGCCCTCTGACCAGACTACCTATCTAGCCATAGACTCGGCTGGGCCAGTAGATGATGCAGATGTGCCTACATCTAATATATCCTCAACTTGAGCATCCACTATAGTCGATGCCTCAGATACGCAATTGATCCTGAGTAGCTTGGCAATAACATTCATCGAACTCTCGGACTGAACACCACGAATAGACAGACTCAGCCATTTTCGATTTCCTCAAATAGGACATTAATCTTGTAATGGCCACCGTAGAAACGTAGTAAGTGTAGACTATCTACGATGGCTATTTGGCCAATGGCCACTCATGGTGGCCGAAAAATCAAGTTACAAATCCAGCCCCAAAAGAGTTTTAGTTCATACCAAAACCCCTAAAATGGTTAAAAAACACACAATAAAAGGGGGAGATATTTTTGTTTACTATTATTTATACATCTGAAACTGTGATGACTTTTTTTTAGATTTTTTCAAGTTGTTTAATTTTGATTGTTAATTTTTCCCAGATTCGTTAGTTTTCCTGGTTTAAGGCAGTTGGCATCTCATGTTCATAAGTTTTAATATGCTTGGTGGTATGCTTTATATTTTGTTTTTCTTTGTGGCTGTGGATCTAAGAGTTGCTTTCAAGATTTTATTTATTTATTTACTATTATTTTTGCATTCGAAACTTTTCTGATTATTTTTTCTTAGTTTTTTCAGGTTGTTGCTTTCAAGTTTTGTTGATTGAGGACATTTGGCATCTTATGTTTCTAGGTTTTCATCTTTTTGGTGGTATGCTTTATATTTTGTTGCTTTTCTAGAGGTTGTAGATCTGAGTATTACTTTCAAAAAAAATTTATTTTCTGTTGTTTTTACATTTGAAAGTGTTTTTTTTTTTCCTACCATTTGGCCATCTAAAAGCCTTATAATTTGTTATATTTTCTTCCCTCCAAGAGGTAAAAGAATCCGCTACAAATTATTGTGTGAGTTTTTTTCTATGTTTCTATTTAACGTCGTCGACAATGGCGAAGCTGGCTATGAGTTACAGCGATGACTAACAGAGGAGAGAGAGAGAGAGAGAGAGAGAGAGAGAGAGAGAGACGACGGTGATTAACGGAGAAGAGAGACAAAGACGATTTTAAAAAATCCAATAGGCTATCGATGCAAGAGGGAAAGAAGGGGAAAGAGAGAGGGAAAGAAGAAGAAAAAAAAAAGAATTAAGGTTTCATACCTGTAAGGGATCAAATATAACAAGCATATGGTATTTCCTAGGCCCAGTGCAATGGGGGGATTCATCAGGAGGGAAGAATATGAAGAGAGAGAAATGACAAAAGGTTAAGGAAGTGCAAAGTGTTAGAAGAAAGAGTGGGGAAGTGATATAAAGTAAAGGGAAAGTGACATAAAAAAGGGGTGAAGCGATGTAAAGAAAGGGGGCAGAAGATAAAAGAGGGGGGAACCAGATGACTTGGGGGGCTTTTGGCCAAGCTTCTCTAAGAGACTTCTTCAACCTCACGAAAATAGTTCCAACGACGATATCTCCACCAGAAGATAAACCTTCGAGATCTATTGTACAGTAAGAATGAGAGATTATAAAACAAGCTTATTACAGTGGATAATCCCCTCCTTGAACCCCCGTGGACGTAGGCCTAGTGCCGAACCACGTAAATCTATTTATCTCTCTTTCTTTATTTTTCCTACATTTATTTATTATTTACTATCATATATGTACAAGCAGACATCGTATAGCCACACTGAACCATCGCCAGAAGCTCCACACAACACCATTCGAGGCCCAAACAACTTCAGCAGAGTTGAAAATAGATTTTTCTCTCCTTCCAACCTGTTGTGCCATTTTTAAGCGTTAACAATACCCTTCATTAAACAGTATCATGCCGAATAGGAGGGGCTGGGCCTGTGTTTCTTACTGTCAGGCTCTATAGGAGAAAAGTCAGCACTTCAGAAATCAGCCCACGTAAAAAGTTTATCAGAAATGATCTATACTCTTTTTGTTTTCTTGCAAATTGATACTAACTCTTCATAAAACTTGTATGAAAAAAACAAAAGTAACTCTTCAAAAAATAAACTTTAATATTGGCCGTCATTTTATCTTCTTTAACTTTGAATTCTCAGAATATTGAATTTAATTGTTACATTTTAGTATGAATCTGTGCTTCCTTATTTATTTATATATATATATATATATATTTATTTATTTGCATTTGTTAATGATTTGTCCTTATCCGTCTATTAAGATATATAAGTTTGAATGTTAAATATCTCCTTCATTTCCCGAAGAGTTGAAAATTTTATTTATTAGCCACAAATTAATTTCGAAATTTGAAGTTAATTTACAGCTTGAATTGTATTATAGTTTCTTTTTTTTTTTAGTGTAAAGGATGGGACTTCAAATTATAATTATATGGTCGAATTATTTAACACTTAGTACTATAGTTTAGATTATTAAAATTGACATGTTAGATGTTTATTCTAGAAATAAGTAATATATATAACATACACATTCGATTTTAACTGTTAAGAGTAATAACAATAGGTGAAATAGTATAGTTATAAATTTTCAGAAATAAATAAATTACAACTTGTTGATAATTTAAATATATAATATGTCATTATTAATATTTTACTTTGAGAAGTGTGAGAATGTAAAATCAATTAATGTTTTACATTTTTAATATTTCTTATTGCGTCTTTGATAAATGAAATAAATTAATAAAAACGTTTTTCGTTCTAACAGATATTATATAGCTTTTAGTTTTGATTATTTTACATGTGACTAGTTAAAAATTAGAAATTAAAATACTTGTTTGTTTTTTTTTTTATGCAACTTTTTTTCTTTTTCCTGTATTGCACTTTTAGTATTTTAGTTGTGTTCGTAAATGGGCCGGGAGTCTGTTCTTGGGCTGTTGTGTGAATTTCTTTGTTGGCCCAGGGCCTTATGGCATTTTAGTATATGAATCGAATCATCACTTGAGCTGTATTTTTTAGTATTGATCACATGATTGAGAAGTTTTTTTATAGATTGAATAGTGGAGGTTGAATAGATTTTTTTTTATATTAATTTTTTTATATGTTAATTACCATGTAATTTTAGTAGGGATAAAGAGCTTTTAATTAAAACGCTTATAAATATTTTTTATTTCTTTTGTTTTTTGTTAAAGAAATAATTTAGATCCACCTCAAAACTGAAAATAAGTTAATACTAATTATTTAACACAATATCTAAATCAGAGCAAACATGGTACTCTTAAATTATATAATAATTATATAATTTTTGTATCTTGGACCACTTTTTTGTAGAAAGTACTTGACTGATATATGTTTGGTTTATGCAAATAGTGGGATTTAAAGCTAAAGTAGTAAATTTTTTAAGAAAAAAATTTGTGACATCTAAAAGCGAAAATCATTTAAGTTTTTTAAAAAGTGAAACAGATTTTTCGCTGCTTTGAGTTTTGTATTTAGTTCTCTCTCTCTTTTTGGATTAATTGATTCTGTTTCTTGGTTCTGTGATGTGAATGTTTTGGCTTCAAGATTTCTGAAGAAACAGATGGGTTTTAATTTTATTTTGTTGACAGTGTATTTTTGTTTTTTGGAACACTTTTTGTATAAAGTACTTGATCGTTATATGTTTAGTTTATCCAAATAATGGCATGAAAAGATAAAGTAGTAAATGTTTTTGGTTGGATTTATCTTTTTTGTTTGTGCTGACGACGCGCTTGCAGTACTTTATATTATTAAAGCAAACCGAGTTAAGCCGATTGGATTTCTTTGTTTGGTTTGTCTTTTTTTTTTTTTTTGTAGAGTTTGGATAGTAAGAAGAGATGAAATAGTTTTAGATAAAAATTAAAAATAAAATAAAATATTTTTTTAAATATTATTATTATTATTTTAAATTTAAAAAATTAAATTATTTATTATATTTTATGTCAAAATTTATAAAAATTATAGATGGATTGAAATGATTTTAGTATGCAAACTGAGCCAATTGAGATATTGGATGTGCCGTGATCTACTGGGTTGTGCTTTTTTTTGGATTGTTTGATGTCATTATTTTGATTTCCAAATTTCTAAAGAAAATGTCTTTCAATTTTTCTTATTTGTATCTCGTGTAGATATTCTTCTAGGTACGAAATAAAAATATGCTTTTTACTTCTTTTTTCTTTTTTTGTTCTATTATAAAAGTTGCTGTGTTTTTTATTTTAACAATAGTGGGTATGTTAATTTTATATATTTTGTTGAATTTGTATATTTTGTTATTGAGTTTTGATGTACAGCTTTCTTGAAAAAAACAGGTGGCTTTTATTTTTATAGTTCTGGGTTGTATTTTTTTTTTTTTTTGGTTGTGTGATGTCAATATTTTGATATCTAGCTTTCTGAAAAAAATAGATGGATTTCAAATTTTTTTTTTTTTTTGCATGTCGTGCTAGATGGCTTTTACCTTCTTCTTTTTTCCCTTCCATTAATAGAAGTTGTTGTGTTTTGTTTTAAAATTTGTGGTCTTTTCATGTTTCTCTCAATTTCCTTAGCGACTTCTTACGGTTTGGTTTCTAAATTTGTGGTATTTTGATTTTTTTTCCTTTAAATGATCCGATTTGCTGCTTTGGTTTTGCAGGGAATTTGTGCTATTTGGTGTGAAGTTTATGCTATTTGAGGTCTGTATTTGTATGATTTTCTCATTTTCATGCATTAATTGATTGGATTTCTTGGTTTGGTTTGTCTTTTCTATTATTGTGATGTTCGATGTGCCTTGATCTACTGGGTCCACCTTTTTTTTTTTCCTGATGTCATTATTTTGATCTCCAAATTTCGGAAGAAAAAAATAAATGGCTTTTACTTTTTTGTTTGAATGTTGTGGTAGATATTCTTTTGGGTATGAAAAACATAATGCTTTTCACCTTTTTTTTTCTTGTATTAATAGAAGTTTCTGGGCACAACTACCTTCCCTTCTCTCTAGACCAAAACACTTTCTCTTCTCACTAAACATTCACTACAGATTCAACTAGAGGGGGTGGGAGCTTCGGCTCCCTTCCCCTCCCTCCCTCTCTCCCCCCCTCCCATTCTGTGTAGTGCTTCATTTTGAATTTTTGTGATTTTTTAGGTCAGATAAGGAAGAATCGCAGATCTGGAACTTTCCGGCAACCAAAGACTAGAATGCGCCCCCCCATGGTGTTGCCCAGTCACTGATCTTCAAGACCACCAAATGCAGCACCAAACGGAGCGGCAAGTAGCCCGCACACGCAGGTTGAAGTTCTTAGATACGTTAGGCGCGTGGCTCTCATGCGCCATCAGGAAGCCCTCTGCCGACGCCACGTGTGGCGGTTCTGGGGTCTGTGAGTCTGAAACTTCTAAGATTGACCGTCGATTTTCCTCCCAGAGTGGCACGTGTATTGCACGCACCACAACAGTCTTGGAGCACTATTTTTTCAATTTTCACAGTGTTTTCCTATTGTATTTTATTTCATGTCCTGCCTTTACTTTTAAAAAAAATAAAAATCCAAAAAATAATATTTTCGGACCTTAGTCCAAATGGAGTGGTCCCCCCCTCCGCTTAGGCGGTGCTTATGGTGGGGTTGGTGCATCCTACCCCACTTAGTCAGGGTATGGGGTTTTCTCACCCGATTACTGTTAACTCTGTCGTGGACAAAGTTGTGTTATCTCTTAGATTTAGGTCTTTAGAGATCTACATTCTGGACTAGACCATGTCAGCCATAGAAGTATGCTGAAAATCTATTAACGTTTGTAACTAACTTGTTTTTAAGTTAGTTTTGTATGTCCTCTTTTAATGAATGAAATTTGGTCCGTTATTATAAAAAAAAAAAAATAGAAGTTGTTGTTTTTTTTATTTTAAGAATAGTTAGTATCTTTCTTTTATATATTTTGTTGGATTTGTATATTTTATTTTATTTTTAAGAGAAACTGTTATCAATTCATTCATCAAAAAAATTTACATCCATGACTAGATACATACAGAGATATCCTTATATCAACCGTTACCTCATAAACCAATTAGAACATTTAGAGCTCCACTAGTACACTATTTCCTTTTGTGATTGGTCTGGTCTTCACTACTGCTGATACTCTCTACAGATAAACGTCAAAGAGACAGTACTTTGCCTAGACAAAGACTCAACTTCACCCTTCCTAGAAAGAAAGGACTCAACCTCTATAAACAAACATCCAAGAAACAAACTCATTTTTTTTTATTTTTACTAAACAATAAGGAAAGTAGTAAGATAGATGCGAATATGACGAATTATAGTTTGAATCAACTCCGATAGACTTCGGAATCTATGACGATGCGTGAAAGCAACACGCTTGTCTCTTTTCAGCCACAAAAATCAGATCTAAAAGATTTAGGGCTCATTGGTTTTCTGGACTAAAACCGAAAACTTTAAAAACATCTCAGAAGTTTTCGTACTTCGAAGGTTTTGCCAAAACAAACACAGTTTCACACTCACAGGTTTTCATCTCACTCGATCTCAAATTTATTATGTACAGTTCATCTCATCTCACTAATAGAAACGTCTGCCTCATCTCCCTCGTCTGACTAATAAACGATGCCGTACTTGACTAATAAACATCTGACTAATAAATGATGACATACTTGACTAATAAAGGATGCCGGAAAAGGAAAAGGTAAAAAAGAAAAAAAATGCATTTCGGCCAGCACATTTAATAAAAATCTGACTAATAAATGATGCTTTGACTAATAAATGATGCCGTACTTGACTAATAAATTATGCCGAAAAAAGAAAAGGTAAAAAAGAAAAAACAAACATATGAATTTTGGCCCGCACGCCGAAATCAACCCATGTTCTGTTCCTTCACGTCGTTTCAGCTTTTAATAAAATTGAAAAAATAGTTGTGGGTCCCACCACAATAAATACTTTAAAAAAAGTCAAACTAATCTCATCTCATCTCTATAAACAAACACATATATCATCTCATCTTATCTCATCTATACTCAACAAATCTCAATACTATTCACATATATCTCAAAAAATCTCATCTCATCTCATATCATCTATGAAAACAAATGAGCCCTTAATGGTGGTGATTCCGATGATCCTGCGAGTGTGGCAAGAAAAGCTGCCGGAAGGGGTGGCGCAGGACCACGCGCGGGGATTTTTGCAAAACCGCCACTATCCTCTGAAACATTTGCAGACTAGGTGTCTTCTTGTGCTGCACGTGACTCTTAAGAGTTGCCGGAAAACTGTAGATTTTTCTTTTTCAACTTTGAAGGAAACAAAAACAAACTAAGAAAAGAGAATTACCTTAATAGACAAAGTAAGTAGATGGAGAAATGAGAGAAGGAGAGTGAGAATGAGGCCTCCTCTGGTGAAAATCAAATATGGAAAATCATATATGGAGGGAGTGCGTGTGTGTTTCCTCTGCCTATCTGATTTGATAACTTTACTATATTTTGTTATTGATTTGGTTTCTTGGTTTCATTTGTTTTTACTGTTATTGGGTTTTGATCTCAAGCTTCTTGGAAAAAACGGACCCCTTTTACTTTCTTATTTCTTGATTAAAGGTCAAAGCTTTTATTAAAGATATACTTCTAATTAAGCAAAAATTGGTTATTCTTTTGATTATTTTTTTTTTCTTCCATTAATAGAAGTTGCTATGTTTTATATTTTAAGAATAGTGGGTATCTTTCTTTTATATATTTTGTTGGGTTTGTATATTTTATTTTTGATCCGGTTTCTTGGTTTTATTTGTCTTTTTTATTATTGTGTTTTCATCTACAGCCTTTTAAAAAAGATAGACGGCTTTTACTTTTTTACTTTTTTTTATTAAAAGTAAAGACTTTTATTAAAGATATGCTTCTGATTAAGCAAAAACTGGTTCATTCTTCCTCTGGCCAGTGCATTTTTATGTCTTAGAACACTTTTTATTTCAACCCACCTATGTAGCTACACTCAGCATTTGTTTTCATTTTTTTCAGTCACACTTTATTTTATAACATTCCTCCATTATTTTATTAAAATATTTTTCATTCATCTTCTTTTCTTTTGGAACAAGAGTCATCTTTTATGCTATCCATGTTTTACTCCTAGAATATATCTTCATATTTTGTTAGAGTGTAAAATAATTATTTCAAATCATAAAATCTTTTATTTTCACAACAAAGAACATACCAAAAAATTGGAATAAAAATAGTAGAAAATTATAAGCTCTTCTTTTCTTAAGTATTTCTCTTCTTAATCACTCTTTCATTTTCTACATTTCAATCATTTTAATTTGCAAATAAAAAATAAAAACATTCTATTCAAGTATAATTTTCATCTTCAATATCCAGAACATTGTAAGTACAAACATTCTATTATAACATTTGTATTCATTTACCATGCTTTCAATTTTCTGCATTTACATTCTTTATTTCTTTCCTAATCATATATAAGCATCAAATTCATATCATCCAACAACATTTGTCATATTTGAAGAACATTACAAAAAAACATTAATTTTTTTGAATTCATTGAATTACAACTATAAGCAATTTTTATGAATCCATTATGGAAAACTAACTTGCAATCATTTTCTTTAATGCAACTACATATCACTATCAACAACTTCGTTTTAATGTTTATTTAAATCCTTTGTTGGAAAAAGAAAAAAGAGATTTTATAATTTGAAATACTTGCTACATTATCAAACACTCTAACTACAAACATCCTATTATAATATTTGTATTCATTTACCATGCTTTCAATTTTCTGCATTTATATTCTTTATTTTTTTTCATAATCATATATAAGCATCAAATTCATGTCATCCAGGAGCATTTGCCATATTTGGAGAATATTGCAACACAAAAAACTGGGTGATTCAACTTAGAGCAGACATGGACCAACTCAAGCAACAACACCACAAAACGATTCAATGTCCTGTCAATTAATCCTATAAAAAGAAAACACAACATGATGAATTATGTATTAAACTATGATTCACATATGATGTGTATATTACATTATTTTGAAAACTTGTATCAAACTATAGTTGACATTTGACACGTATGTCACTTTATTTTGTAAACTTGTGTCAAACTTTTTTGGCATGTATATTACTATGGTTGATATATATATATATATATATATATATATATATATCACTTTATTTTGACATCTATAGTTGACACATATGGTTAACTTTTTTGCTTTTATGCATTACATTGTTTATTAATCAATTTTATGTCAAAAAATATTACGTTTATCCTTTCTACACAGTAATAGTCTAAAAAAAAAAAATTCAAGTAGGCAAACGTGCCTTGCATGTTACTCCACTACTAGTGAGGGATTACATGACTTTTCTCATAATTAGAAAAGTTGGTCTTTACAAATAATTATTCTATTATCCCGTTAATCAAATAATCTAATTAACTCCAAACTTCTTTTATTTTATTGAGGAATGACAAAAAAAAAAAAACTTAATATTTATGCAAATTTAGGATGCACTAGTCTTGTGTTGTCTCCCATTATGAAAAGTGACATTTTTTATGACGCGGTCCACTTTTTTTTAAAGGTGTACTGTATTACATAGTATTTTCTTTAGGTTTGTATCTATCATTACTCATCTAGGTTTGCAGTAGGGTGACAACTAAAACAAGTTCGCTAATATTAGAATGTGATGGATCTTGGTTTGCAAAATGGTGATGGGTAAAACCAAGTTTGCTAATATATCAATATCCCAAAGTATATAAACTGGTTTAGGCTTAATTGGTTCCTACTCGATACATTTATATAAATGATGACATGTGTATATATGTGTTAAGTATATAAAAAAAATGTATAAACATAATGATTTCCTTACTCAATTGGTTCCTATTCCAAACAATTATATTCACCACTCTTTTTGCAATTTTATATAAAATATGATGCAATCATGCAAAAATTGAAATTCAAATTCCGATAAGAAATTCTAAATTTTAGAAAAATGATATAAATTAACATTTTCGATGAAATGTAATTTTCACATTAATTGGTATATATGTAAAATGATCAGTTGTCTATATATAAACTAATTATATATACCAACAATATTGCTAATTATTATGTGGTAAATTTTTATCCAAAATTCACATGCATGGCTCGATCACCACATGTGAAATTCGGGAAGGACTAGCAGTACCGATGAAATTTAATTATCAAACTAGCGATGCTATTTACACAGAGTTGTCGTAGTAAGTCAAGGATGCAAGTTTATGAGCTATGGCCTACAATTTTGGCCTTATAAGTCCTCATCATCTTTCTCTATGCAGTAAATGGTGCGTATATACATTTTTCACTTAGTCATGAAATGAAATAAACCTACCATTCATATTTACATATATATTGATTATCTATCATGTATAACTATATATATTTAAGAGGATTATAAAATATGGACATTAGACTTATATTTTACGCACCAAATTACAGAGAATAGTGAAAGAATTCTAAGAAGCTAGATTTCTTCTTCATGCATGTTGAAAAAACGAATAAAGCTATCGTGATGAAAATGAAGAAAGAAAACAATGACAAAGAGAACACTATGATGGAGGTTTTGAGAAAATGTTCTCATTTCTATATATATTCATTACAGGTTTCCTAAGCTTTATACATAGAGAAAACAGCCAAAAGAAAATAAAAAGACAAAATTGCTACTTCTGTACAAAGGGATGTAAACCTTTATTTACAACGAAGGTGTATTGCCTATACAATTTATCTAAAGGACAAGAGCAGACTGTAGATCATTGTCATGTGCTCATTCCACTCAATTTCCATCTCTCTGCATATTTGTCTAGTGCAATAGCAGCTGCACTCGATTCCTACTCAATGGATTCCATTTTATGCTATTTTTGTGACTCCCCCTCAAGATGGGCATAGATATCCAAAGTGCCCATCTTGTACAGTAAAAAATGAAAGGTGACAATGGACAATGCCTTGTAAAAATATCTACAAGTTGGAATTTTGAAGATATATGTATTTGTGTGAGGACCTTGGCTAATACCTTCTCTCTAACAAAATGACAGTCCGATTCGATGTGCTTGGTCCTCAAATACTGACTTTTTAGTGAGGTGCAAAGCTTTTTGGCTGTCACAATATAGAAGGGCAGGCTTAGAATGTTCAATGTTGAAGTCTTTTAGCAAAGAAATGAGACATACAATTTCGCAACTAGTGTGAGCCAAGGCTATATATTCTACCTCCGCAGATGAACATGAAACAATGACTTGCTTTTTGGATTTCCAGCTTACTAGAGAATCACCAATGAAAGTGCAAAAACCAGTGATTGATCTTCTTGTTTCTGGGCATGCTGCCCAATCTGAATCACTGAAAGCTTTGATGTGTGGATGAGACTGAGATGAGAAGAATATGCCCTGCCCTATAGAACCTTTTGGATATTTCAGGACTCGATGAGCAGCATGCATATGTGTTTCTATTGGTTCTTCCATGAATTGGCTAGAGGATACTGACTGCATAGGTGATGTCAGGTCTAGTTATTGTAAGATAAATCAATCTCCCCATTAGTCTTCTATAACTTGTGGAATCAACCAATAGGCCTGAGGAAGAGTGAGTGAGTTTATGGTTAATTTCCATCAGGGTACTAACTGACTTACATCCAAGAAGCTCTACATCCTCAAGGATCTCGAGACTATACTTTCTTTAACACAAGTGGATGCCAGCAACTGATCTAGCAATTTCCAGACCTAAAAAATACTTCAAAATATCCAGATTCTTGATCTTAAATTGAGAGTGCAAGTAAGCTTTCATGTTATCAACAACTTCAAGTTTGGAACTCCCTATGACTATGTCATCAACATAAATCAAGAGGGCTATAAATCCATTTTCATCAATTCTTGTAAACAAAAAGTAATCAGATTTAGATTATTGAAAACCAATATGAGTAAGAGAAATAGAAAATTTGGAGTACCATTGCCTAGATGCCTGTTTAAGGCCATAAAGGGACTTATGGAGTTTACAAACTAGCTTTTTATTTACACAAAATGACTCCCCCTTGCTGTGAAAACTAAAAGGCAAGTCCATATAAATTTCATCATCCAAATCACCATGAAGGAAAGCATTGTGTACATCCAACTGATAAAGGTGCCAGTTATGGATGGCTGCTAATGCAAGAAAAACACTGACAGTGGTGAGCTTTGCTATTGGGCTAAAGGTTTCTTGATAATCAAATCCTTCCCTCTGAGTGTAACATTTTGCCACCAACCTTGCTTTATGTCTCTCTACTGTCTCATCAGATTTTAACTTGACTTTATAGACATACTTGAAACCAATAGCTATTTTTCCTGGAGGTAGAGTAGTAATTGTCCAAGTCCCATTTGCCTCTAAGGCTTCCCACTCATATTTTATTGCATCTTGCCAATGTTTAGAATTCACAACTTCATGGTAGGTCTTGGGCTCATGAAGCAGGGAGAGAGAAATGGCATAGGATTTATGATGAGGAAATAAGTGATCTTATGATAGGTATTGATGTAGAGGATGTGCAGTAGAAGTGGAGAGGGCACAGGGATTGGCAGTTGTGACGCCCCCAAATTCCGCTTGGGATTGAACGGACATTTGAAGTGTCGAGACATGCAACACAAGGTTACGTATCTCCGTTCATGACATATAAGATGCAATGTTCTTAACATACATCTAGCATTATGCAATATTCGCAGCGGATAATTTTTTTCTTTAGCAATACTATGCACCAAATTCAAATATCCCAAAATGCTTAAAATATACTTCATACATAAAGGCATACTAAACATCAGAGATCACAATACTAGACCAAAATGATTGTGATCAAATGAGTACTGAAGATGTAACTTCATAGTACATATAGTAATTTTAAGTTAACTACTATATTAACCTTGAAGCCGCACTGTCGCTTAATCGACTGGTCTGTCCAGTTGGCTGTTTCCCAGTTCTTCTTTAGATCCTGTAACAAAATCTACCATTCGGGGGGAATGGTAGTTGGGACTACCATAGTGAGATTTGATTACAAATCTCAGCAAGTTAACATAAAACATACACACAGGTTAATAATGCATGCATGACAGTAAAAGCATAAGTACATAATCAAAATCGTAAGTAATCATAGCATATGGCATAACTTAAACTTGAAACATAACATGAACATGAATGAACTGAACTTGACTTACTTGTCATAGACTTGATCTGACTTGACTTAACATGACATGAACTTGAAACATAACATTGTCATGGATTTGATCTTACTTGACTTAACTTGACATAAACTTGAAACATAACATGAACATGAGCTTGAGCATAACATGAGTTTGAATTCTTTTTCATTTAACTTGATTAACGTAACATGTGGGTGCTACATAGGTCCCCTAGAGCCATGTGTCCCTGCCGATTACCGCCTCACAACACAGGTATCTACACCAGCTGTGAGTGCGTTAATACATACTCCACAATTGTTGTGGCCCTATGTATTCTACGTGTCACAATTGCTGTGTCTCACGTAGTGTATGTGCCACAATTGCTGTGACCCCATACTTCATGCTCCACAGTTGTTGTGGCCCCATGACTTATTAAAATAAAATGTGGCTCCATCGGCGTTAGTGCCTGGTGCGCTCCTGTGACCAGCTAGTTAGGTCCCATTCGCAACCTGTTGACTATACTTCGTCAACCCAGGGAATTTCACACCTATTTAGACACTCCAGCGTGAATAAAGGAGTTTTACTAGGATATTTTCCCATCCTAGTACTTAGGATCGTGATTGACATGAATAACTTAACATGATTGTTCTTGAAATACATAAACTGTATTAGAGACAGAATGTGACTTGAATATGAAAGGACAAAAGCCTTGATGTAACACAACATTACATTTTTAACATAACATGCTTGCAACAGTGAATATACATTACATGACATACATGACATTTCATTTTTTTCTGATAATATCTTGATGAATTTTTATCGTAGAAATGAATAGTACTCACTAAGTAAGTTCCCAGGAAAGATCAATCTTTCCTAGACAGAACTTCTAGATTCCCAGGAAAGATTGGAGGGTCACGATGGACACACTTAGGAATTTCCAATCTCCTTAGACAGAATCTCCTTAGATTGTATGTATCCATACTACTTGCAATATTTAACAATACGTGACAGAATATCTTGTGTAGCAGATGAATAATTCATGACAGAATAAATTATATGTAACATAATAAACATGTAATGACTTGGCATAGCACATATAATAACATACATACATATACTGTAGTTCATTTACTTATCACACATACATAGTAAACTGCTAGTAAGTTAAAAGCTAACTTACCTCTGTCTTCGCGTTTCTAGGCAAAACTCAAGTGCGATCACGAGAGACTGAAAGTAGTGATTTTTAAATGTTATAACTTAATCACTAATAATTAGAAATATAGAAAAATATCAATTTAAGAGTAAAATTATTAATTCACCCTCTACATGTGGAAAAAGACTATTATATCCTTAACTTAAGGATTTTGTATCCTAATTCCAAAAATCACCAAAATTTATATATCTCATGTAGATTTTATTCTGAACTTAAATATGAATTCAGAAAAATTTAAAAACTAAACACAACTATTAAAATTCTATAAAAACTGAAACTTATATAGGCCATTTCCCTTGATTTTTGTTTCTAACTTGTTTTGATCAACCTCTTGATCTATGACTTATAAAGATGTGATCTTCAAACCAAAACATCACATGGTTTAAAAAGGTGTCCTAAAATAGATCTAAGCTTTAAACTCAAGATCACATGGTTAAAAATCAACCAAAACATTAATTTAGCCAAGAACATCATCACTTGGCCTATTCGAATATCTCCTTACATAAAAATTTCATATCTTTGAAACTAATATCAAATATCTTCAAAGCAACATTATATCATGTACATAAGAAGCTTAGGATCCTCAAATAAAAATATCAAAGTCATTGCAATAAGATTAGACCATAAAAGATTTAAACTTTCTCAAAACAGAAACTGTTTTTCCTCTTCAAGATTCGAAGTTTCTAAATCTAAGAAAATCTTTCACCAAAACTTTTAATCATGCAACAAATCCTCAACCAATAATCATATACCTATGTTAACAATACTCCATAATAATTTCGGATCAAGATCAATCCATTAACTTTGTTAAAAACTCCAAAATATGACATACTCTCTGGTTATCGTCCAGAATGACCTTTCTGGGTTTTAAACAACTTTTTACTAACCAAATGATCTCCAAATGGAATAAATAAGATATCCACGTAAACTAGACTAAAAAATAAACAACTTTCATGAAGGAAAGTTTATGAGAAAATACTTACAAGAGCTTCAAATAAGGCGTGCAAAAGAGTTCATAAAAACTGCCCGAGAGTATTTTTTTGTATTCTAACAAAACAAAGTGTAAATGAGGAATGATTTTCGTTGGAAGGGGTAGAGGGCTATTTATACAAGTTTTAGAAGATGATAGGTCTGTAATGGAGCTTGAGTAATGATCTTTTCTTCCACTAAAATATACAAGATATTATTTTGTTTTCAAGGTGGAGTCTATAATTGAAAGAGTGGGGTGTCCACTTAGTCATCCACTTCAAGAACATTTTAAGTGCTCTTGAATAAATCTAATAAGGTAGGTGGAGGGTGAAATATTATAGATAAAATCATTGCTAAGGTGGCTAATTTCGTGGGCCTTAATGGGCTTAAACCGAAAGGGCCTAAATTCATGGGTTTTAAGAGGGTTTGGGTTGCTATCAAGCCCAAATCTGATTTCTATTGGCCCAATCAAATATCCAAGGTTAACTAAGTTGGATAATGATGTTCTTACACAAATTTAAAAGATTAATAGCATATGAAAATAATTTAATTAAGCGATTAAACACGATGCTAGAAACTGATTCAATAAGGTTTTGGATAAAACCATATAGGATTTTTGGTTTCTAACACGTTTATGGGTTCTTAGTTGGATTCCAATCATATAGGATTTACTACGGTTCCTAAAGATAATAGAAATTCCATCATTGAATTTTTAGCGGCTGTTACAGCAGTGGCATGAATAGCTTGGCAATGATAATCGTGTAAGTATGTTGGTGGTTGGTGAGTTCTATGTGATCTTTGAAGATTGATGGAAGGTGTGATATCAACAGGATAAGGAGCAAGATTTTCATGAGTTGGTGAAGATAGAGCAGGATTTTCATGGAGAAGAGAGGAACTGGACAGAGGGTCTTGAGCTTGGTCTTGTGAGGTGTGTTGTTCAATGGGGGGTCTATTGGGAAGTGGAGGCATGACATGAGAGGGACAATAAGAAAGGGATGATGATGAATCTTGTAGGATAGGAGGAAGAACCAGATCATTGGTATGATCAGGATAAGTGACATTTGGTTTTGAGCTGTGGAATAGGAAGATAGATTCATATAATGTAACATCCCTTGAAATGAAACAAGAATGATCTTCAAGATCATAAAGTTTATAGCCTTTCACACCAGCTAGATAATCTATAAAAATGTATTTCTTTGCCCGAGGACAGAATTTAGTTCTAGTGTGTTTTAGAGTGAAGGCAAAGCATAAACATCAAAAGACTCTTAGATGTGCGTAGGGAGGGAATGGAAGAGAAAAAGGCCTCATAAGGAGACTTGTTATTCAAAACTGGGGTCAGAACTCTATTGATAAGGTGAGTTGTAGTTAAAACTGCATCTCCCGAAAATTTGAGTGGAAGTGAGGCTTGGTAAAGAAAAGCCCGAGCAACTAAAAGAAGGTGTTGGTGTTTCCTTTCCACCAACCCATTCTATTGTGGGGTATAGACATAGGAGTTTTGATATAAAATACCATGAGAATTGTAAAAATCATGCACCTGAAATTCCAATCCATTATCAGATAGTATTTGCTTGATGTTTGCATTGAATTGAGTCTTAACCATATAGATAAAATTTTGCAACAGGATTTTAACTTTAGATTTGAATTTCATTAGATATAGCCAAGTCGCTCGACTATAATCATCTACAATAGTTAAGAAATAATGATGACCTTGAATGGATGGTTTAGAGTATGGACCCCAAATGTCGCAATGTATTAATTCAAAAGGTGAACAAGTGAAAGATATACTCAAATGAAATGGTTTTCTCTTTTGTTTAGCCAAATAACATATAGTGCATTGCATATCTTTATTACACTTTACATTAGGAACATGGGACTAGATTACATCCATTTTTTGGTGAGATACATGTCCTAATCTAATGTGCCAAAGATCAAAATTCTGCATTTTAATTGCATTGAGGACTTGACTAATGGTAGTTTGACTAGAGGGGAGAAAACTCTTAACAGCATTGCAAAAAATGGAGTTTACTAACAGAAACAAGGTTGAAGGTGAAAGTAGGTACACAAATAACATCGGTGAGAGTGAGGGAATATGAAATTCTTATGGTACCAATGTGACTAACTTTTACTTGTGTTTTATTAGGCAAATGAACATAAGCTTGTATCTCACAGATGATGGTGGTGAGAAGGGAAATTGTAACACTCCACCTAAAAAACTCCTGAGGCCTTGACCTTAGTAGTCTTAATCCTAGTTAATTAAGAGTTGGACTATTCTAGAATAAGAATAATTTTGGATATTTGAATTGGCAAAAGGACCGTATACTTTGGATTTAATAGAATTATTAGAAGATTCTAGTGAAATATTAATTTTGAGGAAAGGTACCAAGAGGCCAATGTTAGAATGACAAGTGGCACATTGGAGATTTTGCCACCTTAATGGGTTCACCAATTTGGGTTAAATTTTTTATGGATTTAGGAAGGTCCACGAGATTTGTTTATTAAGGGCCCAAGCTCTTTAGGTATAAAGGCTTAGAATAGGTTATAAGACTTTAAGGCCCTAATACACTAAGGATGTGATGGACTAAGGTTAAGATGTTAAAAAGTCTTAGGCTTAACTTGAGAGATACTAAGCTTTAAGCCTTTCTTGATGGACATTAGGGCCTACTTGATGGACATAAGACTTTAGATCTCTAATTCTCTAGGGATGTACGGGCTAATAATAGGTACCATAAGCCCTAGACTAATTTGAGAGTTATAAGGATATAGGCATTTCTTGTAGAAAATTAGAAGTTAAGCCCAAGGTATAGAAGGCTTAAGGCCTTTGGGTCAAATTTGGTGTAGAATGGACCCATTGCCTAATTAGGCCAAGTCAAACATTTTCAAGCCCATCTTAGTGAATTTTGAGATTTCTTTTAAATCCTAAAAATATGGAAATGAGGTCTCTCTCATTCAAGCCCAAGAGCCCATAAGCCATGAACCCACACAATTGGTCATTTTTAGTCCACAAGGCCCAAAATCATGTTGGGTTTATTTCACTATTCAACTTGAAAACCCAATACACCATACTATGGATTTTCTCAAACCCATGTCCTACCCTAAGTACTCAAGTTAAGTTTTAAAATTGGGTTAAGACCATTAATCAACTTACTTTGATTAGTGACCTTTAAACCATGTTTTAGAACTTAATTTTCTTTCTTAATCTTTGTAAACCTTTGATCTAAAATTTTCTTATTTTATTACTCAATTACATCACTCTTAAATCATATTAAAATCTTAGATAAACTTCCACACAAATCATTAGAAGAAATGATATATCAAACCCAAAAACTACACCAATTGGCACACGTGTGCCCTTTGAGTGCATGGACTATTTTGCCTTTAAGCCTAATTTTTTTGTGCATTTTTCTCAAGGAAACTATGGTTCTTAAATACCTCATGAGACCCCTATGAACCCAGACTAAGCCTTGGACAAGTTTGGTTTCAAGAACCAAACCAATTGCACCTAGGAAGCTAGTTGGTTGCAAACTGATTTGGTTGAGTTTCAACCACCCATCTGCCCTTGGCTAAGCCACCACCTCACACCACCTCCTTAACCACCCAATCCCCAAGTGGTCCTCATGGTCATCATGAGCTTTGGACCATTATTTTCAGCCAAAGAGAGCACAAAACCAAAATCTACCCAAGGATACCACCATTGAACCCTTTGGCTTGTGTATGGTGATTTTGTGTTTTCCTTTATTTTCTTCTGCCCCACGACTTGACCAACCCCTATAGGAGCAATGTAGCAACTGAAGAAGTGAAATCATGGTGGTTTAGGGTACTATTTTGGTCTACACAAGATGATGGATTGAAATCTAGAAAATGCAATCAACACTCCACCTCCTACCTCTACCACTCACATTCACTTCCTTGGAGCCAAAACCAACATCCCCCTCCCCTTTTGATGCCTATAAATACCTCTCTCACTTCTTCATTTCTTCACACCTCTCCTCCAAACTTTCTCTTCAGTCTTGAAAGCACTTCTTCCCCTTAGAGATCAAAAGAGTGAAACCAATTGAGGTTTGGTCAGTTCTTGAGCAAGGCTATCTTGAATACTTGGAAGGCCATGAAATTTGTAAGTTTTCTTACTCTTGATCTTATTTAGTGTGTCAAGATTTTTTTCGAAGTATTGGTACAAAATTTGGTTGAGTTTTAAAAAAGTTATCATGCTTAGTTCAAAACCGGGTCATTAAAGGGTGGTTTGAATTATTAAATGACTTTAAGTGAAACTTTAGCTATGGTATTTCTTAAGCATAAATTGATATGATTTATTATTTTTATAGAATTATTATAGAATGTTTGATTTGCAATTAAAAGCAAAGGATTTTTGTGATGAAATCTTGTTTTGATCATCAAATATGAATCGATTTTAAATAAATTGGAGATTTAGGATATCTTAGCCGTGATTAAATATTGTGATGAACTTGATTTTCTAAAAATTAATTTTTATTATTTCATTAAAAATGTTAGTGATTATTTGTAATTAAAGAAAGTCTCTTATGCATGCATTCATAGGGATCAATAGTTGAAAATATTTAGGCATCAACTAGAGTGCATGCCATGGATTGGGACTGTTCGGACAAGTTCACTTTTATTTTTGAAAATTCAAGGTTATAGATGGTTTTATAATGCCGAAAATATGAATTTCATGAATTTTGGTTAAATTTGGAATTTATTTGCAATTAGTAAGAATTTAGGACCTTAACAACAAGTTTTGAGAGTCTAGGGATATTTTTGTAAATATTTATTTTTGAAACCTTTGATTTTGAACCTCATCCATAAAAGTATTAATCCTAACTTATATTGCACTTGATTTCAGCAACTACAACGTTTTCTTTTCGAATTACTCAGGAAGTTTGTAAATTGTCCTTTAACTTAAATTTTGATAGATTATTTATGAATTATTGATAAATATTTTCATTTATAATTCAATTATCATTTTGAGCATAAAACATCATGTTACATAATACATTGAGTACATACTTACATGACATGTAATATTTTTCACCATTTTTATATTTATATCTATAAATGTCATTTTTGCATAGAAGCTTGTCACATATGCACATCTCATGAAAAATATTTTTCAAGCATAGCATGAAAATAATTTTTTTCATTACCCCAAAAGCTAGGATGATGAATTATCCTATTAGAACTCTCATGTACACTCTAAAGTGTTTAATAATGAAGTAGTAACCCTTGGGTTGACCAAAAATAGTCAACGGATTTCGAATAGGTTCATTTTAAAGAAAGCTGGAGTAAAGTCAACATGTAATGACACCTAACGCTGGTAGGTGTACACGTTATAATTTTTATGATGTTATGTTATATTATCAATGCATTGAGAACGAGTCTATAGACAACATAGTTTCAATATGAGTTGTACTGCGGTCACCGGCAGGTACTCACAGTGCATATGGGGAACTGTGACGTTACCACACCTTATGATGTTAATTATAAATTGCTAATAATGTTGAAAGTTTATGATAAAACTATGTTTTCAAAAATGATGGCAAAAATGTTTATTGAATGAAAACCCGTGTCTCCATTTTTCTAAACTGTTAAGAAATTTGGATGGGAGACATGCATATTGATTTTTCTACATCTCATGTATTGCATATTTATCATACTTCATGTTTAATTTATCTTTGTGTAAGTTGGTTGTTTAACTTACTGAAATCTCAAATAAATCTCATCCTTTATGGGACCACTATCATTCTACTCGGAATGGTAGAAGTTATATCAAGACTCGAGGATGATGAGCTAGATGGAGTGCTAGATTCAACTGACTGAGGAGGAGAGAGATCTTGAGAAGAGATTGAATTTAATCTTGATGTTATAGGCCAAGTCCTTCATACTTTAGAATGCATGAAACGGATGATTTGACTTTAGATTATGTTACATTGGTGTTTTGAACTTGATGATTACTAATGAAATTGGGGTGTTTTTGTTATTCTGGTATAAGTTATACTTTCAACTTTATTTTCACGGCGATTATCGCATACGGCTAGTTGCATACTAGGATGCATTGCATATTAATTGTTATGTACAGGGGTATGTAACCTTGTATTGCATGTCCCGATACTCTAAGTCTTCGTTCCATCCCAAGTGAAGGTTGGGGGCATCACAGAAGCTGAGCATACAATATGATCTATAGCTCTAGTGTCAAGCATCCAAGGTGTGAGTTATGGCTCATCAAATTTGTGATTTATTTGAGAAATAAAGTGTTTAGTATGATTAGTAGAGAACATGGAACTAACTTGTGTATCAAAGGCAATCGACAGGCAGTATCTTATACCCGCCATGTTTGAGGAATGAAAGGTGTCAGCTGTAGCATTGGTTGGCATGATGGAGTGTGTCTTAGGCTAACTTGCTTAGGGGGTGGATTCATTGAGATTAAGCTGAGAAGACCTGGCATTGACAAAAGCAACAAGCTGCTGAATTTGAACTTTACTTAAAGGCAACTATGAACCACTTGGAGACCCTTTTTCCTGGCTTTGAGAAGTCACTTGGTTAGCTGAGTGCACAACTGAGGATGTGCCAAAGGAGTGCCCTAGTTTGGTCTTAGTGAACTTGAAATTAGGAGGAAAACCAATCAATCAATAACATTTTTCTTTAGTGTGACCAATTTTGCCACAATGGTAGCTAAGGGTGTAAACGGGTCGGTCCGGTCAAGCTTTTTTTTTCACATCAATTAATAAAAAAAATTTATTTACAATACTAAATTAAACTAAGTGACTTCTTAATATGGATTATGTAATAAACTCAATAAAAAAATATTTTATATAGTCAATGATAATAAATTAAATGAAAATTACATTATTGATGATGTTAATTATTACTTTATTACTAACTTAAAATATGTTAATGCATAATGAGCCATATACAACTTTTAACATTTTGTATATGAAGCAATAAGTATAAATAATTTAATTATCCATACATATTACATCCATAATTAAGAAAGATACATACTTAACATACTATTATAAATAAGCATAAAATATTTGATTATACATATTATTATAAATTTATAAATTATACATATATTATAATTTATACTATAACTCTTAATACTTAATAGTATTAATAATACATTAAAGAATATATTAATATATTGATACTAAATATATATAGTTATAGACTTATAGTGATTAGTTATTATGAATCATGATTAGTATAACTATATAATAGTATTAGTATAAAGTATTAGACTATTAGTAATATAATATAGCTATATATTAGTAATATTAGTATAAGTATAGTTGTATAACTATAGTCTATACTTAATTATAATATGGTATAATTATATATTAGTTAGTAATAGGATTAGGTTAGATGAAAATTATATAATTAATTATATATATAATTTTTTTTTTTTTTAGGTTCGGTCCGGTCCGGTCTGAAAAACACGTGGACCGTGGACTGGACCGAATGAATTCGGTCCTATAAAATTCAGACCGTGGATCGGACCGAATGAACTCGGTTTGGTCCGGTCTTGGTCCTGTCCATTCGGTCCTGTCGGTCCGTTTACAGCCCTAGTGGTAGCAAGTGATTTCAGCTCGCTCCTTTTTCTTAACTTGATTGTGAAATGCAGCTATAGTTGAAGATTCAAGACTAAGCATTACTAGAATCCTAGCTTGTCTTTGCCTTTCCTCCTGCAAGACCAAAGAAAAAATCCTATCCAATGTAGGCATAGGACTCACAAGAATAATTTGTCCTCTAATACTATCATAAGTGTTGTTTAGGCCCATTAAAACTTGAATACATAGTCTATTTGCTAAATCTCACCAAGGGATTTTAAGATATTACAGGGTGCAAAGTCCACAAGAGCAATGAGGGAGAGGCCTATAGTTGTGAAGCTCTTCCAAAACAACATTAAGTTGGGTAAAATAATCACTTATAGACTAAGTTCCCTGCACTATTGATCCAAGTTGTTGTTAAAGCTAATAGATGTGAACATTATCAGGTTGTGAGAAACGTGCCTTAAGCCTTTCCCATACTACTTTGGCTGAACTGATATACAAGACATTAGATGCAAGTTCCTTTGATATAGAGTTGAGAATCCAAGAGAAGATCGGATTGTTGCACCGTAGCCAAGGAACATAAAGAGGACTAGCAAGGTCAGGTGTCTCAATGGTTCTATCAAGGAATCCAAGTTTGTTCTTGATTGAAATGACTAGAGTAAAATATCGATGCCAAGAGAGGTAATTAGAACCTATCAGATGTGGTGTGACCACCACAATGTTTGAATTGTCACTACGGTGCAGATAAAAGAGGTTGTTTGGATCCTCAAAATGAGAGTGGTTTTGAGGAGAAGAACTATAGGACTCAGCCATTGAGGGTTGGTGTTTTTGTAAATAAAATTGGAAGAAGGAAGTAGAAAGCAGAGATTTCTGAAAAAAAAAAAAATGGTCAACAACAAGTAAAGAGATCACAGGTTACAGAACTTGGCTCTTTGATACCATGTTGGAAAAATGCATAAAGCTGTAGTGATGAAAATGAAGGAAGAAAACAATGACAAAGACAACATTGTGATGGAGGTTTTGAGAGAATGTTCTCATTTCTATATCTGTTCATTACAGGTTTTCTAAGGCTTCGTTTGGTTCCTTAACCAAACTCATCTCATCTCACTTATCATTACAACTTTTTCAAATCCCAACACAAAATATAAAAAACAATTCAACTTTTTCAAATTTCAAAACAATAAAAATATTCAAAAATAATATTTTAACAATATTTTATTATCTAAACTTAACTCAACTCAACTCATTTCAACAACCAAACGCACCCTAAGTTTTATACATAGAGAAAACAGTCAAAACAAAAGAAAAAAAATAAAATTGTTATTTATGTACAAAGGGACGTAAACCTGTATTTACAACAAAGGTGGATTGCCTATACATTTCTGCTAAAGGACGGGAGCTGACTGCAGATCATTGTCATGTGCTCATTCCACTCAATTTCCATCTCTCTGCATATTTGTCTAATGCAATATTAGCTACACTCGATTCTTGCTCAACAGACTCCATTTTATGCAGTTTTTGTGAATGCATGGGCCATCTAAAACTTTATTTAGAAGCTAGCCCCAATTCACTTGTTGCGCAAACCAAAATTTTAGATGAAATCCATGACTATAAATGAAGATTAAATGGGGCATACTATTTAGCTTTCATTTTGTGCAAGTTATAGTATATATCATTGATGTAAGCCCCAACAATCGAGACAGTCCTTATCTATGCTATATATGGTTATGATTTTCTATTGATGGTTTGGTTGAGACTTTAAAACTTTGACATCAATAAGATGCAAAGAATTTAATTAGCTCATTCAAAATTACTGTTCACTAATAATATTTTTTAAAAATCAAATTCTAGTCTTGCCCGTTTGTGTATTTTCAATATTGTGACTTCTTTTTTTCGTTTTTCTTGTTTGAATGCGGAGTGAAACAATTGAAAATCATACCCCAACATGCAGTAATAATATTATTACGTCATGAAATCATGAATGTCATCAAAATGGAAAATGCATGCTGAACTTTCTAGGAAAATCTTATAGACTTTATGCGATTGGTAACCCCTCACTAATGTAATTATTAAAATTGGTTTGACTTAGTTTTTCAATTTAAATTAATTGGGTTTGTTAAATACGGAAATAAATTATATAAAAAAATGTATATGTAGTAAAACTTGTACGTAGTACATGAACTAGTGATACCCTATCAAAATCTATCATGTTGTGAAGCAAACACCTTGCAAGGGCATAACTGAGGCCTGACTATCTTTGTTTTGGTTTTTCATATGTTTTTGGCTGAATATATTATCATAAAATGAAAATTCTTAGAGAAAATAACTGAGACATCATTTAGTTACATAAATTATTTCATCTCATTTAATTATTACAATTTTTTAAATTAATCACACATAAAATATAATAAATAATTTCTTTAAATTTTAAAATAAAAATAATATTAAAATATTTTATTTTAATAATATTTTATTTAATTTTTAATTCTTTACAACTAAACTAGACTTGAACAATCTTTTCATTATAAGGTGAGTTTGGATGTTGAGTTGAGTTGAGTTGAATTGAGTTGAGATGATAAAATATTATTAGAATATTATTTTTTAATATTAAAATTGTTTTGAGATTTAAAAAAGTTGAATTGTTTATTATATTTTGTATTGAGATTTGAAAAAATTATAATGATGAGTTGAGTTGAGTTGAATTGAGTTGAGGATCCAAACGCAGCCTAAGAATATCTGTCGGGAGTCAAGTCAACAAACTTTTCAAATCAACTTATTTTACTTTTGCTCGATAAGATCTTTGGCGGTTTTTTGAAAGGAACGATTCAAAAGAACTGTCCAAAAAACATGTGATCTTCTATTTTACGGTCCTTTTGTCCTTTGTTTCTTTAACAGAATCAATTAAGTTGTACGCACGTGGTTGACGAGTAAATAATATATTGTTAAAAGTTTAATATAAATAATTAATTTAAAAAAAATTAAGATAAAAGATGATTTTATATAGATTAGAGTTTTAAATTCGAATCTTAATTTTAAATTCTATCATATTTAATTAAATATTTTATATATTAAACTTAGCTATTGAGAAAAAGTATGGTCCACATGTGACAAATTTTTAAAAATATAATATAAATAATTAAATCTATCAATTTAAGTTTTGAGACAATTAGTGATTTCATAAATATTAAATACCCTTCATGAAAAATTCCTAAAATTATGCATGCAATAATTTATGTAGGCGACAAACTCTCAGGCCCGATTTGGATATTCAGTTTAGATAAGATAAGATAAGATGAAATATTTTGAATACTAATGAGATTTTTTGAGTAAAGATGAGATGAGATAGTTTGTAAAAAAAATATATGTTTAGATAGTGATATGAGATGAGATAGTTGACTTTTTAAGATTTGATAAAGGAAAATACTAAAACCATAACTGGGTATTTCCAACTGGAATTTCGACTGATTTTCTTTTTTTTTACTTAATGATTAAGTAAGTATTTTTTATTGATGTTGTGAATAATATTTATGAGTGGGTGTAGAAGAACTATTTGATAAAGGAAACATACTGGATGAGATCCCAATGAGGATCCCCTATGTATGGGTGTAGAAGCACTCTTTGATAAAGGGGTGGGTCTCACCAATAATTGAGTAATAGTTATGAATATATTAATAAAAAATAATATTTATGAGTAATTAAAAAATATATCATAAATAAATTTAAATCTCAAAATATATTGGGAAGTTCTTGGCCGAAATTACTCTATAATTTCAAAAAATAATTTCTCTTTCTTTTAAAAGATATTATTATTCTAAAAAATAATTTAAATCCCAAAATATATTGGGAAGTTGGTTTCCGAAATTTATAATTTCTCTTTTTTAAAAGATATTTTTATCTATTTATTTTTCTATATATAAGAAATTTTTCATTTTTTATTCTAATTATAAATTATAATAATTTTGATTAATGTAATAAATAAGTATATGAATTATGTTGTAGATTTGTTTTAAATAATTTATTAATTTCGAATTTTCTAATAAAACCTCAAAATGCACTTCTATTCAGTACTCACAAAATTATCAATTTCTTTGTGAAAATATATTATTTTAATAATGACTTATTAATTATTCTATTTTAATCACTAAGGAATTTGTTTTACTATGTGAGATTCTTTTTACTATTTATGTCAGAAAGTAATGAGATGGGTTTAAAAACTTAAGAGATGAAATAGATATGTGAAATTAATCGTTTTGATAGACAAAACTATCTCATTCATATAGACGAGATGAGGTAAACCAAACCAAACCTTAGAGAAGTTCAATTTCGAATGGAGATCAATGGTATTCTCAAAAGAGAAATGGTATACATTGGCCATTATTCATTTACACACCTATTATAACTTTTTTATGAAGTGTGGGTGTTTTTTATAGAGTATGATGGTGTTTTTGATATGGTGTGGGGTGTGGAGTATGAAATAATAAATAATGACTAAAGAGAGAATTTTTCTTCCCAAAAAAAGGATTTGGAAAAGTATTTTCCGTGTAATGCAAATCTTTATCATTTGAATATAGAAAACGAGTAAAAAATATTAATATCATATATTCTTTTTCTAAGCTCTCGACTTTTTATTCTCTAAGCAATAATATTATTGTATATTCTATTAAAATGAATATTGATTCTTTTAGATTGTAGGTAGCAAACAAAAGGAAATTAACACACACGATCAGGAATATAGATGGAGGTCAGAGTTCTAGCAACATATAAAATATATATATATATATGGGTTTGTTCCGAAGTTCATCAACTTTCGGAAGTCAACCTTTTTGACTTGGGCTCTGTAAGATCTTTGACGATCGATCCTTTGGAGAAAAAAAAAAAAAAAAGGATTTAAAGAGAATTGTCCACACAGTTAAGCACCATAGACGAGCTAAATGAACATATATATATCATGATCTTTGAATTTTGGTAGCAATATATATTGAATACATAAATCCTTGCAAAAGGTACTAAAAATAAGCAAAAACGTACTACGTGCTGGCTGGCTTATAATTTTGAAGTACCAGATCATGTACTTATAATTTTGAAGTACCAGATCATGTACCAACATGGTTGATCGTTATATCTAGTTTGTATGATAGGGTTTGCTGGCTTTGATTAAAGGACAAGCTGAATTCCTAAATGATTAGTGGGGATTACATGAATTTACTAATTAGATTATTTACACTTCAAAAGAAAGAAGTGACAAATGGATCAAAGCACAAAGAAAAGAAAGGATCGAGAAGATAGCTTGCTACTAAAGAATCTCGTCAACTTCATTTATTCTTTTGGATATGCGTACAGAGTGTGTAATAATTAATCAGCATGCATGATTAATTATACATACAAACAAAAATACAAAGATGAACCAGAAAGAAAAGCTAGCAAATTGTTTTTGTTGTCAGTATTCTCACAATAAGTACAATACAAATTATAAAATGTACCATAGCATTTTGGATTAATAGGTCATCATGATTCTCCTCCTTATTTATTTATTTTGTTTTTATATTTTCATTCTTGTTATTTAATGCTAGTTGTTTTGGTTGATTGTTGAATCGTGCCGTGGAATTTTCGGATTGGGCGCAGATGGAGCAATATGACCCTTTTGTAGTATTGTCCCTAGCAAATGAGCCCTTGAGTGACTTGCGAAAGCCCCTTGGTTGATTGTTGAAATATGACGTGGTTTTTTCGGATTGGGCCCAAGTGGAGGAATCTGACCCTTTGGTAGTACTGTCCCTAGCAAATGAGCCTTTGAGTGACTTGCGAAAGCCCCTTGGTTGATTGTTGAAATATGACCTGGTTTTTTCGTATTGGGCCCAGGTGGAGGAATCTGACCCTTTTGTAGTACTGTCCCTAGCAAATGAGCCCTTGAGTGACTTGCCAAAGCCCTTTGGTTGATTGTTGAAATATGACCTGGTTTTTTCGGATTGGGCCCAGGTGGAGGAATCTGACCCTTTGGTAGTACTGTCCCTAGCAAATGAGCCCTTGAGTGACTTGCGAAAGCTCCTTGGTTGATTGTTGAAATATGACCTGGTTGTTTTGGATTGGGCCCAGGTAGAGGAATCTGACCCTTTTGTAGTACTGTCCCTAGCAAATGAGCCCTTGGGTGACTTGCGAATGCGCTCTGACTGATTGTTGAAAGGCGAGGTGGAATTGTTGAATTGGGCGCAGATGGTCTAATTGGAACGCCCTTCTGTAGTGACTCCAACAACAAATGATTAGCCATAGAATGACTTGCAAAGGCCCTATGGCTGATTGTTGAAGCTAGTAGTGAGATGTTGATGCCTGAATTAAATGAAGATGGAGGGATTTGAGCTTTATGTAGCGACCCTAACAAAGGGCTTTTGTTCATCAATATTATTTTTTCTTCTCCATGCAAGATTCGGCAAGCTTGATTTGCGTTCATGCTCATTAGAAAAAGCACTGCTATGACTACAAGAAGCATTTTAAAAACCCACACTTGTTCTATAAGCCAAAATATATGGATATAACCAACTTGATGCAAGTATTTGTGAAGGATATGGAGGTATATATATATCGTGTGTATCCACCAACTTGTATATATGACTTGAATTTTTCAACTTTTTGTATGTGGGAATCGTTTTACTCTTGACTATTAATGGTAAGAGATTAGAACATTGAATGGGTCTTAAATGACAAAACGGGGTTTGATTTGAAGAAGGCAATGCATTTTTTACGGGCAAATAGTGCTAGTCTCGATGAGGCAGGAGTAGTACCATTTTGCAAAATTCAAAATATTTCGTCAGTAGGACCCCTAATTTGTGTAAAGCTACAAAGAGAATTTGTATGTGGATTAACAAGGGGGCTTCGATCCTCAAGAGAACCTTAATTTTAGGGTATCGTTAAAGATCAGATATATTACTCAAGTTTTGA
The DNA here is from genome assembly GCA_029856935.1 of Cyclocarya paliurus. NCBI lineage: Eukaryota > Viridiplantae > Streptophyta > Magnoliopsida > Fagales > Juglandaceae > Cyclocarya > Cyclocarya paliurus. The sequence continues at coordinate 2,818,615 of CM056946.1, read as the reverse complement.
AATGTTTTCATTGATATGTTAATTAGTTCCCTTGTATTTCATATATATAAACCTCAAACTACATGGGTTAATTTGTAATTCCAATAAACTCATTAGCATTTGTATTGATATCCTCATGCATGCCAACTTCTAGTTAATGCATGCATTTAGATTTAGCTTAAGTACTCAAATGCAAAATGATAAAGAGGCAGGGTACATAGAGTCCTAAACTTTTGAAAGATATATTGTCTATAAGCCCTACCAAAGAACTTGATTCTTTGGTTCAACCGTTATTTAGCTAGGAATTTCCTCGATAATTCCCAGCATTAATTAGCTAGACCAGGGAGGAATTAAGGGCATTCAACTCGTGAAACTTTGCTTTCTCTTCGGGCATATATTTTGAATGGACCGGAAAAGAAAACTGATCAGAGAGAAGACCGAAATGGTTCTAAAGGTGGCACAACAAAAGACTCCGGAAAAAATCTTTGACCGGAGGCCCCAGCTAGACCAGCATGCAGCAGACATTCCTCGTACGCCATTGTCTTGATTTTGAGGTAACATGGTGGAAGCACGGGCATTTTGTTTTGGTACGTGGAAACACGCTTAGATAGATATCTTGAATGTGTCTAATGTCTCTACGGCTTTAGGTTGTGGGATAATCCTTTTACACGACATAAAATACTTTGAAAAAAGACTTCCAAAAGTTTCGAAATATGAAGTCTCTCTTACGGCATGATGCACTGTATTGGGGAATGGAGAACGTCACCATCCGAACACGCTTTGTTCCATCTGTAAATTAAAGCGCGTCTGGTAGTTGTAACTTGTAGGGGATTTATATCATCACAGACAATCTCGTTTTCAACATATATATATATATATATATATATATATATATATAAAATATATCGTGGTATCTCTACCTCAAAAAACTTGGTTTTTCCTTTTACCATTTTCAGTGGCTTTCCAATTCCGGGATTGCATCTCTGCATTAAACCGCATAATTTTCTTTTTTATCAAGTAAGATGCAATTCTTAAAAAATAATGATAAAAAAAGGAATGTCTATCTTGTTACGAATTTATAAATAAGGTCTTAGGTGTTCCTTCCAACTGTTTTATGTTGTCGATGTAAGAACTATAATCCCTGAAACAGAGACAAAGCCAATATCTTTTTTCTCGGAAACGGAAAAATAAAAATCAAACATGAATTTCTAAATTATCTGATAAATACAATCCGACATGCGTCCAAGAGCCAATTACCTTTAGAAGGAAAATCTTGAGGTTAATTTTTAGAAAAACAGAGCTCTTTATTTGTTTAATATTTTTTGGGGTTTAGCCTCGTTTTTCTCGGTTCATTTTTCAGACATTGGATGGGGATTTTTGGAATCTTTAAGGGCTAAGATCTTTTTTTCTTTTCAGAATTTTGGGAGGCTAACGAGGGATATCTTCAAATATTCTAGGAGTATATTCGGGTTTCAGTTGCATGACTAGGAGGAGAAATATATTCTAAGAGCAGTGCTAAATGCAGTCAGGTTATATAAATTTTAAAAAATAATAGTCTAATATTAAAAAACTAATTTTTATGTGGTAGCCATATTTACTCTTTTTTAGTAGACCGCATTTACACTCTATGACTACAAATATTATTTTTCAAAATACAAATCCAACAAGAAGAGCTAAGCAATAATAGTCTGAGAGCTCTAGAATTTACAAGACATTTACCCATATTTAGCATTCCTTATGTACAACTGTGACAACATCTGACCTTCCAAGACTTCAAACTAACAAGTACTCACCTATGTCCATGTCATGCTACACACATTAGAGATATACAAATATGCCATCGACATGGGACCCAATCAGTAACCATCAAAGACTCTACATAAATCTTTCTCTTTTCTTTTTGCCCTTTTCTGTTGGCTGGGGTAGAAATAAATCCATGGTTTGGTATATGCATAATTGTCCCCACATGAGAGAAATAAAGTTCACAAATGAACGCTGCACATAACTGCTGTATTAAAATCTGAAGGGTATGGGAAAGGCGATTTGGTAGTTAGAAATCTCCACGTCTTCTGCTTGGGATGATAAATTTGGATGTACAGTTTTCTAGCCCTCCTATGATGTCGCTTCCTTCGGGTTTCTGTACAATTGACTGCATTCAAAAGGGTCATTACATACAACTCCCCGTCCAAAACAACAAAACCAAATGCTGAGTTATGAGGTGCTGTTTTTGGTACATGCGTCTCCCCACGCCACTGGTTTGAAGCCATGTCATACCTGTAATGCAGTAGCGAAAACAAGCCATTGAGTGTCCCCAAGGAGATAGATTTTGAATGAGTCTTGTGTGGAGAACAAACAAGAAAGTGACCACTCTAGGTGCAGGGTTTAAAAAATTATCGTTGATATATTAATGGTTCAGCAAGAGTTGAGGCCAGTATATGCCATTCAGGTGATCCGGATTCACCATTTGGATTTTTGTCAGAGGGTTGCTAGAAAGTTCTCCAGTCAGGCAAAAGCAAAGGATTAGAAGGAAGCACATGCAAAAGCACAGGCATCAATTTAGTGACTAATCTAATGATTTAAGAATTTGGCATATTAATAACCATGCACTAATGCAAACTTAGGCAAAGCAAAAACCTGCTGTCCCAAAAAACCTGTAGCTCACTTTTGCTTTTCTTAGGCTATAATTAAGCAAGATTCTAACCTATGTGGTAACATAATGTTAAAGCAAGTCCTAATTGATATAACTTGGAAAGATATGTCAAGCACGATAGGTTTTATGGCCCAACTGAATGTCCATTAGCAGATACATTAGTATCGATCCAGATACAAACTCCCTACTTCTAGCCCAAAAGTTGCATTATCTCTTTGGACTCACACAGCCTGGACCCTCCTAAATTCAACAGAAACTAATCTAACAGCATAAGGCTTTCAATTTAGCATTTTGTAGGTTTACATTTCAAGGTACTTCAAACTGTTAAAGACATGTTAGATAACAAAGCTAAAACAGTTTCTCTTTTCTTTTTTGATAAGTACAAGAGTTCACTTTTCATGATCAGGCAAGGGAACGAATGCAAGCAAAACAGAGCGTCCCAAAGACATCAAATGTTCTTTTCCATTTTGTATTCAAATCTGTAATACTCCTTAAGGGAATAAATATTATTATACAATTTTTTTTAATAAGTAATCAAGATTTTAATTGAAGAACTCAAAAGGCATAGCCCAAGTACACAGTCATATCCAAGAGAAACTCCTAGTTGGATATAGAATAAGATAAAAGAAAATCATAAAACTCACCCCATTAAAGCCTATATAAAGCAATTGTCCAAAATACCAAAGTAATGAAGAAATCATTTTTAAATTCTTCCATCCATCTGCTCTTGGTCCTCAAAATTTCAATCATTTCTCTCTCCAATACACCACAATTGAAAGAAAGGGATCATCTTCAAGGCATCAGCCACCTCAAGAGTAGTATTAATTGAAAAAAAAAAAAAAAAAACTCAAACCTATTATGAAATTTTTCCAAAGCACCACCCATGTGGCTCAAGTACCGCATTAGTATACCACACGCCCCAAGCAGAACCATATTTAGAGTCCACCAGAGCTATCCACAAGGCATCCCTCTCGGGTCGGTATTGTCATGTCATTTTTCCAATAAAGTCCTATTGAACACAAGCATATTTTGAATGTATAGGTTTTATAAGAAAAAAGTTCTTACGTAGCACTCAATAAACTCAAGATCAAAATTCAATTTATGGTCCATCACATATCCCCCATCTCAGCTCTGATCTCCGCAATGCACTGCAGCTACATTAGAGCAGTCAACAAGTCCAATTGTAACTTTTCCATCTATAGGGTCGGATTTCATACTTCACAGCCCTACTCAAGCGTTGTAACATACAGGTCCTAAATTAGGGTTTAGAATTATTATTTTTATCTTATTAGTATTTTTAGTAATATTTTTATCAGATTAGTTTGAGATAGTAATTTTATTTGAATAGAATTCTTCCACTCTGAACGCCATCTATCTCTCTGCTTGGTTTTCTAGTTGGAAGAAACTTCTTAATTTGAAACCCATTGGATGTGCCGAAACCCTCACATATATACTCTACGTTCCCCACAATTTTCCTTCACCCAAATCCACAATACTCCTCCAGCCAAAACCCCCAGTGAAAGCAAATTCTTCTTCAACACAGTGTCACTGTAGCCTCCCCCACAACACCACACCAGTCTTCCTCATGGCAAACCGAGACACTCTCTTCACTGGAATAATTTAGAGGGCACTGTCAAGGAAGTCGATGTCTTCCATTGGGGTGTTACATGTTATGATATGTTAGACCGTGCCACAGACTTAAGCGTGGTTTACAATATGCAATGTGATAACCGGATCCAAGCGTGTTTCACTATATGTTATGATACGCTAGACGGTGCCATGGACCCAAACGTGGTTTACCCCATGTTATGATATGTTATAATAAAGATCAGCTATTGAGGAAAAGCTTCCTTGAAAAACCTATCTCCTGTACTCTTGAGAAAAAAATGTTGTCTTCTCGCCGGTGATAGTTTACTGTCTATATGGTGGCGGTAATCTGTTTGGTTAGAAATGAGGGGATTGAGTAGTAACGTTATTATCGATCAAAAATCCACATTTTCCATATGCTGTTTGCTCTTACTGAACAGTTTAAAATATTCACTATATAGTTAGTTTTCCTTACGATCGGTCGATTTAAAGAATTTGTGATTGAATCCAAAAGCTTTATTGTGTCAAAAACTGGTGATGGATTGAGAGTTATTGAGAGAAACTAGAAGTCTGAACACGCGGTGACGTTGGGACCTTCTTCAATGCAGTGGCTGGGAAGAGTGCTAGAGGAGAGCTTAAAAGGGGGGAAGAAGGAAGTATACTCAGCAACTAGAGAAGGTTATAGCAGTATTATAGCCCAACGTTGCTTAAATCATAGAGGGAGATATCTAGAAGTTTCTGAATATAATCAGGGGGAGAGGAAGAATGTGTTATGTATTCCAGAAGGTGTAAAAGGGTGGGGATGGAGGAAGATGAGAGAGGAGCTGCTAGAGAAAGGGAAGGAGGTTACTAAAGTTGCTGGCGTGCTTGGTGGAGGTCAACAGAGAGTCGGCAAAGTGGAGGCGAGACACCATCCTCAGTCGTATAAGGAAGCGGTGGTTCAGTCGATGCCGAAAGCTGATGGCGGTACAAGAGGTGGTCGGGATGGTGGTGCGAGAGCCTCTAACCTGCCGAAAATGAAAGCTGGGTTGAGCCATACTCATGACAGGAACTCAGTGGAGTGACAGGAGATAGGGGAGGTCTGCAGGATCTTACGAGAAATGCAGGGACAGATGAGCATGTTGCAGAGAGACATGGTTGAGGTAGTGGAGTATGTCGGTGCACTGAAGGAAAGGGAAGATATGGGTGTGTTAAAAGGAAAAGCAAAGCTGTCGAATACTCAGCTGAAAGGCAGAAATAAAAAGGATTGGGCTGCGGGCTGGCGTAAGGCAACCCGGTCCATTTCGCAGCTGATATCTGATGGGGCTGGGCCGTCTCAGGTGGTGGATGGGACTGGGCCGAGTGTATTTCGGCCCAAAGAGCAAATGGAGGCTGGACTGGGTATCTTAAACTCAAATGGTGATGGGCTGTCGTTCAGGGCCCAAGCTCGGCCCAAATCACAGATGGACGCTGGACTGGGTTACTTAAGCTTACATGGTGATGGGCCGTCGTTCAGGGCCCAAGATCGGCCCAAATCACAGATGGATGCTGGACTGGGTTACGTAATCTTAAATGGTGATTGGCCGTCGTTCAGGGCCCAAGCCCACGACATAGGGCCCGGGGAAGCTGTGTCACCCGAATCACATCGGGTGTGCCCTAGCCCATCGTTGCGACCCGGGGTGCTGCGCAGCTGCGATATCGAGCAGGATATTCGGGAGACGGCGCAGTTTCAGGCGGCCGATGCACAGATGGCGCCGACGGAGGTAATGGAAGAAATAAATCCGGTAGAGAGCCTTAGCCCAACGGTCCCACAGGAGCTCGACAGCCTCGGCTTCGTTATGGATAGCCTACGGATGGGAAAGCCGAAGGTGGCCCTTGCACAGATAATGCCGACGGAGGCAGAGGAAGGTGTAGAGGAGGTGATGTAGTTGTTTAGTGTGCAACAGGCACTGGTGGAGTTCGAAGATAGCTTGTCACTGTCGAACGAGGCACAACCAGCGTCTGAGGGGGTGGGTTTGGCTCCGGTGCTTGATTTGCTCGAAGTTGAGGGAGAATCGGAGGACTATATGAATACGGTAGAGGATGAGTTATACATCCCTGAGTCTTGTGGATTGGAGGAGATTACTATGCGAAAAGAGTTTTAGCAAAGTCAAAGTAATTGGTTGGGGAATCCTATACCTTTGAATTACTGTTTTCCAAATCAAGCTTCCGATTGAGTCATAGATAAAGTGAAAGAGATTCAACATTTTGTGGGAATTAGCTGTGAGGGGTATGAAGAGCAGTTCATAGCCTTGTTAACAGCTATGGAAGCTGGACATCAACAAAAAAAGAAGGGAGAATCGAAGATCAGTAGGGAGCTTAATAGACTAAGGTGGTCGATGATATCAGTGGGTAGTTCAAGTAAGAATAGGGTGAAAGGGAAGGGGCTGTTTGTTCCCCAATGAAACCTAAGATTGTTTCTTGGAATGTGAGGGGTCTAAATGAGGCAGAGAAATGTTTGCGGATTCGACATCTGCTTAGTGAGTGGAAAGCAGACATTGTATGCTTACAGGAGACGAAGTTAAAGATGATCAATAGAAGGATAGTGCGGAGTTTATGGAGCTATAATTTTGTGGATTGGGTATATATGGCCTCTTCAGGTGCATCGGGAGGAATTGTAGTAATGTGGGATAGGCAGGTGGTGGAGAAAATGGAGGATTATATAGGGAGATATATGGTAGCATGCTCCTTTCAATGTGTGTCCGATGGTTTCTTGTGGGCTTTTGCAGGTGTGTGTGGGCTCAATTTAGATATCGATAGGAGAATATTGTGGGATGAGATGGCAGGGGTTCATAGCTAGTGGGAGCTTCCTTGGTGTATCGTGGGTGATTTTAATGTGGTAAGATTTCAAAGCGAAAGCTTTGGAAGTAGAAGATTGAGGCCAGCAAGTCTGGAATTCTCAGAATGTATATTTGATCTGAATTTGATAGACTTCCCTCTCGCAGGGGGCCCTGCCACATGGTCAAATAATCAGACTTGGTCTCGCTTGGATCGCTTCTTAATTTCACCTGAATGGGAAAGCCATTTTCCGGATATATGGCAAAAGCGTTTGGCACGTTTAACTTCGGATCATTGGCCTATTATGCTAGATTGTGGAAGCATTCATAGTGGTAAACGGTACTTTAAAGTTGAGAACATGTGGTTGAAAACAGAAAGTTTTGTGGAGAGAGTGAAACTATGGTGGATGTCATATCATTACAAGGGTACACCCAGTTTTATTTTTGTGAACAAACTGAAAGCCTTAAAAAGAGATCTAAAGGAGTGGAACAAACAGTCTTTTGAAAATATCAGGGAGAACAAAAGCACCAAGTGGATGGAAATACAGGATCTAGAAAGATTGCAAGAAGGGAGGCCACTTAATGAGGAGGAGCAAGCAAAGAAAAATGTACTGGTTGCAGAGGATAATTTTACAAGAAGAAATATCTTGGCACCAGAAGTCAAGATCACTTTGGTTAAAGGAAGGGGATCGGAGTACGAAATTCTTTCATAGAATTGCAAACTCTCATAGAAGAAATAATAATATTGAGATGCTGAAAATTGAGGGAGTAGAGTGTAGAGATGAAGTGGTAATTCAAGACCATGTGGTTAACTTCTTTGAAAAGCTTCTTACTGAGCACGAGGGGTGGAGGCCTACCCTGGATGGTTTGAATTTTGACTCTATTGAGCCAGAGGAAGCACTGAGGTTGGAGAGGGCTTTCGAGGAGGAAGAAGTGTATGAGTTAGTAAGAAAAATGGTAAAAGATAAAGCACCCGGTCCTGATAGTTTTTCTATGGGTTTTTTCCAAGAATGCTGGGAGGTGATTAAAGATGACTTGTTGAAGGTGTTTCAGGAGTTAAACTCAGTTGGAAAATTTGAGAAAAGTCTCAACACTACTTTCCTCGCTTTAATCCCTAAAAAGGTAGGGGCTAGTGAGATTTCAGATTTTAGACCTATTAGCTTGGTGAATGGAGTATACAAGATTATTTCAAAAGTACTTGCTAATCGGCTAAGTGAAGTTGTGGGGAAGATTGTTACTAAGCCGCAAAATGCTTTTGTTAAGGGTAGACAGATTCTTGATGCGGTTCTCATTGCCAATGAATGTTTGGACAGTAAACTGAAGGCTGGTAGCTCAGAGATTATGTGTAAATTAGACATGGAAAAAGCGTACGATCATGTTAATTGGGATTTTCTCATATATCTATTGGGTCGGTGTGGGTTTGGAAAAAGGTGGAAGTCTTGGATCAGTTGGTGTATATCCACAGTAAGGTTCTCAGTGTTGATCAATGGAAGTCCAGAGGGTTTCTTTCCGAGTACTCGGGGTTTGAGACAAGGGGATCCGTTATCTCCTTTACTTTTTGTTATTATTATGGAGGCATTAAGCAGGATGATATCGGCTTTGTTGGCTAATGGGTTTGTTGGAGGTTTTCAGATTGGATCTCCGAGTAGGGGGAGTATCACGATCTCACATTTGTTGTTTGTAGATGATACTCTAATTATGTATGAGGCTGATCAAGACCAGGTTCGGGCTATAAAGGCATTGCTACTTTGTTTTGAAGTGGCATCAGGCCTGAAAGTAGATTATGATAAATCCGAGTTGGTGCCGATTGGAGATGTTCAGAATTCACGGGAGTTGGCTGGTATTTTGGGCTGCAAGATAGCGGCACTTCCCATGACATATTTGGGACTACCTTTGGGTAAAGCTTCGAGGGCTTGTTCGATTTGGGATACAGTGACTGAAAGGATAGAGAGAAGACTGGCTGGGTGGAAAAGAATGTACTTATCGAAAGGGGCCGAATTACTTTAATCAAAAGTACACTTTCTAACTTACCCACTTATTTCTTATCCTTATTTCCTATACCGGCAAGTGTGGCGAGTCGACTTGAGAAGATACAGAGAGATTTTCTGTGGAGAGGATTAGGAGATGAGTTCAAATTCCATCTAGTCAAGTGGGAGACGGTGTGTCGTCCTATCTCATGTGGGGGTCTGGGCATTAGAAAGTTGAGATTGTTTAATCGTGCACTACTTGGTAAATGGTTGTGGCGATATATCAAGGAACCAGAAGCCTTATGGAAATTAGTAATTCAGAATAAATATGGTGGTCTAGGGAAGGGATGGTGTACTAGAGAAGTTAGAGGGGCTTATGGAACGGGGCTATGGAAACACATTAGAAGAGGATGGGAGGCCTTCAAGCATCATACTAAGTTGCAGTTGGGTACGGGATCCAAGATCAGATTTTGGCAGGATGCATGGTGTGCCAATAGTGCGTTAAAAGATCTGTTTCCTATTCTTTATGTGATCGCAAGTGCACAAGATGTCACAGTGGCGGAGGTTACGGGTATCTCAGGAAGTATTATTCACTGGAACATCAATTTCAACAGGGCGGCACAGGATTGGGAGATGGGGAGTTTTGCAGAATTCTTTAGTCTCTTGTATTCTTGTCGACCAAATATCCAGCATGAAGATGATTTGTGGTGGAACCCTGCAGTGAAAGGAGTTTTCTCTGTTCGATCCTTTTACAAGGTTCTCACACATGGGCCTGAGGTACAGTTTCCTTGGAGAAGGCTTTGGCGACATAAGGCCCCTCCCAAAGCTTCATTTTTTGTATGGACAGCGTCTTTAGGCAAGATTCTCACTACGGATAATTTGAGAAAGAGGGGGATAATTATTGCAGACTGGTGTTGTTTGTGTAAAAGAGGGGGTGAGTCGGTGAATCATTTACTGTTACATTGCAAGGTAGCCAGGTTTCTTTGGGACGAGGTGTTCATAAGAATAGACATAGCATGGGTTATGCCAAAAACCGTCTTGGATTTATTGGCTTGCTGGACATCGATTCGAGGAGTACGTCAGATCAAAGAGGTGTGGAAGATGATCCCTACCTGTATTATGTGGTGTTTGTGGCAGGAGCGCAATGAGAGGACATTTGAAGACAAAGAGAGATCTATGGAGGAGCTGAAAGTTTTATTTTTTAGGACTCTTTGTACTTGGGCCATTGCTGTGGACTTTAATGGCATGGACTTTCATGAATTTTTAGTTTCTAATGCCCATCCTTAGATAGGGCATTCTTATTTTGTAATTCACATATTTATGGTTTAATAAAATTTTGTTTACTTATAAAAAAAAAATGATATGTTATATACGGTCAACGACAATTGGACCAATGCACACATGTTATGATGGCCACTAAGTAAGTGAAAGACAAGATGAATAAGTTATGTACGAATGATAGGAAATGCATGGAGTTAGTCATTAATACATCCATGTTACATGTATTGCCATGATTATGTTTGATTCCGCTCATGTTAATAATGAATGATCTATATGTTATGTAAATGTGTGACGATGTATGTAAGTTTTCAAAATTTTGCTTAATGTTATACTAAGTTAAGTTTCCAGTATGATGTGCTATTACTGAGTCTTCGACTCTTTTTTTGTTTGTCTATTTACGTTTTAATGTCCCAGAGGATGATTTCGTGGATACAGAACAGGAGTGCCAGAAGTATAATAAATTTCTAGAGACTTAGGCCTCGTTTGGATACAAGAAGTGTTTCATCTCTTCTCAGCTCATCTTATTATTACAACATTTCTAAATTCTCATACAAAATATAATAATAAAAAATTCAATTTTTTCAAATCTTAAAACAATAATAATATTAAAAAATAATATTCTAATAATATTTTATTCAACTTTCATCTCAACTCATCTCATCTCAACTCAACTTACTACCCAAATGGCACCTAGTGTATGATTTAGACACTAAAGCAGTGTTAGTATAACATAGAACTAGCTTATATCATTTCTTTTATGTTTCAGCTTTTATGTTATGAGAGACTAAGGTTATGCTTGGATGTTTTATCTTCCTCAAAATTTTCATCCCATCTCATTTCATCATTACAACCTTTTCAAATTCCTATATAAAATATAATAAACAATTCAACTTTTTCAAATCCCAATACAACTTTTTCAAATTCTAATTTAACTTTTTCAAATCTTAAAACTAAAAAATAATATTTTAAACTTTAAAACAAAACACAAAATTCTCATCTTACCTCCCAAACATATCCTAATGCTAGATAAGTTTTATGATCCAATAGATGAGGTATTTTTATGAGATTGAATCTTTTTACCAGGCATTATGTTATGAATGTACGTAACATTCCTAACCTACAGGAAGGGGTGTTACAAGCGTCTACTCATGTTACTTGTAATTCAGTTTTAAGCTGATTCAAGACCTATACTCACAATGTTTAAAAAAACCAGTGTTATATTATACCACATCAAACATTGTAATTTCACACACAGGCACCAACACCCAAAACCTCCATATCTACAAACACACGTATCTATGAAAAAAACTAACTTGATTCCATGAAACGTATATCTCAAACATAAAAAAAAAACGAAATAATTCCTACATTTTAGACTAACACTTATATCTCACAAATGAAAGAAAGGAAAAAAAAAAGTCACATAGTACACAAGAAACTAATCTAATCCAGTGAAACACACACAAAGCTGACTAACGAACAAATAAACAAATACCTGAAAATGTCGTTCCCTTCGAGCATAAACACGGCGGGTCGACCTGGCCACTCCCCATCCTTCACCACCACAATCTTCCCTACCCTAACCCTCTCCCCTTCCTCCCACATATCCCCAACCTCCATCCACTTTCCGGCAACCCCGCCATCACCACCACTCTTCAAATCCATCACCGCTGCGTCCCTACAATACTCATCCACCGGCAACACCCCACCAATCGTCCTCTCCTCCCCATAGCCTCCCATCACCCAAAACTCCATTCTCTCCTCAACAAAGAACCCCGCGCACCCGGCTCGCAAACCTGGAAGCCGGTCCAACTCGACCCACTTATTCCTGCTGATATCGTAGCGCTCCACCGACGTCATCCTACTCCCAGCCGCACCGAATACAGTGTGCCGGGACCCACCTCCAGCCACAAGAATCGCGTCGGAATCGGGTACCGCCGCACAGCCGAAGCTCCCCCGCGGGTGGAGCATCGGCGCCAGGGGCTCCCAGGAGCCGGTGGTGAAATCGAAGCGGGAGACGGATGAGGAAGCAGAAGGACGATCGATGGGGAAAGAGCGGGAATCGAAGAGGGACCCGCCGAGGACGTAGAGGTGGGGGCCGATGGAGAGGGCGGAGAAGTTGCAGAGGCCATAGGAGTGGGGGTCGGGGGGAGCGGTGGGAAGTTGGGACCAGGCGAGGTTGTGAGGGTCGAAGAGGAAAGGGGGGGAGATAGAAGGGTCCTGAGGGAAGATGCAGAGAAGATGGGAGAGACGGTTAAGACGGCGGAGGGAGAGTAAGAGAGAGTTGAGGGAGGGGGTGAGGAAGAGGCGCCAGGACTTGCAGGTGAGCTTGAGGCGAGAGTGGTGGGAGTAGGGGATGAAGGAGAGGATGAGAGCGGCGACGTCATTGGGGAGGCCAGGGATTAGGGTTAGGGTATAGTCAAGGATCGGAACCGAAGCAGAAGAAGAAGAGGAAGATAATGGATGGGTTGACATTTGTTTATTCTCTATCGTTCTTGGATTAAGAAAAATAAAACGAAGGAAGACGAATCGGTGGAGGATTTACAACTGAAGAAGAAGAATAAGAAGAATCAAAGCTTAAAAAGGGAAAGAGATTTTGTATAGAAATTGATCCTTTCTAGTTTTTTCGGCCTTTTCTCATTTTTCTTTTGTTTTTTTTTTTTATTAAGGGCAAACACTAAACAAGAGTGGGTTTTGGACACGTGGCGTGTTGTTTGCGGGGAGTGTGCTCTCATTCTATGATCCGGTCCTGTAGTGGCTTGGGGATTAAGCTAAGTTAAAGCCAAACAACCCCAAATTGTTTCGGAGAAGTTGAGACTTTTCTTTTCTGATAGTATTCTTTGACTTTTGGACTCGATTTGGAGAGATTTGTTTTTTTTTTTTTAATTGTTATGGGTTTGAATTACCCGTCCAGCAGGAGAGGAAACAAATTGACGGGCACGAAATGTAGGCATTAGATAGTGTGCCGGGCCATCAACTATATGGGCTTGTTAAAGAGTGAGGCCTTTCAAGCCCACCAGTAATTTTTAAAAAATATCAGGCCTGATAACCAGAATTAAGGAAAATGAAAATGAGGGTGTAGTCGGAAATGGGATAACCAGCTTGTGGACGGCCCACGTCCATCGTCTTTAGGCCTTTTGTTTTGGTAATTAGCGACAAATACTCATGAAGTCTGTATCTTGTGATCTGTTTCTTTGACGATCAATCCCATTGATTGAGGTGTACGGCCTTGTACATATTTAGAATGCTTACTAATAAAATCATCGCTCAGCACTCTCACGGAACAGCGATCGATCGAGTAAATTTACAAAATATATAGAAACGTTTCTTCTCGTACGTTCTTTATCAACCGATCTGTTAGGAACCTAGCGGGGTTGAACTCGAAGTGGGATCTGAGACTGAAATATGAAGTAAAGTGAAGCTAATTGAAGAGGGCAGTCTGCGATGGTAGTCAAGTGGAAGACGTGGAACTCGAGACGGAGCCGTTTTGGGCTTAATCTATGAAGCACAGCGTTTTGGAAATAAATGGAACGACTCGTTTCATGTTAGTAGTTGGGTCTGTCGTTTGGAATATTGTAACATGCAGCGTTTTGTCTTTAGCAGTAGAGTCTATCGTTTTGTGTCCTGTAACAACGTAGCGTTTTGGGATCAAAGCCAAAACGAAGCGTTTAGTTACTGTGATTTCCTTTAGTCCTTTGTCTGTCATGTTATCATTTTCTAGAGTTAGTTACAGGGTCGTACGTCTGGGGGTGAGCTGCGTATGTGGGAGGGACGTGAGCAGAGGGTATTTTTATCTGGAAATTGTCAAGTGTTTTGAATCTGTAAGAAGATTTGGGAATCTCTCGAAGCATCCCTATCATCAATATAACGTGTGACGCTCTCAAGCATTTCCACAAACACCTTCCTTACATTCCCTTATTTCATCACTGCAATTTCCAATTACAATTCCATTCAATTCTTGGTTACATCACAGAAATCACAAGTTCTTAACAAGTGGTATCTAAAACTACCAAATTCTTCATGTAAAATACTCTTATTTATAGCGCCGATTTACATCCCAAACGATTCATGGACATAAGTTCAATACCAAACTACGTAAATCTATGTATCTTATTCTGTATTTATATTTGTTATGTTTATCTCTTATTCACTGCAACTCACGTACGTATTGCCACTCCAGATCACCACGAGTGCCCAAATACAGACTGATCAAGGCCCAAATCATCACTGTAGGCCAGAAATGACTAGGGGTTGTTTGCTTTCAAAACCCATCTCAACTGATTTCATCTTCATCATTACAACTTTTCTAAATTCCTATACAAAATATAATAATATTTTCTTTTTTCAAATCTCAAAAAAATCTTTTCAAATTCCCACAATAAAATATAATAAACATTCTTACTTTTTCAAATCTCAAAACAACATTCTTAAATTTTTATCCAAAATACAATAAATAATTTAACTTTTTCAAATCTTAAAATAATAATAATATTAAAAAATAATATTTATAAAATATCTTATTCTACTATTCACAAACCATCTCAACTCTCCTTCCAATCCAAACTGCCCCTAATTCTCCGTCTTCAACCTGTCCACCTCCCATTCAACAACTACTCAAAACTTTGGAGAATGGTATTGGGTCATTCGGCGAAACCAGGCCTCATCTACATTTAGGGTTTTTGACTTGTGTTCTTAATTAATGTGAAGATAGAATGTTTAATGTTCCGAAGGCCAGCACTGTCGACATCAGAGGGTATTCACGAGAAAAGTATGATTGAAATGGGAAACCATGCAACTTTTTTCTGTTGTAATTTGCTGGTATCAGATGTTAACTTGTGAGCTGTTTTCATCCAAAGACCTCTTGTCCACGGTTTTTCTTGAAACGGATAAATTTTATATATATATATCAATAAAAAAGATAAATTTCAAACTCTGTTTTTTTATTTTTATTTTTTGGCATGTGCATAGCAACTAGGTTTGATAATATTGAGGAAGTTATTGCAGCTCTCCGAAAGTATTTTTCTCAACTATAGAAGAATATCTGCTGCTGCCAAGAATAAAGAAGAAATCGATCGATCTGGCCTTTCCACAAAGAAGAAGACTGAAAAAAATAAACAAAAAAAGAGAGAAAAAAAAGGGTCACCACTCTGTCATTTGGGGTTGAGTAGTACTGCCGCCCTTTTAATTTCTTTATGAACCCCATTAATTACATCTTCATTTTTGTTTTGGAAAAAGCTAGGCATCTCGCTGGGCTTCCGCTCTAATTTTTTTTTAGTATTATTTTTATTAAATGATTAAGAAAGTATTTTTTTAATAATATTATAATTTTTTTAAAATATTTAAAAATATTAAAAAATCATGTAAAGAAAAAAAAACTTTCAAATATACTAGCGGAGCCCTGGTAGTCGTCGTAGAAACCACCCTTTTGTTTTTGATATGGCATAGACAACATGTATGTATCGCGGGTCTAATCAGAAATTAATAAATAGGGTGTATCTATTATGCCGTCCCAATTTGACTACTGGATGGTACTTTTTTTTCATATTTTTTTAATATATTTAAAAAATTTTTAAAAATAAAAAAAATCTCAATACACTTAAAATCACTTCCTTAATCACTAAGTAAAAAAAAAAAATTTTGACAAATGTTCAAATGGAAGTGTCAACTAGAGTGGGCATAATAATGTTTTCCTAATAAATATTGCTATCCAATAGGCCAGTGCAAAGTTCTCTCTCTCAACACGATCGTTACTACGAAACTGCTACAAACATTCTTAATATTAGATATCATGGGCTGCGGGTCTTTTTCATTATGGAAGGAGAGGGGAGTTTGTTAATTAGAGGTATATTATCAAACAAAATAATGCAAATTATCTGATAGAATGAAAGAGCCAATATAGCCAGAGTGGTAAGCCCCAGACGACAGCCTTTGTCCATTATGCATGCATGAAGTTGAAAACTTGAAACAACAGAGTACGGCCTAATTCTGAGATCATATCTTAGAAGATGCATGGGCAGACGATATTGAAAGCTGCTTGGAAAAACACCCGGACGGAGTGGCAATTCAATTGGATCTCGAGAGAAGCCAATTACCAAGCTCACAACTATATAATAGCCAAATGGGCTGCAAACGAAAAATCTTCTTGTAAGCGAATTCGTGCACGGTGTATTAATGTTAATATGTAAGACATCTATTTAATGAAATGGTGCGAATTAAAAACGAAAATGATTTTTGAGACAAAGAATATTTTTCTTTTCTCCAAATTTTTTTTTTTTAATTTTTTTTTCAAATAAAAAAATTTGTTGGTATGCGATTGGTACCTAGCAAAGCTCTTTGGATATTAAGGGAGAGAAAAAAAAATTTTCATCAACTACTATTCACCATTCTACATCCTACATCCAATGAAAACATCTCTACGCTCTATGAAAAAACACACCTACATCCTATAGATAGCATCCCTGCATTAGAAAAAAACTATAAATATCGGGTGTGAGACTGACTAGTAACTAATGTATAGAATTCCTTTACAGGAGAGTTGAATTCCCTGGACAGCTTTGTAAAATGGGTTTATATATAATAGAAGTTATATGAGCCCCCCATAAACTACTGGTTGTAACTATATTTTTGAGTGATGTCCGGTCTTTATTCGGGAGAAAAAAAATGGTACCTGCATTGCGTCAAGGAGTGGGCCAGCTACACAGTTTCGGGAACTCAACTTTACATATATGCGAAGAGATCTTATTCGTACACGAGTAAGGCTTTCTGGGTTTTTTTTTTTTTTTTTTTTTTGTCTTTTGTTTTATTCTTTTCCCCAATCTAATACACATTGCTGTCTCTCACCATAGTAAGACGAAGACGCAAACACATGAAAAAAAAACATTAATTATCGAAAACAGAATCATTATAAAATCCAACACCAAGGAACACCTTGATATGTACAGCACAGCCTCAGAATAGAGAGCAGATATGTGTTCAGATTTACCATTTCAAAGTTGAGATTCTACATCTTTAACAATCAATCAATCCCTTTATTGATATAAAATCTTTGGGTGTATTAATAGCATTTGGGTCCATGTGTTTTCAAATGCTTAGCAAGGTGACTAATAATTAAGGGCCCAATCCAAATTCTTATATAAAAACCCACCTCTAGCCCAGTTACGTTACAAAAGAGGAGCCTGCTAAGCTTTAAGATCACACTCATTCAAGCCCATCTACTCGTAGAAAAGCGGGCCTTTCAAGCCCATCCAAACCAGATTACCTTGTTAGTGAACTGTCATGTTCTAGCAATCAATCTTGTGGTTTGATCTCTAAGCTCCTTAGTATATTATATATTATAAAACATTGTCTAACTAGTTAATATAATAATATATTAGACTAAAATTGTATTACTTATATCATGAGATACTAGCATTGAGCTCAACTTTACAATTTGTACAAGCTTATTTATGAATGTTAATCGAGTCAAATTGCAAAGATCTTCATATTTGTGCATAGACCCATGGGCCACGACCACAATCATAGGTCATAAAGATATGTGCACAATCTTCAAGAGATCTATGGGCAGATCTTTTATGGCCCATGGTTGCGGCCATAAATCGTCAAGAGAGTACTAAGGAATTTGTAAGCCATATATAAATTTGTTAGCTTGATCTAGTTTGTTTATCTGTTTTTTTCTTTATAAATTTCTACTATTTGAGCTCAAATAGAAGCTCTCCAAGACTATGGAAGTCTGAACTACGAGGATGGGTTTGGCCATCTTCTAGAAAGAAATATAAGATTATTATGTGTTGTCTCTCCTCTCTCTCTGTTTCTCTTTTCTTACGAACATAACTTTTAGATTAAAATATTGTGACCAATAGTTACTAGATATGTTGGATTGTAGCTGTTATTTTTCATATCAGAGGGCAGACTTGCAGGGGGGATCCTTTGGCTTAACCACATCTATCCATCCATCCCTATAAATTTTCATGTCCATGTTCAAAAATACACTTATCTTATTAACAAAAGAACAAAGAAAAGAATTGCGTTCAAACTTTCAAACACAGTTAGAATTAGCAGACAACTTTAGCACACATAAATACATCTGAACCCCCCAAAAATTGAAGAATAGATAAATTCGTAAAAACTAAAAAATAAATCAAATTAACTAGCTTTCGATATTAGTTATCAACAACACTTTTTGTCTTTCAATAACTAAATAATATATATAATCTTTGGTAAAATTCTTATGAATTGATCCCTATTCCTTGGGGTTATGTTCAGGAAATCATTTATGTCTCCCACTATGTCATTTTGGTCGTGGCTATTAGAGCTCAAATCAAATTTAATTATGCTTCGTGCTTTGTGCTTTAGAATCAAGCTTGATCCGAGAAAGGGATAAAGGGTTAAGCGGTTCTAAGGAAGGGACGACGGTTCTGAGGAAGGGGACGGCAACGGCAATGGCAAACTTGAGTTGAGAAGGGGACATTGGCTTAGGGCACTCAGAAGGGGAAGTTGATGTGAGAAGGGGATGAGGCTTAGGAGACATTGGTAGTTGCTAGGTTCCCATGCACCAAAGGACTCGTTGGTAGGGGCTTTTGCACTTAAATGAAACAAATCGTTTCATTTAAGTGCAAAAGCAACGTAGGGCGTGCACACAGAGTCCCTGCAAGGGGACTGCAAACATAATTATTTCAAAAAAATAGTGGAGAAAAACACGTTGGAAGCAACATTTAAAGTCAAGAATGCCATACCATTAAAGTTGAAGAAAAACATGTTAAAAGCATTGTTTCAATTTTTTGAAAGTAATCGTCACAAATTAACCACAATCTTTTTTATTAAGTTAATAACCACAATTCTTAAATTTAAAAAACTGTCAGCTGCCAATATCTAGTTTCCATCCTTTCATAAAGTTTTGGATCAATCAAAACACATTTTCAACTATCAATTTACGATTTAAGATGCAAGATAGAAGAAAGGGTCAACCTTCCAGTTGCAAATATGAGCAATTAAGAAGAATGAACAAACCTATGGCAACTAAAGATTTCAAATGCTTGCAAAACCTTCCTATGGAGAGCTTGCTTAAAAGCTCTTCCCTCCAATTTTAATCTCTATAAGAAAAAGGTGCTTGAGAATCCAAACTGCCTTATATGCATGAATGAAATAGAAACAGTAGAGCATACTCTTTGGCAGTGTACTTGAGCTCAAGATGTATGGTGCCAAGGTTCCCAAAAGATTCAGAAATGTAAGATTTAGAATTTAGCATTCAAGGAATTATTGGAGGCTATGTTTAGTGCATTACTGGCCAAAAGAAATAATGGAAGAACTGGCTATAACTTCATGGTTGATTTGGAAAAGAATGAATGAATTAATTTTCAGAGATGAATTTACTAATCTAAGCTTGCTAATGCAGCAATCCAAACAACTCATGCAAGATATAAAACAGATAGACAATATCAATAACATGTTAGAGGGCAGATCAGTAGAAGAACAAGAAATACAGACAGCTCCACCACAAGGTTGTTATAAAGTAAATTGAGATGCAGTTGTGGATAAAACCAATAATAAGGTCGCCATTGGAGCAATAGTAAGGGATTAGGAAGGAACAGTCTTGGCTATACTGATCATGAGATTGAACAAAGATCTATATCTAGACCCTTTTTTAGCTGAAGCAATGGCAGCTCAACATGCAATTGTTTTCTGTCAAAACTTGGGGTTTAAGCACATTATTTTAGAAGGTGACTATTTACAAGTAGTGAAAGCAATGTAGCAAAAAGAAGAACAGTGGAAAGAAACAGAGATGATTTTAGCATATGCTAAGTTATTACTAGCCACTTTTGAAAGCTTGTCTATCAGGCAAAGTAGGAGAGATGTGAATAAAGTAGCATATGCAATAGCAAAAAATGCACTAATAATATTTGATTTCATTGTTGATGTAGGGGATATTCCTCATTGTATTTTCTCTCTTGTCTACATATATCCGTGAAATGCGTGAACGCCGCGTAATTGCGTTAAAAAAGAGTGAGGTTCACTATTAAAAAATTAATTTTTTTTATGTGAATCCTATGTTTTATTTACTTTTTCAAAGTGATTACGCAGCGATTGCATAATTCATAGTTGCAAATATCTTTTCTCAAAAAAATATTCTTCGCATCAGTCACTATTCACTACCTTACACCCCACACCCTATGAAAAAGCTATTGGTTGATGCATATCATTCCTTCCATTAAAATCTCAAGTAAAGAGACACAACGCCATACTATTCCATCACTCAGAACAAATATTCATACTTTTTTCGAATTTATCTTACAATATTTATTACTTATTTATTATTCTCTAAAATATTTATGATGGCAACAATAAAATTTGTAGGACCAATTTTATGTGTTGTTACTATTTTAAAAGAGTAGTGCTAGCTACTAGGTTATTTAAAACTTAACGCTCATATGATCATCTTGACATAACATCACCACTTAATGTCTATGTGGTTTATTAAGAAAAAATGGAAAAAAATGTATTAAAACTAAAAGAGCACTAAAAAAATACAAAAAGAGTAATACTAAAATCTAGTTTCTATCTATTTTTTGTGTTGTATTTTTAATTTTTTTAATAAATCACATGATATACGTAATAGTTCCTTGTTAAGAGGATCATCATATCAATAAATTTCAGATAGCCAAATACATTATTCATTCTAAAATGCATACACCACGTAAGCTATGTACATAATAGAAACCGAAGAAAACCCTAGGGTCGTTTGGATTCAGAGATGAATTGAGATGGTTTGTGAATAGTAAAAAAAATATTTTAAGAATAATATTTTTTAATATTATTATTATTTTGAGATTTGAAAAAGTTAAATTATTTATTATATTTTGTATGAGAATTTTAAAAAATAATTTTAAGATTTGAAAAAATTAAATTATTTATTATATTTTATATAAAAATTTAAAAAAAAATATAATAATAAAAATAAGATAAATTAAAATAATTTATAAATCCAAACCAATTTAGAAGTATATCTTCGTCAACCTGACTCATTCACCCCAATCAGAGAATCTTTAATTATTCGAGACTTTGACCACATAAAAGAAGGCCGTCCAGATTTCGTTGCGCATGATCGGAAAAGATTCTGCATATTGATGGTGACCATTTTTATTTGGGTTAGTTACGTACACATGCAGTTAGTTGATGTAAAATAACATTCATTAAAAAAGTTAACATAAAATGACACTCATAAAAAAAGTTGATATATAATGATCTTTCAACTTTAATTTATTTCCACAACAATATTAATCTCTTTTTCTAAAAAATAAAAGATAAAAGAATAGTTTTGACAATCGGTTGAAACTTGGAAAAGTTAATAAAACAAAAGAATTTAAAAAGTAAAAATAATAAAAAGCTCCACTACATGCAAGCTGAGATGACATAAATATTCGAAGGATTAATACAAATTAAGAGATTGTAAGTCAAATGATCAAGAGACTGTAAACTATATATGTGCGGGTTATAGGCTAGTTGTGTGTATAATTACAAAACTAATTTTGAGAGCTTGTTCATGGAAGAATAATCTATAGCAGCCCAAAAGTTAAAACACCCCCAAAAAACTACAAAAGAAAGTTTGAAAAACTCAAAAATTATAAAGGCAACTTCCGAAAAAAAGAAGAGAAAAGAAAAGAAAGGAACTACAAATTGTGTGGCTGGCGTAGGTAGGTGCATGAGACGGCAGACAGCCCTTGGAGATTAGGTGATAAAGATGAGAGGTATATTTGCCTGCGGAAAGAGTAATCCAAATTCAATAAAGCAAAGAAGTAAAACCACGCCATGCATGCGCGCCAACAAGGGTGATGTAATTGATTTGCTCATTTATAAGAAAGAATTCCCCCATGGTGGATTAGGTCGGAGAGACGAGAGAATCGAGGATATAAGAAATAATAAAGCCCGCCGAAAGTGATCTGTGGTAGATTTTGGAGATCTTCATGATCTACGTAACTTAAGAGACCAAACCCCCCCTTCAATCATGCATGACACCGCGCTCTTCGTGGAGTAGGTCATGTCGCGCCAAGCCAAAGTTTGATTTTCGAATATAATTGACTTGCTCAGCCCCAGCTAGCCTTGCTATTCTCCGCAAATTATGTCAAGCAATTTCTGACCCAGCCCAAGCCTCGATCGCACGGAATCCGCAAATTTGCTCGTCGTGATTCATGCCTCGTGAAGAAAATGACAGCCAACGAAAACCATGTCGTAAGGACCAAAGATAAATTAGCGACGATTTTACGTAAATAGATTATTATATTATAGAGATCTTTTGCATAAACCGTATATCTACTCAAAAGTTTTTTTTTTTGATGGACTACCCAAAAGATAGTTTTACTATGAGTTTTTTTGGGTGGGGGGGAGGTTGTGGGTGGTTGTGAAATAACACAATAATCACACATCACGCGGATTCTCGAAATAGAGACCTACGACTATAGTTTATAGCAGACCGTTTTTCATCTACTTTCATTTAAAATATAGTAAATCCGGTGCTATAGACTGAAAGACATCTCATATCACGGACGATATATAATCGACGTTGAAGTAGATCGACAGCTTAGTTAATTGGCTAGACCACAAGATCATTGACGTACTTCAGAATTACATTACAGTTAACGAACATTAATCCGGCCCATTCCCATGAACAAAAAATATTGAAAAGCGACCCAAAAAAGAAGGGAAAAAAAACTAAAACCAAGTACTGGCAAAGATATATAGTTAGTTAATTCTCAACAACTCGATCTAAATTTTTCTCCCGATTTTTCACATTTACTTGATACGGTACTTCGTGTTTCGGATGGCAATTTTCTTTCGTGGATGTCAAAGGACTTTATTTATTATATTGCGATGGCAGCGTCATATGGATCAGCGAGATTATATATAAAGAAGGATAAAGATCTCATTAAATTAGATGACAGTACTCTGAGAAGATATTCAAGTTAAAAATGGAGCATACGTCAAGTTGCTGATGAGAGTACGAGAAACAACTAACAATTAAGAGATGATGTCATGTCATATTTATAATATCATGTTCTCTTTTAAAAACCATGCGATCATTTATTTCTTAGTACGTGCCAAACTTCAATTTCAATAAATTTTCATTTGGCTGTATTGCATAGACATGTAATTCAACTTCTTGGGATCCTCTAGTTAAAAAGTTTTTAACGAATTTGTAAGATTTAGAATCTGAAAAGAAATACGCCTACGAAGTGTCAAGTGAGTATAATTATTGAGTATTTAAGTAGTAAGCATTTATAAACTTTATAAATTCACATTGTACATGTGTCTATCTCTCTTTACTCGATCTAGGTCCAAGATCATGAGAGACATCAAAGCCTATAAAACCGAGGAAAAGTATTAAAAATCAAATATTCTCCGCCTAATTTTATTGATCTATGATGAAAGATTTTTAATATTTTTTTTCTATAATAATAATAATACTCTAGCTAGCTGCAAAGCGCATATTAGGTTGCATAATTGAAGGGAAATATATTTAGATGCTAGGAGTTTTTGAATAGTACAAAAAAGATCATGATTAGTACTTGTGAAAACTTATTTTGAAAGAAAATTATAATAAATTTTATAAAAGCGTAGGGACCGATCATCTGGGTGGTGGCTGACTAGGATTATAATTTGGAGAGTACTATTGTCGGTCAAGTGGTGGCATGTGGAGCATATTTTTAAGTGAGGTAGGCATAATATTTGGGGTCTAGCTGCGCATAAAATGCACTATAAAAGCATGCAGCTGCGTTAGTTCGCACTACAGCACAAACGCTAATTATGCCCACCCCCAGCACGAACGCTTCGCTTTGCATGCGCGCGGTCCCTTCAACAACCAAACGAATCCCCGCCGACGTGGTTCACAACTGCATGGCTCGTCGGCTACACTCACTGAAGAACTAGAAGGCACTTCGCCGCATCCCATTGTTCTCGTTATATGCTCTAGTACGTTCGTACTTAATTTACTTAGGCAACACTGCCACACATATATAGTTTGGCCCTTGGCGGAAATGGCTGGCTTCGTCAGTACTAAGTAGCTAGCTAGGTATCATGTTCAACGCGTTCCATTAATGGCTTTCAGTTTTTTCATTTTTAAAGCATTGTTATATATACAGCAAGAAGTTCCATCGAGCGCGTTAATTAAGGACGAATAATCTGGATAAAGCTATTTTGGTGAGACATTTAGGTCTTGATCATAAACTTTACATATAATAACTTATAAGCTTGTGTAGATCAGAACGTACATGGCAGTACTTGATTTACAAGAAAAATTCTTGTAAATTAAATAATGCATGCCTCGCTAATTTTGTGGAGAACATTATCTATATATTATATAGTCGCAACTAAATCAACATTCCTTTTACTTTTTTTATGAAACAAATCGATATTCAAATTAATCAAGGATGAAACTTTGGTACGTGATTGGAATCCTCCAATCAGATCATATTAATATTACTAGAAAACGTACCCTAGCTGATCATATTAGGTATCCTCCAACAGGCGAAAAGATTGAATATATGCTTGCGCACTTTCTCGTAATCTAAAATGAGTTTATTTATTTTGAGAAATACCTAAAAGAAATTTATTACATCAAGAAAAAAACTCACAACATCGCATTGGGGTATTCTCAGACTATATATCATCCTTATGCGGCCTCTTCATAATCTCGGGTGCAAGGCAAACTGATACATAACGTTGTAACCGCGATATATAGCATATTGTCATTCAAAACAGAATATTGTCATTCAAAACACCAACCGTGGCCTGTAAATGAAAGAATCAGGAACGAATCCCGGCTACTGTAGTCTAGTTGGCTTTCTCCTATGCTCTGTTTTTTTGTATAAATTTACTGACCAAAGATTTTATGGAAACAACAACCGGGTTTTAAAACAAAAGTAGAAATTATAACAATCCAAGATAATCGATCTGCAGTCGTAGGTGTATATTTTTAGAAGAAAAAATTTCTTTTACGTCGAATAACTTTTCTGCAATTCAGAGAAAGATAAATATAACACGATGTGGATTAATGTGGATCACACTGCATTTAATACTGCCTAATAAAACTTACATGTTATATACATACATATATATATATATATATATTTGATATACATATATCTTTGAATTCTGAGAAGTATTTGGGACAACAAATTGTAAAGGTTCTCAATACAAAACGTCATAAATGGACATGCAGGATTTTGTTGGCTAGCTCTCTTTCGTCAACATTGCATTTGTGGATTGCATGCGTGCGAGGCTTGATGAATTCGGTTAGGGTAATTCTCTTTCAATTTATTTTTATTTTTCTCGTAATTTGCGGCAAACGGCAAACGTCAAGGGGAGTGATCAATAGCATATAATTTGACGTGGGGGATATCCTCAAGTGCCTCTGAGTACGTGCTTAATTCCGTGATTGATGGATTAGTTGCTAAACTTTCGGTAGGCATTATTTGTCGCCCATTTCTCTCTTTTTCTTGGACGGCCTAATCCACGAGGGGCTGCCTACCGACTCATTATAAATTGGTCTGGCCTTAATTATTACGTAGATCTTAATTATAATAATAAAGGGTTTACGAGTTACGTGAGGGATAATTCAACGACAAAAGTTTTTTGCTTTTGTTTTTGTTTTTAGTCGACAAAGTGGTTTTGGTGACCTAATACATTAGGACTTGAGATCCCTGATCATATTATATATTCCAAGAACAAAGTTGTTTTGTTGAACTAATGCTTTTTTTTTTTTTTGCAATAAAATTGGGGAGTAAGTAGCTAGGCTGCCTAGCTAATTATAACGGCATAAAGAAAACAGCTAATGTACATTTTATATAAAATTAAGATGACATTGCAACTAGGGAAGTCATGAGGAAAATACGACGTTAGATCTAGAAAGGGAGGTAGAAATTAAGCCATCTTGGAGGATCAAGGGGAATTCTAATGTTTATATATATTATATATTGGGGACGTACTTGTTAAAAACGTTCAAATTAAGTTCTCTTAACTCCTATCAGAAGGAAATTTTGGTGTAAATGGATGTATCCTTGCAGGTGATGATGATCATGTACCAATAGTACCGTTTTAAGAAAAGAGAAAAATAAGAGGAATCTTAGTGTAAAGCTTCTGTAAATGAAGCTAGTTAGGGGCAAAGGTAGCTATATATATAGCATATCGCATGCATTGTGTAAACACACATGATGAGCTAGCTAGAGGATTTATTCATCTTCCGGGTTCGTAATCTCGATCTTTTATGGTGAGTGTGTTAATTATCACTTTTAAGTGCAAAATATTTATTTTAAGAGATTAATTTCTATTTGCAAGAGAGTAGGAATTACATAGTACGATATTCTATATATACCGGCCACTTATTGCTTAACAAAATTTGATTTTTAAATATTAATTCTCTAATAAATTAAATCATACCACAGTGGTGTACTAGAAAGTACTGCATCCTCCTAGACTGATTCGGATTTTTTTATTTTTTATTTTTTTCTAGGTGCATGTTAAGGGTCTAGAGCTAGGAATCCCTTGTTGGGCTTTATCATCATGCATATAGTAAATCTCTATTAACATGATAACTTACCAAAAAATGGAAAAAAAATAAAAATTCACGGGTGTTGCCATCTCTGGTAATCTTACGGCCGGGGTTCATAAATATATGCTTGCATGCAATTCCGGCCTCCCATTACCACTATATTTTATAAAAATAATGTGAATACATGATCACTTAAATCATGGGCACAATTTGACATTTTAATAGGGATTGGAATAAATAATTAGCAGTATAAACTCCTAAATTTAATGGGTAATTAGAAGTGCGCTTTACATATATTAATTTTAGTTAATGCTGGCCGGAGTCCAATTTTAACAAGAAGTGAATCCATAATTAGATGTGGGATACGTGTTTATTATGTCCCGTTATGGGACACGTGCTCAACATCCAACGGGCTCAACTAAACAACAATTGAATTCAAATATTGGAATTGGACCCATTAAATTACCCATTAAATTTAGGAGTTTACCCAAGCTGGCCTTTTTTTCCTGAGCCGAAGGTACTACGTATGGTAGCAACAACTATATATATAGTCAAATATTTATATCGTATGTATCATGTCATCATATTTTGACAATATCAATTATATATATAAATATATATATATATATATATATATATATATATATCTATATAATATTTTAACTATAAGCCGTTCATTTGCATTGCATATCATGACCTTTCAATATGATCAAGCCTATGGACCCTGTAATTAATTCTAGCGAAATTTTGTTTTGGTTCTCGGCGATATGAATACAAATAGAATAAAACTGACAGGACTGCCACGTATATTGACATAAAAAGAAAAAAAAAACAAAAAACAGAAAACAAAGTTGTGCATGCAGTGAGGGCCGACTCGTCATGATCCGCAGATTTCAGCGGCATTTTCTTTCATAGACGTTAATAATAATAATATTCATACAGTTATTTTATAATTAAGAAATATATATATATATATTTATATATATATATTATATATATATATATATATATAAAATAATGTCACTCACCAATTAAAAATACTAAAAATGTGTTTGATGTTATCTAGTTAGTATATATAAAATTTGAGAAAGTGTTCGCGAATTAATCAGGCCAGCCTATAAATATTGAGCCAATTACCAATGTTACTTCATAATTCCATCGTACTCTATCGTGAAAGTTTGTAACAATGCTTAAAGTTGGCGTAGTCTCGACGATGCTTCTCCTCATGTCCACCATCATGCACGCATACCATGACTATCCATTTGTGCCGGCGAACCAGGGCTTCCTCATCCCCCCCGCTTCGAGAACTAGTCATAGCGCCGCCGTGTTTGATCACAACATGGCTCCTCCGCGTCGCTCGCTGAAGAGGGCTCCGGTACCTCCCTCTAAACCCAACCCGAGCACACTGATGCCTGGTTATCAGCGTCGACACTTGCTGAAGGAGGCTCCAGCACCGATTCCGGGCACACAAATCCGTGGTCATTCTCGACCATGGCTGGAGAAGTCTCCTGTGCCTCCGTATACTCTCCGGGCACCTATAACTGATATTGATGATCTGAACTCGATCGGTGAAACTGCGGAACCTTGAGAACTAATTAAGCAAGGGTTCGAGTTCGATGTGAAAGCATTCCCAACTACCAGTTATCAGCACTACTACTGTCTACTACGTACCTAAATCTATATAGTAACAGCACTACTGGCTATACTAGACGATCAGAATGAAGAAAAGATATGCAGGTCCTATTCTCAGCAATATGGTGAGCTCTGCATTTATATAAAATGATAGGTGATGAGTACTCTGAATCACATCTCTACTTCATCCTTTTAATTACAATAATGAAAAAACTTTATGACTAGTTCATGTGGAGTTCAAGGTTATTTACTTATTTATACTTTCAGGCCTTTTATATAATTTGTGGGTTAAGTACTTAAAGAATTAGGGTTTTTAGTGGCTTTGTCTTAATTGGTTGAATCCTGCAACAAATCCAAAACCTTTCAATGGGTTTATCGTTTCCATCTCATGAATTACCGAAAAGGAGTATCCTTTACGCACACAGCGAAAGGACCGAAAAATAAAGATCGTAAAGATACTATGGATTCTTGATCTCCATGGACAAGCAGGGAGGCAGTACCAAATGTTTCAACACTGACATCGATCTGTTTGTAGTTGGCACACTAATGTTTTTGGAGGAAGGTTGCGGTTGCGAAGAACAAGAATTCGTCTCCTTTCATAGATGTAGAATTTCGAGGCTAATCATTTTGGGCCCTCTAATTATTCATCTTAATTCTCGGGCATTTTCGGCTGGTTCATGACAATCGATCTATTAATTATCTTACTTGCCAAACAAAAATCGCTTCTGAAATAATTAATCTTCACATGAACTGTAAAGCACAAAGATCCCAAACCGCGAAATCTTAAACACATTTCTCTATCATTAATTAAGGGTGTAAATCAAATCCAATATTCAGTATCAAGAATAATATTCATGGTCAGCAATCAATGCATGTGCAAACACCGTACTGCTAACGTACGTTAGCATGAATTTTTTTTTTTTTTCCCGTTCGAACACTGTATATTTTTTTTTAGGGTACGTTAGCATACGTTCCAACTAATTAGACCTGATCTCTGTTTATAGTTTTTCTATTCATCTTCGTCTATATATTACATGTTTATGCAGCAATCCTTCACGTCAATGGCTTGTAATTACACTTCATATAGTTTAGTTTCCATGCTTAATTTAAAACGAAAAAATGATCATTGTCAAGAGTAAAGAAAAGTTCAAGTCAAACACACGGCCAAGCCCGCCCACGTGCCGCCCACTTCCCTTTGTAACAAAATGTGACGTTATTAGGATTGGCTTTTAGTGGAATAAAGTCCAACCATGACAAAAATGTGACGTCAATAGGATTAGCTTTAATTTAGTACGTAGAATAAGGTCAAATGAAGCTGATCGTGTTGGTCCGAAGTGTTTTGGTAGAACATGCATGTCACTTTTATTCACTTGAAAGCCACTATTATGAGAGAGAGAGAATGAAATGAAAATATGGGAGTATGGCAGTGGAAAAAGTAGGAGAGATAAATTATTTAAAAATATTTTAAAGTTCCGAACAATTCACTCCACGTGATCTAGCGAAAATACTGTAGTAAACTGTTAAATGAAATTCATATACAGCATTCAGTCACTGTAACTTAGGATATGTTTGGAGGATGAGATTAGAATTTTGTGTTTTGTTTTAAAGTTTAAAATATTATTTTTTAGTTTTGAGATTTGAAAAAATTGAATTAGAATTTGAAAAAGTTATATTGGGATTTGAAAAAGTTGAATTATTTATTATATTTTGTATAGGGATTTGAAAAAGTGTAAAGATGAGATGAGATGAAGATGAAAATTTTGGGTGAAACATCTTTTCCAAACATATCCTTAATCTTCTTTCGGAAATTATACTTGACAAAATCCATCGTGAATGTTTAGGAAATTACTTTCTGCATATTTGCTACTCATCATGATTGTCACACACTATACATCACACTTATTTTTATTTTTATTTTAAAAATAATTTTTTTTAATTTTATTCTTTTTAAATTAATTGAGTTTTTTTACTCAGTATTTATATACTACGTATTTATTATGAGAAAAAAAGTAAAAAATAAAAAAAATTTAAAAATTATATGTAATATGTGATGTGGAGTAGATTTTTATATTTATAGACTGCAGACTGCTACGTGTGCATGGTTTTTATATACAATTAACAATAGGGAGGAAACAAGATCCCATAAATCATGGGTAAGTATAATTAACTTCAAAAATTCTACTCAACTTCTTACTATTTACATAACCTCCGCACACCACATTTTTTTTATCAAATATTTAATATATAAATAATGAATAGAAAAATTAAATTAATTTAAAAAGAATAAACTCAAAAAAAAAATTAAAAAAAATATTAAAAAATTTAAAAATTTAAAAAAATATGGTGTGTGGAGGTTGGAGAGGTTGTGTAGCATTTCTCAATTAACCTCTGGGTTCATTTTTGGTTATCATGCGCGGCTGAAAATGACTTTTAAACCCTCCAATCATATGCACCGTCATAATTCATGTACCTAGTCTCCAATAAATTAAATCACATATTTTAGAAAAAAAGAAAAATTCTAAAACCCGAAGACATGAACCCTAAAGTACTCTTAAAGGTACGTGTTCTCTTCACCTTAATGCATGAGCAATGCCTTCATATTTTCCACTTGTTTTTAGGGTAACAAACACCAAGCCCTACTATTTCTTAAACTCAAAGACAACAATGACTCAACAAATTATCCGCCTCAAACTAATTTAACTTAAGATGATTAGAAATCATATCAATTTCAATGCATTATTCTTTAATTTGTCACAAAACCAGTTCGATCGGCTAATTCGAATCAGTTCAAAGATGATGATTCCAGTCAATTCAAAATTATATTTATTTATTTTTAACGTAAATCGAAGACAAGCTTGTTTTCCTTTTTAGCATATAAAAATATGACAGTACTAAATATATATTAATTTTTTCATTGATATTAATAGAAGAATTGAAGGGAAAAAAATATGAAATTCTCTAATACTTTATTTGGCTAATAATAAGAAAAAAATAAGATAGACATAAATATATTGCATTAAAACTTATGATTATACTCAAAATACTATCATTGCATTACTGATCTATAGCTCAAAGGTATTTTTGTTTTCTTCATAAATGAGGATATCTTAGACGAAAAAACTAAAAGAAGATATTTGAGGTTAGAGACATGATTGGACTACTCTTACCGTAACTATTTGAATTAATTCACATTATTATAAACTGATTATAGTTGATCAATGGATTTATATTTGAAGCTAATCTGTACACAATTTTAAATGCGATTAACACGTGTTAAATGAAATATCATATAGTACAGATTTTTCATAAATTGTCTGATTCAATATATCCCGAACTTGAATTCAACTTTGATTTTTCGTGACTGTACAACATGATTAACTACAAAACTACTACAATAATTGAATTCAACGGGATCGACAACCCGACAATAATTAAACCCTAACACAACTATAAAGTTGTGTTAATTAGAAGGAAAAAATGGCTTAGCTGGGGATCATAGAGAAATTAATTAATTATTAATCGATGCTCAAGAATCATATAAGTATATATCCCTAGCCATGAGCATTAAGAAACAAAGCAAACAAAAAAGCAGGATTCTGCACCAAGGTTGTGTTTGGATAGTAAGGATGTAATCTTAGATATTTTATGAATAATAGTTAAAAATAATTAAAAAAATAATGATTGAACATTGAATAGTAGTAAAAATAATAATAATAAATAAGTAAAACATAATAAGAAAATAATAAATAATGAGATTACTTCACTATCGAAACTAGCATTAAAGATGAAGGAATATATGATTAGAAAGAGCAGTTTTTCTACAGACAGTCGGTATGCGCAATCGTGGTGCAGCTTGCATGCCACATTAGCCCCTTTTTGTAAAACAAATATTGAAAAGAGAAAACAACAAAAATACAGGCAGACAGAGATTCTCTTCGTCTTCACGAAGCTTCTCTTCATGCATAACGAAGCTTCTCTTCATGCCAAGCTTCTCTTCATGCCTAATTTCTCTTCTTGCAAAATCGAGCTTCTCTTCGTAGGTTGGCAAAAATCGATTTGTTTACCGTGGGTTCTCTTCATGGGTTCTTCCACAAATCGGCAAAAAGTTTTTGCATTTGGGTTTATTAAAAAAAAAAAAAGGATTTGCAAATCCCTCTTTTCACTGTGGGTTCTCTTTGTGGGCTCTTCCACATTTGAAATTTTTTTGAAGGATTTGCATTTATCCTGTGAAAAATCCAGTTATTCACTTCCTTTATCTTGGTTGTCGGGACCGTTGTAAAAAAGTTTATTTTGAACTTCTTTATGAGTTTTCTTTATTCTGGTCATTAACTTTGGTAGGTTCTTAGGAATGAAAAGAGAAAATATATATTTTTTTCAATGAGCAAAAAAATTGAGTTAGATCTGTAGGAGAATCATCATCAAAATTGGAAAAGAAAGGCCAAAGCTTTGCATCTCACATGGCAAGTGTTTGAACTAGTAAGCATAGAACCATTTCCATCTAAATAGTTGGATTAGATCTCATGTGGGCTTTCTATGGCTTGGCAACAGGATAAGAAGTTGCATGAGTATGGTTAGGAATTAGCCTTTTCCATAAAATTAAATTGAAAATAAGCAGTAAGGGCTACAAGATGGACTTGTGATCAGGGTTCACAACCTTCATTTTCGAGGATTATTGCCTAGCCCTACCACTAGAATTGTTTCCGAGGGCAAGGCGTTGAGAGAACAGGATAATTTTGAATTAAATGAAGAAGAATGGAGGAGGCCGGAAACATAGGGGGAGGATGGAAACATGAAGGGGCACAATTGTGAGTGAGAAGGAGAAGATTCGAAAAAGAAAAAAATGAAGGGGAGAAGAGGATTCAGAGAAGGTGAAAATGAAGGAAGGATGGAGAAGAAGAAACAAACTCGATATTTAGAAAAGGAAAATGAATGAAATGAACCATTTTATTTTTCTACATGGACACGGGTTGCACGACGCTTTCCCCGTTCGACTACAACAAGTATTTTTCTAGAAAGAGTGAAAGGACTCATGAGTAGTACTTGTGTTTCTCTTGAAACGGGAAGTACCCTCCTTTTTGTTTTGTTTTCTTCTTTTTGAAAGCACGTACCCTCCTTTTTAATGACAACAACTTTGACTTCTTGAAATTAAAAGTAGTAAGAACTAAGATGCTATTATTGTCACAATTTGAAAAGACTTTAGCACATCCCCTGAAATGAAAAAAAAAGAAGCATATATGTATTAATAATAATGGATGGGTCCGTGAAATTCTTCTCTCTATCTTTTTCTCTCGGGAAGGAGTGTGAGGTGAAGTGGGGTCCACGAATATTCTAACAGAATTGGAAGGTGGGAGAGGGGTACGGGTGCGTGTGCGTGTTAATGGCACTGAGTGGGGAAGCAAGGTGGTTTACGTAGCCGTGTGGTGGCAGGGAGGTGGTGGAAGGTTTGAAAAAGTTTGTTTTACATAGCTGTGTGGTGGTAGAGAGGTGGTGATGACGAATTCTAGGTATGTCTTTGCAAAATAGTTTGGAGGAA
Organism: Cyclocarya paliurus; assembly: GCA_029856935.1. NCBI lineage: Eukaryota > Viridiplantae > Streptophyta > Magnoliopsida > Fagales > Juglandaceae > Cyclocarya > Cyclocarya paliurus. The sequence continues at coordinate 2,784,654 of CM056946.1, read as the reverse complement.
CGTGGTGGTAGAAAGGTGGTGGAAGGGCTTGGGATCTGTGGTTTTTCCTACGTCAAAGTGGTAGTAGGAAGGGGGTGATAAAGTTTTCTTCTCTTTTTACAATAGGAAAAGGGGGGTAAGGATGAATGATCTAGCAAAAAAATGGGAATGTTTGAAGTTTACAGAAGAAGTGACCCAATATGTAGACATGGATGATGAGATATCAGAGGAGTTGAAAAATAAGGGAGACTGTAATTTGGTGGGAAAGGTATGGATGGAAAGAAACATAAGCCAAGGAGTTATTGAAGCAACAATGGCCAAAGTCTAGAGGATTAGTAGGAAGGCTCAGTTTCAAAAGGTGGGAACAAACATGTTTGTAATCACCTTTGCTAACTAAATTGATAAACAAAGGATCCTTGACGAGAGACCATAGTTATTTGATAACCAGATGTTTGTGATAATGCACTTAGATGGATTCATCCCACCACAGTAGATGGAATTTAGTAGAGAGAGGTTCTGGGTTCAGTTTCACGATTTACCAATATCTTGCATGAATAAGGCGAGAGGAGAAAAAATAGGTGAGACTATGGGGAGAGTTTTGGAAGTAGAGACGGAGGATGATGGGAGTGGTTGGGGTTCATACCTGAGGATTCTAACAGATATAGATTTGAGAAAACCATTGGCTAGGGGGAAGACCATCTATATTAAAGGGAAATCTTATTGGGTTCCTTTGAAGTTCGAAAAGCTTCCACACTTTTGTTTTAAGTGTGGTTGTATTATTCATGGGGAATGAGGATGTTTGGAGAAGGAGGAGGAAGAGGCTCAGTTTGGTGCTTGGATGAGGGCAGGGATGAGACCTAAATTTAAACAATAACAGGAGGGTAGAAATGTAAGATGGGAACAAAAAATGACCGCAAGAAATGTTGCTGATGTAGAGGGGAAGGACAAGAATATCAATTTGAAGAAAAAGAAAGGAAGCCAGGAACAAAATGAAATTCAGGGGGAGGAAGAGTTTAATATAGGAAGTGAAGAGGTGAGGAGTAAAAGCCAAGAGGTTCAAGAAGATGATAGAGGGTTTGCAACAATGGCAAGTACAGATTCTCAAGAGAAATTAAGGGAGAAGAGGAGTGAATTGGGGGAGAGAATTGAAAAAAGTTACTGTTTAATGAAAGCAAAAGGAAGTACTATGGGGGTTTGGAAGAGGAGAGCAAGGGAACAAAGTAACTCCAAAGACTCTAATAGTGCTTCTTGCTTATCAAAAAGGCTATTTAGACAAGTTGGTGAAGGGAAAGAGGTGGAAAGGGAGTGGAAAAAATTAAAAGGCAGCAATAGTGAGGTGAATGAGGCACAAATTGTTTTGGTGGAGGCTGGTAAGTAGCCCACCAACCATTATGAAAACACTAAGTTGGAATGCAATCCTCAGACAATTCAAGACCTTTGCCAATTGGTAAAGGAGAAGAGGCCAAATGTGAACTTTTTGATGGAAACAAAATTGAGAAGTGAAAAATGTGATAGAATAGAGAGTGAGAAGTGAGGGGTGCTTTGTAGTAGAACCAGAAGGAAGGAAAGGACGCCTTATGCTTCTATGGGATCAGTCAATGGAGTTGGAGATTCTGAATTACTCAAATAAACACATCAATGCGTGGGTGACAAATGAGGAAAGGAAAAAGAGATGGCTGCTGACTGGTTTTTATGGGCAACCAGAAACCAGTCTAAGGGAGGAAGCCTGGAAGTTGTTGGCTTCACTAAGACTTGCAGATGGGGTGGGTTGGTGTGTGTTGGGAGATTTTAATGAAATATTAACACAAGATGAGAAGGTGGGAGGGAAGTAAAGGCAAGAGAGGCAAATGACCTTGTTCAAAAATGTATTGGAAAGGGAAGGTCTATTTGATCTTGGTTGGAGGGGTGATAAATTTACTTGGAGTAATAAGCATGACGGTGAGACTTCTAACAAGGAAAGGCTTGATAGGGCAGTAGCAAACTTAAGATTGAAGGAGATTTACAAAGAAAGGTGGGTTGAGGTGTTAACAGCAAGATGTTCAGATCACATACCTCTTTTGTTGTGCATGAATCAGGAAACTTCAATAGTATGGGGGAAAATGAGGATTTTTAGATATGAGGCTAAATGGTCTCTGAAGGAAGGCTGTGAGGATGTTATAAAAAATGCCTAGACCACGAGGCCAGTAGGGGGAGATCCTACCATGACACTACAGAAGTTGCTGGAAGACAGCAAATGAGCCTTTGTCAAATGGAATAAGCAACTAGAGAATGATAAGAGAAATTTTTTGAAAGATAAAACAGAATTGTTAAAGAATCTTCAGAAGAATGAAGGGAGGCATAATATGGTGGAGATAAAAAAAAAAAAAACTACAAAAAGAGATAGGGGTCTGTCTTGAAATGGAGGATATGAAGTGGAGACAAAGAGTAAAACTGAATTGGTATCAACTGGGTGATTGTAATACCAAATATTTTCACAATCGTGCCAACCAAAGAAGGAAGAAGAACATCATAAGACAGGTTTTTGATGACCAAGATAAGATCCGCTTTGATCCTGAATTGATAGATAAGGTGTTTAATGATTATTTCCATAAGTTGTTTAAATCCACAAATCCAAGTGATGAGGATATTGAAGTTGTTTAAAGGCAGTGGTTCCCTGTGTTCCAGAAGAAATGAATGATAACTTGTCTAAGCCTTTTTCAAGAGATGAAGTTGAGGAAGCTCTCAAACATATGGCCCCTCTAAAGTCACCTAGACTAGATGGCTTTGGGGCTTACTTTTTTCAAAAGCATTGGCAGATTGTTGGTGATGAGGTGTGCGAAACTGTCCTGACATGGCTCAATGGTAATTCTCTAACACCTTCTATGAATCATACATACATTGCTCTAATTCCCAAAGTTAAGGAACCCAATATGGCCAGTGATTATAAGCCAATTAGTCTTTGTACGCATTTCCTTGATGTTGTGCGTGCGTATGGCCCTGCGGCCAATGTAGATGCGCAGGGGCATGCATATGGGCGTGCACATGCATGGCCGTGCACTATGCTGCTCACGACCACTAACCTCGTTAGGCCCATGACCTGGCCTGCGCATAGGCATGCACATTGCCTGTATGCTGGGCGCCCCATGCGTGTCATGCCACAGGCTAAAGCATGCATGTAACCTATCCGTGGGCATGTTGAGCGCCCTATACGTGACAAGGCACGGGCCAAGGCATATCCAATGGCTGTCCAAAGGGCATGTTTAGAGGCCACTTTACATGGGGGTCTAACAAGACTGCTCTTAACGTCCCCGCAGCTTCGATAGCCAATCAAAGCACCTTCGTGGAACCTCTTCGATGCTTTCTGAAGAATGCGTCGGTACCTCCCTATGCTCCCAACACTGGCATGCACGCAGATGCCCACTTCAATAACCTGTAGTCAAAGCCCTGCCGTGATTCACACTATCTCCTCCCCGACGCTCGCTGAAGAAGCTAGCTAGGCACCGAAATTAGCTCATGTCAGTTTATCGGTCTCAATTCTGACACATACAAACGCTTGCTTCAACACCTACAGACACACGGTGAAACGTGGCCAGTTTCATCTATATTCAAAGTATTTGACTTATGCTCTTAATAAATTTGTATTGGCAAGTTATGTTCTTAATAAATTAATGCGGAGATTATAGAATCTTGCTCCAAAGGCCACTGGTGACAGCTTAAATTATGATCGAAATAGGAAACCATGCAAAATTTTCTACCTTGATCTATTTGGTGTTTAACTACTTGCGAGCTATTTTAATTCACATGAGGATATCTCATGATCATGTGAACAGCTAGCGTACTAGATAATTAAACTTAACTGGAAATAGCTCAACATCGTTTTTCTTGAAATGGCCTGGAAAATTATATCTATTACCAAAAAAAAAAAAAAAGAAGAAAAACTTCTCTCTCTCTCTCTCTCTCTCTCGTCACGAAACTGCTACAAAATAATGCAAATTATCTGATAGAATGGAAGAGGCTTTGGAAATTAAAAGTCCAAGACAAGTTAAAACAGTGAAACTTCTCTTATGCAAATTAAATAGCATGGAATGCTATACCAATCAGAGCCTATATAGCCAGAGTGGTAAGCACCAGATGACAACAGCCTTTGTCCATTATGCACGTATGAAGTTGAAACAACAGATCAGTACGGCCTAAAATCTTGGGCGAGACGTGTGTTCAGATTTTCCTTTTCAAAGGTGAGATTCTACATCTGTATCAAACAATCAATCTCTAACGATATAAAATCTTGGGTGTGTTAATAGCATTTGGGTCCATGTGTTTTCAAATACTTAGCAAGGTGCCTAATAATTAAGGGCCCAATCCAAATTCTTACATAAAAACCCGCCTCTAGCCCAGTTACGTTACAAAAGAGGAGCCCGCTAAGCTTTAAGATCACACTCACTCAAGCCCATCTACTCGTAGAAAAGCGGGCCTTTCAAGCCCATCCGAACCAGATTACCGTTTTAGTTAGGGTGCGTTTGGTTGTTGAAATGAGTTGAGTTGAGTTGAGTTTAGATAATAAAATATTGTTAAAATATTATTTTTGAATATTTTTATTGTTTTGAAATTTGAAAAAGTTGAATTGTTTATTATATTTTGTATTGGAATTTGAAAAAGTTGTAATGATGAGTGAGATGAGATGAGTTTGGTTAAGGAACCAAACGAAGCCTAACTGTCATGTTCTAGCAATCAATCTTGTGGTTTGATCTCTAAGCTCTTTAGTATATTATATATTATAAAACATTGTCTAACTAGTTAATATAATAATATATTAGACTAAAATTGTATTACTTATATCATGAGATACTAGCATTGAGCTCAACTTTACAATTTGTACAAGCTTATTTATGAATGTTAATCGAGTCAAACGAAGATCATATGAAATTATTTTATTTAATATTTGAGTTTAACTTTATGAATTTTTCAAGCATTAATCGAAATATAAAACAACAATATACTATGCAACTCAAACATTTAAATCATGTATGAACGAGTTTTTTTTTTTTAGAAAAAAAAAAGTAAGCTAGCTAGCTCCGTACAATTAGAATATTAATTTAAAAAGCTTTAAAAGTAATGCAGTTTATGAATCTAACCTCAAAAGTTCTAAACAATTCCAACAACACATTTTTCACAAAAAAGTACAACAAAACCGCATAGAATCATAAAAATTTCACAAATCCAACAAAACACCAAAACACAATTACAATTCAAACAAAGCGAACCAAGTAGTAATTGCACAGATCTTCATATTTGTGCATAGACTCACGGGCCACGGCCGTGGTCATAGGTTATAAAAATATGTGCACAATTTTCAAGAGATCTATGGGCAGATCTTTGTGGCCCATGGTTGCGGCCATTGGTCATAAAACTTGTAGACCCATGACAGTCATGAGTCTTTTCCCTTACAGATCCACAACTGGTCTTGGGTCATAGAGACTCATGGCCAAGCTATGGTCTAACTGTCATAGACATTAGCTTGGTCGTGACCCACAACAATGAAGAGAAGTTGGCTTAAAGGAAGAGGGAGGAGGAGGAGGACGATGAACACACTGAACGACCACTAAGGTGTGAAAGGAAGGGGGGGAAGAGAAGAAGAGAGGAGGGGAGAAGCGGAGGAGAGAAGGAGGATGAGGAAGTTGGGAATGAGGGAAATGAGAGGAGAGAAAAAAAAATGTAGTATTTATAGTTAGGAGTTTTTTAATATATATATATATTTATTGGGCTGGACAGATGGGTGAAATTCGAGTGGGCTAAAGTTTAGCTCGGCACCCCAACAATTAAAACAGACTTTAATCTATCTGTTTGCCCACCGTAAGGATGAGAATGCCTCTGACCATCCTAGGCAGGGCTGGACAGGTGGGCAGAATGCAGGGCCTTGTCCAACAGGCCTAAGACACTCCCAACCAACTTTTTTCTTCTTGCAAATCAATCAACCATCTCAAGATAGGTGGTAAAAAAAATCAAGTGGTAGTTATTAGGTATTGGAAACTTTACCAACATAATCTAGAGTAATGTTAAATACAGTAATGAATTGTGTAAGCGTCGTGTACTCTTTTTAAAAAAGAGTGGGATCTACATTAAAAAATTAATCTTTTTATATGGATAAATTATATTTACAGTCATAGAGTAAGTAAGTGTCGTGCACTCCTTTTGAGAAAAGAAGGTAAATATGAGACTTATATGAAAAAAATAAAATTTTAAATAATGAACCCCACTCTTTTTCAAAATGAGTATGCAACACTTGCACAAATCATGATTCTATCTAACATTATTCTTTCATGAGTTCCATATTTATTCATTTAATTTTGTGTAATGTTATACATCATACTATCCTCCTATTTTGATCATACTAAGTAGTATGTGACACATTCATCACTATTAGATGATAAATAAGCATGTAATAAATGATAATTTAATACTAATAAATGTGCCACATCTTATTTAGTGGGATGAAAGTCGAATGGTAGTATAGTTTATAGTATTTTCTTTAATATAATCATATAAAAGTAAGTTTATAGTTATCCAATGTGGCAACCAATCCTCGAAAAGGGGAAGTAAAAAAAAAAAAAAAAGTGGAGAGAAACACGTTGGAAGCAACGTTTATGACTTACCATTAAAGTTGAAGAAAAACATGTTAAAAGCATTGTTTCAATTTTTTGAAAGTTATTGTCGCAAATTAACCATAACCTTTTTTATTAAATTAAAAACCACAATTCTGAAACAGAATGAAATTTAAAAAACTGTCAGTTGCCAATATAGAGCTTCCATCCTTTCATAAAGTTTTGGATCAATCAAAACACATTTTCCAACTTTCAATTTACGGTTTAAGATGCAAGAAGAAGAAAGGGTCAACCTTCCAGTCGCAAATCTAAGAAATTAAGAAGAATGGACAAAGCCGTGGCAACTAAAGATTTCAAATGCTTGCAAAACCTTCCCGTGGAGAGTTTGCTTAAAAGCTCTTCCCACCAATTTTAATCTCTATAAGAAAAAGGTGCTTGAGAATCCAAATTGCCCCATTTGTATACAGGAGATAGAGACGGTAGAACATACTTTTTGGCAATGTACTTGAGCTCAAGATGTATGGTGCCAAGGTCCCCAAAAGATTCAGAAATGTAAGATTCGAATTTAGCATTCAAGGAATTATTGGAGGCTATGTTTAGTCCTTTACCAACAGAAGTAATGGAAGAACTGGCTATAACTTCATGGTTGATTTGGAAAAGAAGGAATGAATTAATTTTTAGGGATGAATTTACTCATCCAAGCTTGCTGATGCAGCAATCCAAACAACTCGTGCAAGATATAAAGCAGATAGGCAATATCAATAACAGATCAAATGGCAGATCGGTAGAGGAACAAGAAATATGGACAGCTCCACCACAAGGCTTTAATGTGGATAAAACCAATAGTAAGGCTGGCATTGGAGCAATAGTAAGGGATTGGTAAGGAACAGTTTTGGCTATACTGATCACGAGACTGAACAAAGATCTATATCCACACCCTTTTTTAGCTGAAGCAGTGGCAGCCCAACATCCAATTGTTTTCTGTCAAAACTTGGGGTTTAAGCACATTATTTTAGAAGGTGACTCTTTACAAGTAGTGAAAGCAATGCAACAAAAAGAAGAACAGTGGAAAGAAACAGAGATGATTTTAGCAGATGCTAAGTTATTACTAGCCACTTTTGAAATCTGGTCTATCAAGCATATTAGGAGAGATGATGTGAATAAAGCAGCACATGCTCTAGCAAAAAATGCACTAAGAATATCTGATTTCGTTGTTGATTTAGAAAATATTCCTCATTGTATTTTCTCTCTTGTCTAGTGAATCATGAATAAACTATGTTTCCTTCAAAAAAAAAAAAAAGTTACGGTTTAAATAAATACCGTTTCGTATTTATTCCAAGCAAAAGATATAAAAAAGATAGAACCACGTACTGTTTTGAAAACTTTGTGAGTATTGATCATTTTGCCAATGTGTCTCATAACCCATTAAAATCTCAAGTAAAGAGACACAACGTACTGTGACACCGTCCCATCACTCTGAACAAATATTCATACTTTTTCGGATTTTATGTTATTGATCCCCATTAAAAGAGGCAATTACATGCATAAGCACCGTTGGGTATAGAAATCTAGCTAGCTACACCGTTTAGAGAATCATATCACATAAGATATATTAATCTAGTATATGGTAAGGCCTCGTTACATAAAGTCAGATTTCTTCATCTATTCTCATATGGCATTCGAAACTGATCTCTACGTCTGTCTATCGCTTTGGAGAAGTCAAGAGTGGAAGAAAGGCTGGAAAGACAACAGACTTGCTGATGGAAATAATGACAATGGCAAATTGGCTCAATATCAGGTTTTAATGATCTGAAACCTCACTCCTTCGCTATTTTGTAGTGATGACAGTTTTAATTCGAGAGGCCAGGGATCATCAACAATATCGACCATAGTTTTTCTTTTTTCTTTTTATATATCAAAACAATGCTTTATTCAAGCAACAAAACCAGATTACAACATAAAGTCCAACCAAACAATTTGAGATACACTATCTAGGACAGAGTTCCACCAAACTGTAAGACTATCTACACTCCATGCATGTTTTGCCAACTTATGAGCAGCTCTATTAACCACACGCCCTGCATGTTGTATGGTAACTTTTGGCATATGCTTCATCAACTCCTGCACTGCACTAATCAAGTTTTCCAGCAGAGACATAGGCTCACCAGTGTCCAAAATTGCATTAACACTTAATAAAGAATCAGTCTCTATTATAAGATCCATTATTCCCATAGGATAGCATAATTGTAACCCTTTCAAAATTGCTAGCAGTTCAATCTCCAGGGTCTATAACTTCATGTTCCTTATTGCTGGAAGACATTAGGACTCTACCCTTCTCATCTCGAAGAATCATTCCAACTCCTGATCTGCATAGGTCTGTAAAGATGGCTCCATCAGTATTCAGCTTCAAAGTTCCAGCCGGAGGAGGTTTCCATCCATATCTCATTGTTGATGATCGTTTCAAATTCCTCTGGGCTTCACCATGTTCTTTGTATAGAGATAAAGCATGCTCAATTACTTGCTCAAGCATTGGTGTATTTCCTTCATGCATTTTCTGATTCCTTTTATACCACATGCCCCAAGCTATAAAAGAGAACTTTTCCGATTCACCTGTTATGCATGTTGTTAGAACTTTCCGTGCTAGACTCATTATATCTTCTTGATGCTCATCATCTGGCAGGTAGCTAAAGTGTTGTCTCCCACATGTTCTAATTAAAGGACAATAATATAGAGCGTGGCTCACATCCTCCACACTGCTCAAGCAAAAATTGCAGCAATCTTCACCTATAACTTTTTTGTGCTTCAGATTCTTCTGGGTTGGAATACCATTTCTGCATGTCCTCCAAGCAAAAACTTTCACTCTATTTGAGATTTGTAGCTTCCACAACTTCTTCCATAAAGCCCTCTAATTCTCTGAATTTGAGCATTCACCTTCATTCTTTGTTTTCTTAATGGCATGAAACAGTCTATATGCACTCTTAATACTGTCAATCCCATCCTTCTCACAGCTCCACACCAGTTTGTCTTCTCTATTCCCAGGACTAAGAGTGATCTTCAAAACCTCAGCTGCTTCCTTTAGAGGTAAAATCCTTTTCACTTGTTCCACATTCCACCAGTTTGTGTTCTCATCAATAAGACTAGCCACTTTATCATTTTCCTGAACATTGGTTTGGTTATGTGCCATAGGGATAAGTCTTTGTTCAGGTCACCAAAAATCTGACCAGATATTAATTGATTTTCCATTTCCAACTTGCCATTTGCATCCTCTCAGCAAGTATTTCTTTGACTCCCATATCCCCCTCCATGCATATGAAGGAGCATGTCCCAACTTTGAGTCTTTGAAATCCGAATAGGAAAAATATTTTGCCTTCTACACCTTGTGAAGCACTGATGAATTTTGTTGTAAAATCCTCCAACCTTGCTTGGCAAGTAGGGCCAAATTGAATATTTGTAAATCTTTAAACCCCATACCTCTATTTGCTTTTGCCTCACACATCTTTTCTCAACTCACCTGTCAAATCTGATTCTCCTCTTGTTTTTGACCCTACCAGAACTTTGCCATCATGTTCTCTAACACTACACATAAATCTTTAGGAAGCTTAAAGCAGCTCATTGAATAGGTAGGGATTGATAAGGCTACTGCTTTTATAAGAACTTTCTTACCCCTTGAGATAACAACATTTCCTTCCAGCACTGTAATTTCTTCCATACCTTATGCTTCATTTCAGAAAATGCTTTGCGCTTAGCTCTACCTACCACTGGCGGGAGACTAAGATACTTTTCATATTATTGGAAATTCTGCACACCCCAAAAAGCCATAATCTCCTTTTGTTGGTCAAATTCCACATTCTAGGTAAAGACCATTGAAGTCTTTTCTCTATTCACCTTTTGATCCAAGGCTCTTTCATACATTTCAAGAAGATGTTATATTTTGAGATTTGCTTGTAAAGTAGTCTTGCAGAAAAATAAATTGTCATCTACAAATAATAGGTGGTTTATTTTTGGTGAGCCTCTAAAGATTTTGATCCCTTCCACTAGCTTATTCTGCTTAGCTCGCTTAAGTAAAGTAATAAGACATTCAGTGATAGCAGTTTTAGCCTTATTCTTTTTTGGAATCAAAGTGATAAATGTGTGATTTATATCTTTAGAAAGATCACCCTTATTAAGAGCATTTAGGACAACTGCTATCACACCCTTACCAACAACATCCCAATACTTTTGAAACAAAATAGGAGCCATACCATTTGGATCAAGTGCTTTAGAGAGATTCATTTGACTAGTGCTAAAGTGACCTCCTCAGCTTTGAACTCTTTTATAAGTCCCTCATTCATCTCAGCAAAAATTCTTCCAACAAATCCATCCAAAAACTCCAAGTTACCTTTTTGATCCAATGCTGTAAAAAGGTTCTTAAAAAAAATTCAAAATAACTCTATCCTTGCCTTCCCCAATTTTCCAAACTCCATTCTCATCTTTGACCCCTTTTATGAAATTCATTTTATATCTTTGAGTGGCTTTATTGTGGAAAATATTAGTGTTCTTGTCACCCTCTTTTAGCCACAGAGCTTTTGATCATTGCCTCCACATTATCTCATATTTTCCCAACCACTTTTGCATTTAAGCTCTAGCTTCCTTATGCTCCTCAGATTTTATGCATTGAGGGTCCACACTTTGTAAATATTACATGTTATTCCTGGCCTTCTCAATATTCATCTTGACATTCTCAAAGCTGCACTTGTTCCATATCAATAACCTTTCCCCACATCTCTTTATCTTCTTCATCATAGTATTCAACTCCCGTGGTCCATCCTCCTCTTTCCAAGATGTATCAATGATTTTTTTTGCATTCAGCAGTTTCCACCCACATGACCTCGAATCTAAAAACTCTATGGCCCTTCTCTATGTAATTATTAGATTGCTTTTTCAGACTGATGGCTAAGTGCTCTGAGTAAGCCATAGGTATATGCTCCACAACCATCATTGGGACGGAAGATCTCCATTTCATATTGGCTATGAATCTGTCAAGCCTTTCACTAATACTGTAACTGTTTTCTCTTCCATTCCACTAAGTAAATTGAGGCCCTTTGAATCTTATATCTGTTAATTTACAATCTTGCAATGCTACTCTAAAATCAGTCATTTATCTTTTTGATCTTACTCTACCACCCCTTTTCTCTCCTATGTGAAGTATCCCATTGAAATCACCCATTAATAACCAAGATTGGTCTGGAGGCACACTTATGGATTGTAAAAGATCAAGTAGTTACTGCGGCTGAAAATCAGGAGATTTCAAATCATCCACCAGCTGCCGATATCAACGCTACAAATAAGGGATGAGGAAGCTGTGATCCTGTTGTTTGATTTTAATTCCCGTAACTGACTTTTGAATTTAAATGTATAGCTGAAAGTTAGCACTTGATTGTAAAATGTCTTTCTATTTATACTCTCTGTAATATACCGAAATGATATATGAAAGTACACCAGTATTTGAAACTGTTTTACTCTGTTTTCTTATATGGTATCAGACTGACCAGCAAAGACAAACGTAAAAAACAAAACCATGTCTTCCTCTCCCTCATCTTCAACCAGCCTGCCTACCCCAATCTCCCATCCACCTTCTGTTATTTCCATGAATAATGTTGTCACTGTCAAACTTACTTTTGAGAATTATCTCCTCTAGAAAGCACAACTTGTTCCCTACTTCCGTGGCCAAGATTTATTTGGTTACCTCGATGGAACCACACCTATTCCTTCCAAAACTGTCTTTATCACACAACCAGAAAATGGCTCCATCACTGACGCAATCAACCCTGCATACACTCACTGGGTCCGATAGGATAACACTATCCTAAGCACTATCATGTCTTCTCTATCAGAAAGTGTTCTTGCCTAGGTGGTCAACTACACCACTTCCCATACCGTCTGGCGTGTGCTCTTGAGGAGAACTTCTCTTCGCGTTCTCGTGCCAAAACCGTGCAAATTCGCACACAATTGGCGACTGCTACCAAAGGCATTAAAACTGCTACTGAATATTTTCTGTTTATTAAGAAACTAACCGACGAGTTAGCTATTGCAGGACATCCCATGACATACAAAGATGTTATTACCTATGTTCTTGCAGGGTTAGGCCATGAGTATGATAGCTTTGTGGCCTCTATTTCTGCTCGGACAGACACAGTATCTCTTGAAGAAATATACTCTCTTCTTCTCACAACAGAGGCATGCATCTCTCGGCATCAGCTTGCCTCACCTCTTCAGCAAGCATCTGTGAACATTGCTCAAAAGCAATTTCAATCCTTTACAAATAGAGGACGCGGAGGCTATCATGGCAGAGGCCGGGGTCAACGTAATGGTTCCAACACTAATACCCGGACCACTGATCAGAACACTCTGGTTTGTCAGGTGTGTAACAAACCAGGCCATTCGGCAAGGAAATGTTACCATCGCTTTGACCTCTCTTATCAGGATTCCTGTAAAACTGACAACAAACAAGTCATGATGGCCTCAACTGGTGCAAATTGGAACACTGAATGGCACGTAGACTCTGGTGCCATTCATCATGTTACAAATGATCTCGAACAACTGAACCTCAAATCTAAAGATTACAATGGTTCAGATCATGTTCAAGCGGGAAATGGCGAATGTTTGTATATTACAAAAATCGGTTCCTCCAAACTCCCTACTTCTAACTCTTCCTTTACTCTTCATAATGTTCTTCTCGTTCCTGAAATTCAAAAGAACTTATGATTTGTGTAACAATTTTGTATTGATAACCATGTATATTTTGAATTTCATGACAAGTATTTTCTTGTGAAGGATTACTTGGGGAAGGTCCATCATCAAGGCCAACTCAGTAATAGCCTTTATCAGTTTAACTCCACTTCTCGTCACCCACATATTCTCTCCACTGTCCGTGTCTCCACTCGCGAATGGCATCGCCGTCTTGGACATGCATCTCAACCCGTTCTCAACAAAGTCCTCATCAATAATAAACTTTCGGCCTGCACCACTAAACAAGCGTCTATTTGCTCTGAATGTAAAATGGCAAAAAGCCATGCTCTACCCTTTAAGTCTTCTTCGCATGTGTCTCGTTATCCTTTAGATTTAATTTTCAGTGATGTATGGGGACCTGCTTCTGTGGCTTCTACCATGGGTGCTAATTATTATGTTAGTTTCCTTGATGATTATTCAAAATTTGTGTGAATGTTTCCAATCAAATTGAAATCTGATGTTGAACAAATTTTTCTTCAATTCCAAGCCTATGTTGAAAAACATTTTGAGAGGAAAATTAAATCTATTCAATCCGATTGGGGTGGCGAATACCGCCGATTACTTAACTATTTTCAACATCATGGCATCAACCATTGGGTGGCACGTCCTTACACCCATCAACAAAATGGATCTATTGAATGCAACTTCGACATATTGTTGAAGTTGGTCTAAGCTTGTTGGCTCACTCAAATCTTCATTTCATCTATTGGGAAGATGCCTTCCAAACAGCAACGTATATCATAAATCGTCTTCCAACACTTATCCTTCGCCACAAATCTCCTTTTGAATTATTGTATCATCGTATGCCCGATTATTCATTCATGCGTGTTTTTGGTTGTGCTTGTTGGCCAAACATGAGACCCTATAACAAAAATAAACTCAATTTTTGGTCTCAAACCTGCATCTTTCTCGGCTACAGTTTGGGTCATCATGGATACAAATGTTTTGACCCATATACAGGAAAAACTTACATTTCCAGACACGTAGTTTTTTATGAAACTCTTTTTCCCTACTTCCAACAAGTCGAGCACGAAACTTATTCCACTCCGTCGGTGGCTCTTCCAGCTAACGTTACTGTCTCCTCTCCTCCAACCATCACTTCCATGCAACCGAGTTCATTTCCTATGAGAACACACTCTGCCCATTGTTCTTCTTCTTTTGCAGGAACAGAGGACGTGATCTTGCCGAGTGTTTCTCCTCATAATAATGCTCCTTTGGACCAGGCTGTCACTCAAGATTGTTCTACATCTCATCGTGCTGTTAATAGTCATCCCATGGTCACGAGATCTAAGAAAAATTTTTATCAACCACGACAGCATGATGATGCTTATATCCGCTATCCACTTCCAAAAGCGCTGCTCACAGAGACAGCAACTGAAGCTCAAGAATCAACCTCCTTCACGACAGCATTTAAATATAGCCACTGGCGTGACGTTATGAATAAATAATTTGATGCCCTCCTCCAAAATGATACGTGGTCTCTTGTCACACCCCCCTCTAGAGCTAATATCATTGGATGCTGTTGGATATATAAGATCAAACGCAAAGCCGATGGAACCATTGAGTGCTACAAAGCTCGTTTGGTTGTCAAAGGTTTTCACCAACAGGAAGGGATAGATTTCACAGAAACCTTTAGTCTAGTTGTGAAGCATGCAACCATTCAACTCGTTTTATCTATTGCCGTAACTTATGGATAGCCCATTCTCCAACTTGATGTACAAAATGCATTTTTGCATGGAGATTTACAAGAAGCAGTGTTTATGACTCAACCTCAAGGTTATGTTCACCCACAGTATTCGCATCATGTCTGCAAACTCCACAAGTCGTTATATGGCTTGCGCCAGGCCCCAAGAGCTTGGTTTTCAAAACTCTCTGATAAGCTCAAGTCACTAAATTTTTCTGAAAGCAAAGCTGACAACTCTCTATTTGTGCTAAAGAACAATAACGAGATCATTTACATTTTAATATATGTTGATGATATATTAATTACAGGGTCAAGTACTCATGCTATCAGCTGAATAATTCAAAGTCTCAAAGCTTCCTTTGCTGTCAAAGAACTAGGTGATCTTCACTTTTTCCTTGGAGTCGAAGCAGTTCGAAGCCCTGAAGGACTCTTTCTCACTCAGAGGAAATATATCGTTGAGCTATTAAAGAAGAGTAAAATGGACAAGGCTAAGCCGTGTACCACCCCAATGGCTTTTAATTGTCATCTGGTTGCTAACGATAGGTCACCATGCACTGATGTTAGTCTCTACAAAAGTATTGTAGGCAGTATGCAATACTTGGCATTTACACGGCCAGATTTGGCTTTTTCAGTTCACAAAGTCAGCAAGTTCATGCAAAGCCTATGGACTCTCATTGGCAAGTCGTTAAAAGAATATTGCGGTATTTAAAGCACGCGGTTTCAACTGGTCTGCCCATCTCCAGAGCTAATAACTTGCGAATACAAGCGTACTCCGACTCGGATTGGGCTGCGGATAAAGATGACCGAAGATCAGTTGGTGCATATTGTATTTTTCAAGGATCAAACCTAATCTCATGGAGCTGTAAACAACAGCAAACTGTGGCCCGAAGTAGCATTGAAGCTAAATATAAATCACTTACAAACACAGCTGCTGAAATAATATGAATCTAATCCATCTTGTCTGAGTTACGACTCCCTATTTGTCAAACTCCTATACTTTGGTGTGATAATATTGGAGCAACATATCTCTTCTCCAATCTGGTATTCACGCACGAACAAAACACATTGAAGTTGATTTTCATTTTGTTCGAGATTAAGTCACTCGCAAGTAGCTAGCAGTTCAGTTTATTTCAAGTCGTGATCAGCTAGCGGATGCCTTGACCAAACCTCTGCCACCTATCAAATTTAAAGATGTCCAATTCAATCTGAATGTCCGTGATCTCCCCTTCAGATTGAGGAGGCGTGTAAAAGATCAAGTAGTTACTGAGGTTGAAAATAAGGAGATTTCAAATCATCCACCAGCTGTCGATATCAACACTACAAATAAGGGATGAGGAAGCTGTGATCCTGCTGTTTGATTTTAATTCCCGTAACTGACTTTTGAATTTAAATGTATAGCTGAAAGTTAGCACTTGATTGTAAGATGTCTTTCTATTTATACTCTCTGTAATCTACCGAAATGATATATGAAAATACACTAGTATTTGAAATTGTTTTACTCTGTTTTCTTATATGGATCTGATTAAAGACCATGTTTGATGTCTTTTTGCAGCTTCTGGTTGGCCATAGATACCAGTTAATAACCAAGTCTCATTTCTCTCTTTTTCAATCTTAACTTCAGCATGGATATGAGATTTTGAGAAATGAATAATGCTTAGCTTCAACCGATTCTTCCAAAGTAATACAATACCCCTCCTTTTCCTTCATTGCTCACTGCCAAGCAGTTTGCAAAGCCCAGCCCATACTTTATTCGATCCATTCTCTTAGTATCTAAACGAGTTTCTTGCAAGACTAAAACTTCGTGATCTTCTTTTCGGATTAAGTCATGAAGGACTTGAATTCCATGTTGGTTCCCAAGCCCACGGGAATTTCAACTTAGTACATTCATTGCTCCTGGCAGGATTGGAAACCAGCCTCTGCCGATATCAAACCATCAAAAGAGTCATCTCTTATTTAATCTCCTGTTTTCTCCCCGTCACCCTTTGCATCTCCATCCTCCAATTTATATCGTTTGGTACACTATTGTATCTCTATCCAGTCACTTTCAGTTTCTAAAGTCCTCTTCTTTTTTCCATACTCAGATAAAAGTAGTAGAAGAAATACCTGAAGCTCAAGCTCTTACCTTCCATTTCTCACCTTTTGACAACTTCTGCTATTGTTCTGAAGTCCTTATAACCTTGTTAGTATGTAGCACCATAGTTTGGGCTGCCCCATAGAGCCATATTTGAAAATAGGCCCATTTTCCCCTTGGCCCCTTATCTCAACATCACTAACCAATTTAGCACTAGTATTATTGTCCATATCTCCAGTAAAGCCCTCAACTTCATCAACTCCCTTCTTTTCCTCTCTCTGTCGAATCTCCATTAGGGAAGGATTCTCCCTAATTGCAGCCGTTTCCTTTTCTCCTTCCCCCATCAGCTCAGTGTCTTTATTATGATCATCATGCCCCTGATCCCCGCCAAACATCACGCAATTCTCTTCCTCTCTTACAATTTCCATACCTGGAATCTTTGTCGGTAATGATTCTGAGTAAATCCTACTGCCCTTTGTCATCCTACTCTGGTGAATTTCCCAGCGGTTTATCTTCACCACCATGCCAAACCTCCCTACATGGTTCTATACTTTTCTTCTAGTTTAATGTTTTGCACGTAACCATGATCCAAATTGCTCCACTTTTGTGTTTTGCAGACCAAATAATGGACAACTTTTCCCTTCATGGATGATTCGACCACGTTTGAAACAAAGCCTAGGAAGCTTATCATATTAGATAGGAATCCAATACTTCTTCGCATTGATCATAACAGTCATTCCTCGTGCCAGAGGTTTCTTCAAGTTCAAAAGAATTTTCAGATGTAAGAAACTACCCCACCCCACATCATCATCATCCACTTCTACTTCCTCCACCACTCCTAACGACTTACGAATTCTTTCCCTACACTTCTTGTTCATTCCAACCAAAGGCAAGTTATGGCATTGAATTCATAGAGATGCCTTATCAAAACTCATTTTGCTAGATTGAATAAAACCATCAAACGGGTTGATTACAAACAGGTTGTTATAAAAAAACCATGGTCGACCTTCCTCAATTCTTTTCTTATCTGCATGAGTAGCAAAAGTGATAGTAAACATATTGGCCCCCACCTCTTGGAATACAGATTGCAATCACCATATTTTGCCATAGTGGTTTCTATAACACTCTTACTAATAACCTAATCAGTCCAGATTTTCCCTATCTAACAATGTTCTCCCTTCTTTTGTACCTCTGTCGTTGCATTCCCCTCTAGTTCTATTGCCAAGTCCTCCTCCTTCGTAAGATTAAGTTGCCCCCATAACTCTTCAAGATGTTCCATGGTGAAAACTGGTGCTATCTAACACTACTATTCTCCGCCTGTAGTATTATAGGCCCTTTGCTTTTACCTTCAAAGGATTGTGATCACCAACTCTTTTTCCTTAAAGAGAAAAGAGAGGAGACTCTTCGATCAATATAAGATTACTTAATATTGATCATAGTTAGACATTAATGGTTTTGGAATTATTATATATAAATGTTGATAAACTTCAAATTGTGAGAAGATATTTGAGAACGGACGGGCTATCATGAGGGCTATTGATCCTGGGAGTAAAAAAAAAAACTTTGGTTATTGATTTATTAAATTTAACAGTCCTCTTTTAATTCTCTCTATTTATTTAAGAAGACTATTTTTTTTTTTTCTCTTGAACTTTAAAATATCTTCTAATACTTTTGTAAAAAGATTCTTTCATTAGTTATTGTCCGAACTAATTAAGAGTCTCAAGGGTAGAAAAAGTGACACATGAAATTTATCTTACAATATTTATTACTTATTTATTATTGCCTAAAATATTTATGGTGGCACAACAATAAAATTTGTAGGACCAATTTATTTGTCATTACTATTTTAAAAGAGTAGTGCTAGCTACTAATCTATCTAAAACTTACCGCTCATATGAGCATCTTAATGTGGCACCACCACTTAATGCCACATGTTTTATAAAATAAAAAAAATACTAAAATACTAAAATCTAGTTTCTATCTACCTTTTTTGTTGTGTTTTTAATTAATTTTTTAATAAATCACATGACACTATGGTAGTAGTGCCTCGTTAAGAGTATCATCTGATCAATAAATTTCAGATAGCCAAATGCATTATTCATTTTAAAATGCATACCCTACGTAAGCTATGTACATGAATAGAAACGGAAGAAACATATATAGTTTCACTTAGAAGTGTATCTTCATCAACCTGACTCATCCACCCCAATCAGAGAATCTTTAATTATTCGAGACTTTGAGCACATAAAAGAAGGCCGGCCAGATTTCATTGCGCATGACCGGAAAAGAATCATATTGATGGTGACTATTTTTATTTGGGTTAGTTACACCGTTAGTTTATGTAAAATAACATTCATTAAAAAGATAATATAAAATGACACTCATAAAAAAAGTTGGTATATAATGATCTTTCAACTTTAATTTCTTTCTTCAACAATATTCTCTTTTTTTTAAAAAAATAAAAGATAAAAAATAGTTTTGACAATCGATTGAAACTTGAAAAAGTTAATAAAATAAAAGAATTTAAAAAGTAGAAATAATAAAAAGCTCCACTACATGCAAGAGATGACATAAATATTCGAAGGATTAATACAAATTAAGAGATTGTAAGTCAAATGATCAAGAGAATGTAAACTATATATGTGCGGGTTATAGGCTCGTTTTGTGTATAATTACAAAATTAATTTTGAGAGCTTGTTCATGGAAGAATAATCTATAGCACCCCGGCCAAAAGTTAAAACAGCCCCAAAAAACTACAAAAGAAACTTTGAAAACCTCAAAAATTAAAAAGGTGAACTTCCGAAAACAAAAAGAAGAGAAAAGAAAAAGAAAGCGAACTACAAATTGTTTGGCTGGCGTAGTTAGTTGTGCGCACCATCAAGCCGATCAAAGGCGGAATTAAGCAATGATATGAGACGGCAGACAGCCCTCGGAGATTAGGTGATAAAGATGAGAGTAAAGGTATATTTGCCAGCAGAAAGAGTAATCCAAATTCAATAAAGCAAAGAAGTAAAACCACGCCATATGCACCAACAAGCGTGATGTAATTGATTTACTTATTTATAAGAAAGAATTCCCCCATGGTGGATTAGGTCGGAGAGACGAGAGAATCGAGCATATAAGAAATAATAATGCCCGCCGAAAGTGATCTGCGGTAGATTTTGGAGATTTTCATCTCCGTAACTTAAGAGACCAAACCCCTTCAATCATGCATGACACCGCGCTCTTCGTGGTGTAGGTCATGTCGCGCCAACCCAAAGTTTGATTTTCGAATAATATAATTAACTTGCTCAGCCCCAGCTAGACTTGGTATTCTCCGCAAATTCAGTACTTCCGTTTAAAATAACACAATAATCAAACATCACGCGGATTCTCGAAATAGACACCTACGACTATAGTTTATAGCGGACCGTTTTTCATATACTTTCGTTTAAAAAAAAAAAAGTAAATCAGGTGCTATAGACTGAAAGACATCTCATATAATCGACGTTGGAGTAGATCGACAGCTTAAATTAATTGGCTAGACCACAAAATTCTTTGGAAATAAAATTCTTTTTTTAAAATTCTAGGTGCATGTTAAGGGTCTAGAGCTAGGAATCCCTTTTTGGGCTTTATCATCATGTATATTATATAGTAAATCTCTTGGATTAACATGATAATTAACTTACCAAAACCCATATTTTATATAAATGTGAATACATGATGCATCACTTTAATCATGGGCACAGTTTGAGATTTGAATAGGGATTGGAATAAATTAATTAAGAGTATAAACTAGTACTAAATTTAATGGGTAATTATAAGTGCGCTTTACGTATTAATTAATTAGTTAAAGCTTGAGTCCAATTTTAACAAGAAGTGAATCCGTTAGATGTGGGATACGTGTTTCTTATGTCCTGTTATGGGACACGTGCTCAACATCCAACGGGTTCAACTCAACAACAATTGAATTCAAGCATTGGAATTGGACCCAAGCCAAGCCTTTTTATTCTAATTAAGCCGAAGGTATGGTAGCAACAACTATATATAGTCAAATATTAATTTTTATCGTATCATGATCATGTCATCATATGTTAACAATATTAATTATATATATAATCACTTATATATATAAATTATATATAAGCTGTTCATTTGCATTAATTGCATATCACCACCTTTCAATTTGCCTATAGACCCTGTTAATTCTAGCCAAATTTTGTTTTGGTTCTCGGCGATATGAATACAAATGGGATAAAAATGAGAGGAGGACTGCCTCGTATATTAACATAAAAAAAATTAAAAAAAAAATAAACAAAGTAGTGCATGCAGTGAGGGCCGACTCGTCATCCGGCAGATTTCAGCGGCATTTGTTTTCACAGTAAAAACTTAAACACGCTAATAATAATAATCATACAGTTATTTTATAATTTTTTTTTTTTGGCAATGCAGTTATTTTATAATTAAGCAATATATATATATATAATAATGTCACTCATAAAAAATACTAATAATGTGTTTGATCTTATTTTCTGTTTGAGGGTCGGGCATGTAAAATTCATGAGAAAGTGTTCGGCTTAAGACAAGAATTAATCTGGTCAGTCTATAAATAATGAGCCAATTACCAATGTGACTTCTTCATTCCATCGTACTCTAACGTTAAAGTTTGTAAAAATGCTTAAAGTTGGCGTAGTCACGACAATGCTTTTCCTCATGCCCACGATCATGCACGCATATCATGACTATCCATTTGCGCCAGCGAACCAGGGCTTCCTCATCCCCCCCGCTTCGAGAACTAGTCATAGCGCCGCCGTGTTTGATCACAACATGGCTCCTCCGCGTCGCTGGCTGCAGAGGGGTCCGGTACCTCCCTCTAAATCCAACCCGAGCACACATATCCCAGGTAAACCACCGCTGAAGAGGGTTCCTGTGCTTCCGTCTACTCGCAATCCGGGCACGCCTATAACTGATATTGATCTGAACTCGATCGGTGAAACTGCGGAACCTTGAGAACTAATTAAGCAAGGGTTCGAGTTCGATGTGAAAGCATTCCCAACTACCAGTTATCAGCACTACTACTGGCTACTACGTACCTTAATCGATGCAGTAACAGTACTACTGGCTATATATACTAGATGATCAGAATGAAGAAAAGATATGCAGGTCCAATTCTCAGCAATATGGTGAGCTCTGCATATATATAAAATGATAGTGATGTGTACTGTGAATCACATCTCTACTTCATCTAATTTTTAATTACAATAATGAGAAAACTTTGACTAGTTCGAGGTTATTTACTTATTTATACTGTCAGGCTTTTTATATAATTTGTGGGTTAAGTACTTAAAGAATTAGGGTTTTTAGTGGCTTTGTCTTAATTGGTTGAATCCTGCAACAAATACAAAACCTTTCAATGGGTTTATCGTTTACATCTCATGAATTACCGAAAAGGAGTATCCTTTATGCACACAGCGAAATGACATAATAATGATCGTAAAATTCACTATGGATTCTTGATCTCCATGGACAAGCAGGGAGGCAGTACCAAATGTTTCAACACTGACGACGTCGATCTGTTTGTAGTTGGCAAACCAATGTTTTTGGAGAAAGGTAGCGGTTGAGAAGAACAAGAATTCATCTCCTTTCATAGATGTAGCATTTCGAGGCTAATCATGTTGGGCCCTCTAATTATTCATCTTAATTCCCGGGCATTTTGGGCTGGTTCATGACAATCGATCTATTAATTTTACTTGCCAAACAAAAATCGCTTCTGAAATAATTAATCTTCACATGAACTGTAAACCACAAAGATCCCAAACCGCGAAATCTTAAACACATTTCTCTATCATTAAGGGTGTAAATCAAATCCAGTCAATATTGTGGAGGGATAAAATACTATGACCCACTATTGGGCCCAGCCCACCACTAGGACAAGAAGACAAACAAGATAAAAGGATAAGAGTGAGGGACAAGAAGGGATATGAAGTAGGCACGTGGTAAGGGCTAGCAAGATAGAGGGAAAAAGGAAATAGTTCATGCAAGGGAGATCTGTCACCTCATGGCAAGTTGGTATGTGCAATAAAGGGTCAAAAAATGATCATCTAAAAGGGGACGCCCATACAACTTCAAGGAAGACCTTCTTCTGGCGCCGACTCACAATCTCACTCGATCAAAGCTTATTCTTCAACAAACCTCTCGAGAAAGACAACGTCTTCAATAGGAAAAGCTCCAACTATCTATGTGCATTAAGATATAAAGAACCACAAGTGACTGTAAACAAATATATTATAGTGGAGATTCTCATCCCCAAACCCCGTGAACATAGGCCTGTTGCCGAATCACGTAAATGTTGGTGTTCATCTTTTTTTACTTTTCTTACACTTATTTTCCATTCATCGTCACAGACATACGCATTGCCACCGTACAGCTGCATGGGAACATTGCCGGGAGCTCCAAACAACATCGATCGAGGCCCAATCAACCGCTGCTGCCAAGGCTCTCGAAACACGACATCAACAATAACGCCGTCTATGGGATGCTGAGCACTTAAGGAAATATTTTATATGAATACCATGATGCCACCTTGCAGTGTAAGGTGATGACTTGTTAATTAAATTCTATGAATTGACTTCAATATTCTATTCTCTTGTCTTCTACTGTCAAAGTTATTTCATGCGTTCAGGGAAAGTTTCACATCCCGAGGGCTTGGAGAAGGGGGACAGGTGAATATGCACGTGTGGATATCTCTGCCCTCCATAAGAGCCCCTTGGTTGGAATTCAAAGGAATACAAGAAATTTTCTATATAATTTCCAGCCCAAAATGGTGCTAAACATTCGCGGGGTACTGCGAAAGGAGTTGTTCCTTGGGTTTGATCCAGGCCTAGGCCCAAACTTAGACCAGTCATGGAAAATGTTAGCCCCAGGGTCGAACCTAGGCCCAGGCCAGAGCCCAGACATGGGAGGCGGGCCGGGCCACAAGTATACTGAAGGCCTAGGTAGATAGAAACATACGACAAGAAAGTCAGTCTGGAAACCACTAACCAATGAATAGATGAGCTCGCCGATTGAAAATATCACTACCCAGGAGTGACAGACAGGGAAACTTAGAGAGGAAGACACGCCGCATTGATGAGCGAATGAAGCTTAGTGAGGAAGGCACACCGAATTAATGAGATGGAAGGAACTTGGAGGAGAAAGCATGCCTCATTCAATGCAACCCAGAGCTAGGAAACACTTCAATCAAGTCTAGGTGCCTTATAGCACAATGAATAGGTAACAACATCTATCGCCTGCGAAGCAATACTCCACTACCATGGAGACCAAAACAACAACTACAAATAAACGCCTCCTGCGATCGACAAAAAAGGTTATCATCTACACAAATCATCAATACAGTTTTATCTCTTCATCTTCTATATAGAAACTAACTTAAGTTTTAGAGGTGCAACGTACCCCGAGGTCCCCTTTCTTCACTGTGCAGGTTACAACCCGAGCACTGCCAACACTGAGTCGCCCAGGCCCGTAAAATACGACATCAATAGTGGCGCCATCTATGGGATCTCTGTTGTCCAATAAATAAAGTATCCATCGTATGCCAACAATAACGCGATCTCAAATCTCGCGACGTGAAGAAGAACAATTTCAAGCAATGGAAGCAAGAGCTGAGTAACAGGCTGCGACACTACATAAGAAAAATGCAACGAAGGTGGGAGAAGGAAGGTTTTCCAGTGGACTGAGTAAATTTCGAATGATAAGTGAAGCTTACTCTAGATATGTATTCTTAGCTTTTTGAAATTTTATATTTACAAAAAATGTTGTTGCAGAAAATGGGCGAATAAATCTTTTCTCGCCCAGGCAAGGAACCAAACTTCCCCGACCACTTAGGCTATAAATGCAATTGCCCTATGTACTTTTAAATATACAGTACACATAGAATACACACCCGGGAATCAGTGCACGGTGCATTAGTGCACAGTGCACAACGCATGGATATTACTTCCCATGCATGGCATAAATAGTACTATGCACGATGAGCAGGGACTGGTCACGCCTCATGCCCCCTGGGCATCCCTCGCCCACCGACAATGGGGCCTACAGTGAAACTGACGGCCACCATTTGAATTATCATCATGGTCTGCCGACTCAGTGGTGGTTGTCGACCACCACGGTGGGCGGACTCATGGGCTTCGTGACTACACGCTGCAATGGAAAGATTGAACTGCCACGAGGCCACCATGGCGCAACGTGGGAGCAGCACCAGAGGTTGCCTGTGTGACCGCTAGAGCCGTCTGTCCCCGTGGGAATGGGCTTTGACCTCCCCTCAAGGCAACGACCACACCGCGCGCGCACCTGCACGGTGTTGCGTTGGCAGAAAGCTCCATAGCCTAGCTTAGCTGTGTCGCGACGAGGACGACGACAACTATAACTTGCCCTGTTGGTGTCTTCTGATGGCACTAGGCCGACCACTCTTAGCTAGAAGTAACTTTACAGTGAGCTACATGAACTCCATCGGGTGCACGACCGTGCAACCTTCAGGGCATCCTTCTCCTCGGCCCTTGGACACCATAGGCAGGACCACGACTAGCTCATGGCAACACCTTTCTCCTCACCCATGGCCAACCTTTACAGCCACTAACAGGCAAACAAGCCACCCTATGGCTAGTAAGCTTTACAGTCAATGGATGCACTCTATAGCCCTCCTCTTCTTGGCCAACAACCTCTCCATGGGCAGAACCACTTATCAGCCCCGCCGTGCACCCTACGGACAATTGTGATCAACAACTGGCCTCCTCGGCGACAAACCTCCATGGCGGGCTGCACCTCTCCTGCACTAGAAAGAGCCATTGCTCGATCGTGGAAGCACCACATGAGAAAGCTTATGCTAAGATGGGAGCCCTCCAGCTCGGGACAGAACCATCTACTCATAAGCATAGCTGCTACTCTGCTCTATTCTGCTCCACTATTCTACTAGTTTGCTGCTCTACTCTGCTCCATTGCTTTGCTCTGCTCTGCTCTACTCCTCTACTCTGCTCTGCTTCGCTCCACCAGCGGGCTCTCCCTAGAAGGTTATCCCTAGCAGGCAAGCACAAACTCCCCCAACTAACAACAACTCCTGGTTTATCTCTCTCAAAACTTATGTCAATTTTACTTCTACTAACAAAGTTATTTCCTGTGGCTCTGAACTACAAATGCCAGCAATATGGGCCATCTGGGCACCGCTTGGCCATCCTAATACAGTTCCATCAGAACAAATCACTAGGCGGGAAAGGTCAAGGACTACCCGACCTTCCATATATTTGAATATCGGAAAAGTTCAAGGACCGCCCAACCTTCCAAATATTCAACAAGCAGGAAAAGTCAAGGACCGCCCAAGCTTCCAATTATTCGACAGGCAAGAAAGGTCAAGGACCTCTCGACCTTCTAGATATTTGAATATCGAGAAAATACAAGGACTGCCCGGCCTTCCAGATACCCACATCCAAGCTCTGTGCTCGCAGCATACTCAATCAAGCTAGCCTCCCGCCAGAACCTAACACTCTGACTATGTAGGAATGAGCATAAAAGGAAAAGCCGAAGGAACGAAGTTAAAGGAAATGGAAACGAAAGGAAAAGCGACGGGACAAAACAAAAGAAAAGAAAAGGGGGGGAGAAAACGGAAAGAAAAGCTAATGAAATAGGAACGAAAAGAAAGCGACTGAGGAAATAGTAACGGAGCTAATGGAAATAAGAACAAAAAGAAAGTGGCATAGCTAAAGGAAATAGAAAAATGAAAGGGAAGTACAGTTAAAGGAAATCAGAATGACAAGGCGGCGACATGAAGGCTCGACAGGGTATGACCCCACCTAAAGGCTGACAAATAGAAAAACTGATAGCCCAGCAGAATGAAGTAAGGCGAATGGAAACCAGACTAAAAAAAAAATGACATCAACAATCCAATAGGAATTAGCATATTTTATCTTAAAAATTCTCAATGACTTTTGTTAGAACAATTGCCCTTAAGAATCGCGGACTTCTGTGAAAAGATAAAATACCATGGCCCATAGTTGGGCCTAGCCCACCACTAGGGCAAGAAGACAAACAAGATAAAAGGATAAGAGTGGGGGATAAGAAGGGACATGGAGCAGGCAAGTGGCAAGGGGCTAGCAAGACAAAGGGAAAATAAAAATAGTTCACGCAAGGGAGACCTATCACCTTATGGCAAGCTAGCATGTGCAATAAAGGGTCAGACACGCAACTACCAATTGCAGGAAAATGATCATATAAAAGGAGACACCCAGACAACTTCAAGGAGGACCTTCTTCTCACGTCGACTCACACTCTCACTCGATCAAAGCTTATTCTTTAGCAAACCTCTTGAGGAAAACAACGTCTTCAATAGGAAAAGCTTCAAGTATCTATGTATAGTGAGATGTAAAGAACCATTAGTGACTGTAAACATATATATTATAGTGGAAATTCTCCTCCCCAAACTCCGTGGACGTAGGCCTGTTGTCGAACCACGTAAATCTTGGTGTTCATCTCTCTTTACTTTTCCTATACTTATTTTCCATTCACTGTTACAGACGTATGCATCACCACAGTACAACTGTACTGGAACATTGCCGGAGGCTCCAAAAAACACCGACGGAGGCCCAGTCAACCGTTGTTGCTCAAGCCCGCAAAATATGATATCAACAAGTATCATGAATAATATTCATGGTCAGCAACCAATGCATGCTTAAACACCGTACTGTTAACTTACTGGCCCACAAAGCTAAGGAAGAGAATAAAAAAATTAAGCAGCAGAGCAGAACATGTTCATATCCCAATCCCTATATATCAACACCAATCTGCAACTTGATATTCTGGTCCAATTGGCTTTTTTGAAAGATTGAGATCAAGAGGAAAATGATACAATGGATCAATAGGAAAGTGAGATATTTTAAGCTTGGAGACAATATAGTAGTTGTAACTCTGTGTCAAGGGACCTTTGCAATTAACCGGCTGGTAGAACATGAAGGACTTGGAATGCATCATCAAGTTCACAAATTACAAAAGAGTATTAAAAAAATTTTGTGTCAAAGAAACCTCGCGTCCTATCCAACTAGCCACCTCACACATTCCAACTAATTAGACCTCTCTGTTTATAATTTTTCTATTCATCTTCGTCTTATATTATATGTTTATGCAGCAATACTTCATGTCAAGGGCTTGTGATTATACTTCATATTGTTTAGTTTCCATTCTTAATTTTGATTAGAAAACGAAAAAATCATTGTCAAGAATAAAGAAAAGTTCAAGTCAAACACAGTAAGCCCGCCCACGTGCCGCCCACTTCCCTCGGTGACAAAATGTGACATCAATAGGATTAGCTTTAATTTAGTACGTAGAATAAGGTCAAATCAAGCTGATCGTGTTGGTCCAAAGTGCTTTGGTAGAGCATGCATGGCTGATGGCACTTCTATTCATTTGAAAGCCGCTGTTAAGAGAGGGAGAAAGAGAGAGAAATGAAAATATGGGATTATCGACAGTGAAAAAGAAAAATTCTAGGGAGCAGCCACTGTTTGGCAGCAGCCACTGCACACTATTGTTAAATTACCAACTTATCCCTGCAACAAAAGGAGATGGGCGCGAGCCAAATTCAAATGTTCCCACCCCAGCCCGTGTCTCAGATTTCAGAGCTCTCCCCCCCATCCCCATCTCTGAGCTCCAGCAGACCTCGTAGACCTCCTCTCCCCCCACTCAAACCAACCTTCGTCCTTCCTATCCTTTCTCCCACTCCCAACCCCACATTGCGTCGCCCAATCTCTCCCCCAACCCTCCCTCTGCCTAGCACCTCTGTTGTCGTCGAATCTCCCTCTACCCAGCACCCCCTCTGATGGGCTAAGGTATTTCTTCTTATAAAGAAGAAGAGGGATTAATTTCTGTCCTTTATTTCTCTTTTCATTTTATGTTGCGCATTTGGAGTATATTTCTAGAGGTATAGTTAAGTTGTCGTTTACATGTAGTAAGTAGTTTGAAGATGTAAACATGGAAATATGGTGGAATGAATATTTGTGTGTGCCTGTATAAGGTTTTGTGACTTTGGGCAAGCTGTGTCTAGTTTTAAAGAGTTATGATTAATTGATTTATTTACAATGTTTTACAGGCTTCCCTACATCAACGTGGTGGGGGTAGGGTATCTAGCTTCTAGCTATTTTGCAAAACAATTATTCAATAGAAGATTTATTTGTGGGGGCATTTCTTGCTTCCTTAGCTTTTGAAAATTGGTTTATTATTGTAGACGTATAATTTGGGTACTTTGATATTGTTTGAAGACCTATTTCTAGCAATTTTGCAAAACCATTATTCAATAGAAGATTTATTGAATATTGGTTTTTGAAAATTGTGATGTTTTAGGATATTGGCAGATTCTTATAATTTGTACACATTTTGTTTAAACCTTCTAGGCATATTGAATAGATGACTCAAAGTCTTCATGATTAGGATCTCTTGGGTATCTCAGTAATGCAATAAATTAACAAAAGTGTGAAGTATATTCATCCCTAACATTGTGTATCAGTCCATATTTTCCCATCGAAGCCCCTGAAACTTCTTTTTCCCATAACTAATTTTACCCTCAAGATGCCAGCTAGCTGCTGCGAGTGTATGGCGATGAAATGTGAGACTTGAGTTTAAGTTGCCTTGTCAACATGGACTCCACTATCATCAGTTTCCTTCTTGGCTCAATTGTTTGAGAAGGGAGAGGTGGGGATGTCTTTCAATTGCTAACTATTGTATCTCTACCTACTTTCTTAGCTATCTCAAGTCAGAATATCCATGGATTATTATTTTCTTTAATGACGTAGAACTTCACCATGGTAGGACACTTCATACCCCACTAAGGTTTAAAATCCAAATACATGACTCCACCTATAATTCGAAGGATCTCTTTTTTTAGAATCAAATCCAGAATGTCAGGGTCTACAGCTCATCCCAAACCCATTCCTTGATGCCTAGGCTGCACCATGATGGGTCTTTGGGTGAATATGATGCTCTTATTCCTCCTTTTGGCTTCTTGTTTCTTTTAATGCTGAACTTGTACGTGTGCCGCATGGAATACATGTATAATGATAATAGATTGCATCTGACTTGGCAATAATTAGGTCATGAATAGTGGCTATCATCTTAATTGGGAGTTTGTACTTGTGTAGGGGGATGCGAGGTGTAAATTCTTCATTTGGGCATATGTACTTCAATCACTAGAGGAGAACTTTTTCGTAAGCGAGAAGAAGGCTCGGAAGACGTGGGACGATGAATTACAGCGCGAGTATGACCTTCAGAGAAGGAAAGATAAAGTGAGAGAGATAGCGAAGAATCTGAAAAAGAAAAAGCAAAAATTATTGTTTTGTACTGAGTTGTCACTTTTGTAATAGTGTTTGCTTGGTTAGGATAAATTTCATGTAAAAAGCACGTTGTTTGGATTAGATGAGTTTTGAATGGAAACAGTTTTTGCACATGGTTTCATCAAACCATGTATGTAAATTGTATGTTAATAAATCAACTTGTGTAAACTTTTGTAAACTTTGGCCATCCATTAGTTTTGAATGAAAACAACTTTTGCACTCATACCTGCGTAATGAAACCAGCTTTTGCCCAAAGTTTAACACAACAGAAGTGTACTTCCAATAGATTTTTTCTATGTTTCTTTGTTTTTAGTAATTCCTTTTTAAACTTTAGCATAAATGATGATGCACTCTTGAGTCAATCATCAAGCAAGCCGTTGTGGCTAAAAAGAAGAATATGACATGAAGCCTTCAATGGTCCCAAAAAAGACATAAAACCTGTAAGTGTCAAAATTTTTAAATAGAATTTCATTCAATGCAGTTATAAATCTAACATACTAAAACATTCTCTGAACACAAAAGCCAATTTATATTAGCCAGTTCAGGCCTCAGCTATCGGGTATTCAAATGTTACATCTTTCCCAGTCAGCTTCTTGTAAACACTAGAAAACGTCTCCAGTTTAGTTGTCATCATCCAATGTTCAACAAAATTTGCATCTACCTTGATTACTTTGGAACCATCAATTCGGTATCTGATGCGTTTCCCAACAATCTCAACAGGATGCACAATGTCCTCTTACATAGCATTTTCTAACAGATGTTAGTGTGCGGGAGCGTGGCCTCTGGGCAGCATAAGCTTTCTTTGGTGGTCTTACAATCCTGCAGGTGGCAATCACAACAACATTTCCTGGCATATGTAGCAGCAAAAGATTAACATGTCACTCTGAAGCCTTATATTCACATACTAAATAACAACAACATTGCACATCACACCACATTTAGGATGACTTGGAGTTCAAAGCTCAGAAACCAAAGGAAAAAAAATCCTCAGCAAAGCTCAGAAACCAAAGGAAAAAAAAAATCCCCAGCAAATTGCTAAGCACCCTTTGCATACCGCACTATATTTCTTTGGCATCAACTTGACTCCTGAAAACTTAACAGCAAGTTAGTGACAGCCACTTCTACCTTTTCCTAATTTGGTAACCTCAAATAACTCACATAAGCAATTTTATTTTTTAAAACTGAAATTGTGTTCAAATTCCAAAAAAAAAAAAAAAAAAATAGTTGGCTAAATAAAAGTTCACCAAATTTAAATAGTTGAGACCCATAAAACAAGAACTCTAACACCAAATCACCACAAAAAATCTTGAGTGGCCAAATAAAAAGTACGATGCACCAAGTTAATCACACCCATTTAACTCTTCTCGGATAACTTTTTCGTCAATCAAAACCGCTAACCCCATCATCATCCTTATTTCTCTAAAATGTTGTTGACTCATTCTTCCTCTCCATTCTCATTATGTCTTTGATCCCACCATTGTTCTCAAACTTTTTCCTTCAATACCTTGGCCAAACAATTATATGCCGTGTGAAATTAATTGCAAGTATATTCTTTCAAGACTGATAAATTAGATATGCAAGCTTCTCTATAGAGATCAAACTCAAAAGAGAACTTGTTCAAGTCAAAGGACTCAATCAGATTAGTTTTCCACATCAACAGGTCAAATATTATTGTCAAATTTTAAGAACTTCTACAATAAATAAACACTCATCAGATTAGTTACTCTTTTGACTCCCGAGCATCACTATAGATCAATATTTAGCTAGCTATATATCAACAAAGGAATCCCGTAGCCCTCAAGAACTTGTTCTGGTTGGGGTGGACAGTAATTCCAAAGTTTATAAATAACTATAATTTACTCATAATATTACCATATATTTTATCTACTTTTTAAGATTGTCCGAGAAATCTACATTCTTTGTTTCTTTCCACAATAACGACATGATCTTGCCTCATTGAGTTAGTTGGTTTTCCTCTTCATCCTTTTGTCAAACAAGTTGTGAACAACTCTGTTTATTCCTACAATATACCATAGTTATTGAATCTACTTCCTGAATACAACCAAATCGAAATTAAGAAAGTGGCGTCAACTATTAATAGAATAACCCCACCCACCATTCATTCTTCAAAAGCATGATTAATGACTCAGCTATATCAATCAACGTGTAGAACAAGAAGCATGTCGTCAATGGAAGGCAGTGCTACAAAAGGTCCTTTGGTTTGGTAAGAACGGGTCAAAGACTCAAAACAAGGAACTTTCCAATACAAATATTAAGATAATAATAAA
The DNA here is from genome assembly GCA_029856935.1 of Cyclocarya paliurus. Taxonomy (NCBI): domain Eukaryota; kingdom Viridiplantae; phylum Streptophyta; class Magnoliopsida; order Fagales; family Juglandaceae; genus Cyclocarya; species Cyclocarya paliurus. The sequence goes on along the minus strand of CM056946.1, from coordinate 2,751,943 downwards.
TAAATAAATAAATAAAATGAACATTGGTTCCTCAAAACATTGGATAAAAATAAAGACAAGAAAGCTAAGAAGGAAGCGACACAGAACAACCAGCTAGAGAGGGAGATCTATAGTACTAGAACGTTGCGATCAAGATGCGAAAAACGTATGGAATAAGGAGCCATGCATATAAATGACTATCTAAAACCAGAGAAATCAAGTATATTCTAAAGTAAAAATCGTAAAAGCTAATGTAAAGAACTGCCTTTAAGGCCTACAGATCCAAAGGAAAGTGACACGTGCACAAACAAGAATGTTTAAAAAAATTATATACGCAGCGAGAATAAGAGAGAAAGAGAGGGGGGCTGAGAGTATCGACTTTGCGCTTAGGGTGCATGGTACGGCCGAGCTCCTCAGCGCCGAACGCAGCCTTGTAGAACTGAATGGCGTCGCTCGCCTTCGGAGCCTCCACAAGTAGATGCGGCTTTGAATCTTCGAGGGACAGAAAATAAGAACCAAGCCTCAGAGAGAGATAGAGAGAGTGTGAAACGCTAGCCCTAGGAGAGAGAAAGAACCAAGCCTCTCGGGGAGTGGCGGCGCTGGGCAGACGGAGGAGAGTAGCTCGCTTCGCTGGACAAAGAGACGGCGTCAGCGGGTGGTGTTGGGCAGAGGAAGGTGACGCGACGCGGGCAAGGGAGGAGGTATTTCACAGAGCTCTGAAATTTGAATAGACGAATGGGCTATGGGGAAGCGACAATCAACTATCAAAACGCACGTTTGTCTGAATAGCAACCACGTAGGGTGTGCAATGGATGCACCGCTACAGTGGCTGCTATATAGAAGTACTCATTAAAAAAGTAGAGGGAGAAATTAATTAAATTTTTTTAAAATTATGAACAATTCACTCCATATCTAGCGAAAGTACTGTAGCAAACTATTAAATGAAATTCATGTACAGTATTCGTTGGATGTCACTTTTAATCTTCTTTCTTTATATTTTAAAGTAAATTATACTTAACAAAATCCATCGTGAATGCTTAGGAAATAACTTTCTGCATATATTTATTTGAATTTATTTACTTATTATGATCCTCACGCATCACACACACACACACTATATATATATATATATATATATATATATATATATATATATATATATATATATATTATTATTTTTTATTTTATTTTATTTTATTCTTTCTAAATTAATTGAATTCTTTTACTTATTATTCATATACCAAACATTTGGTAAGAAAAAAAAAATTAAAAATTATGTGTGCAGTGTACATGATGTTGGGATGATGAGTATAGAGTTTTTCTATTTATAAACTGCAGACTGCTGTGTCATGTCTGCAGGGTTTTTATATACAATTAACAATAGGGAGGAAACAAGATCCCATAAATCATGTGTAAGTATAATAAGGGAAAGTTATCTACAGAAATAATTAACCTCTGGGTTCATTTTTGGTCATCAGGCGCAGTGAAAATGACTTTTAAACCCTCCAATCATATGCACCATCATAATTCTTGTACCAAGTCTCCAATAAATTAAATCACATATTTCAGAAAGAAAAAAAAAACTCTAAACACAACCTTAATTACGTCAGGGTGTTCTCTTCACCTTAATGCATGAGCAATGCCTTCATATTTTCCACTTGTTTTTAGGGTAACAAACACCAAGCCCTACTATTTCTTAAACTCAAAGACAACAATGACTCAACAAATTATCCGCCTCAAACTAATTTAACTTAAGATGATTAGAAATCATATCAATTTCAATGCATTATTCTTTAATTTGTCACAAAACCAGCCAGTTCAATCGGCTAGTTCGAGTCAGTTCAAAGATGATTCCAGTCAATTCAAAATTATATTTATTTATTTTTAACGTAAATCGAAGACAAGCTTGTTTTCCTTTTCAGCATATAAAAATATGAAAGAACTAAATATATATATATATATATATATATATATATATATTAATTTTTTCATTGGTATTAATAGAAGAATTGAAGGAAAAAAAAAATATTAAATTCTCTACTTTATTTGGCTAATATATAATCAGAAAAAAAAAGGGTAGACATATATAAATATATTGCATTAAAACTTATGATTATACACAAAATACTATCATTGCAGTACTGATCTATAGCTCAAAGGTATTTTTGTTTTCTTCAAAAATGAGGATATATTAGACGAAAAAACTAAAAGATCGAAGATATTTGAGGTTAGAGACATGATTGGACTACTCTTACCGTAACTATTTGAATTAATTCACATGCATTATAATCTGATTAAAGTTGATCAATGGATTTATATTTGAAGCTAATCTATACACAATTTTAAATGCGATTAACACATTGAAAATGTTTTATTAATATTTATCAGTAATGAAATATCATTTAGTACAGATTTTTCATAAATTGTCTGATTCAATAAGTGATCAATCCATCCCGAACTTGAATTCAAGTTTGATTTTTTCGTGCCACTACAACATGATTAACTACAAAACTACTACAATAATCGAATTCAACGGGACAACCCGACACTAATCCAACCCTAACACAACTCTAACGTGTTCGTTTCCGACTCAGTACATATCTAGCAATCAACACGCCCCTAAAAGATTCTATATCTTCAGCAATAGAAAAATCTTCATGGCACTGTTGTCCTTCACCATATCATGCTACAAGAAAAACACTTAGCCACCAGTTATTTGTTATAAAAATGATAATTTCTTATTAAAATGAATCAATTCTCACCACAAGTAGTCATTCTAATAGCTAGTATCCGTTTCTTTTAGTTTGCAGGACGTACAGACGTGAAAAAACTGCAGTTTGATTCTTTTCTTTTAAATAAAAAATAACATTTTTTAAACATGTTTTCCAAAGATCTTCATCATCTAAACATATATTTAATTGGGTTCGGAACAATCACAAAAGTTCTTAACAGTATCATCTCATACTTCTCTTAAAAAATCCTGAAAATGTTTTCTCGCTTGTCAAGATCCAATCATTACATAGAGGGTTATCTGGTTAGGCGAATGATATCTTTATACTTCATTTATTATTGTTTTACTATTCAATTTTTTTTTTTTTAACTCTTTGAATCTCGACTAAAAATCTCAAAACATAACATTTTTGTATAATTTAAAAGAAAATAAATTCAGTCAATTAACGTAATCATGTAATTTAATTAATAATAAATTCAGTTTTATAAAAATTGAACTTCTTAATTTGCTCTTTGACTCAATTTTTATAAAATTAAATTACATGATTATGTTGGTTGATTAAATTTATTTATTTTTAGATTATGTAAAAATGTCATATTTAAAAATTTTTAATCTAGATCCAAATAATAAAAGGAGAAAAAAAATAACTAAATAATAAAATAATAATAATAAATGTGAAAAGTAGCATTACTTATATGGTAATTGGTCAATCACTTCCTGAGCATGCAACCTGACATTAAAACATGACAACAAACACGCGTTTTTCATACAACTCAGAAGTGATTTGATACTTCGGATGCCGTAGGCCCGTAGCGTATGATAACAAAGGTTAACAATTTTCACAATATCATTATAGGGTCCATTTTCTTTTCTAGGGCTTTAGGAAGGTGCGTAATAATTAATGAGTAATATTACATATAGTTATAAAATATATAAATATTGTACAATTATTTTAAAAAAGAGTAAAATTTATTATAAAAAAAATTATTTTTTTCCTTGTTTACTCATTTTTTAAAAATATATTGTGTGACAATTACGTATTCTGCGACTGTAAATATCATTTTTTAAATTAAGAAACTAATCCAAATCTCTAATTTCTAGCTCATCCATTTTTCAAAAAAAAAAAAAAAAACCCACCTTTAGACCAGAAGAGGGCCCATAAAAGCTTTTGGGCCTCACATCACCCCGTCTACAGAGAATTAAGGTAGTTTCTAGCCTAAATGGGTAAGATAAAAGAATGGTTGAAAATGGGGTTTTCAAACCAATTCTGCGGTTTTTAAAATTCAATCATGTGGTTACGGCCCTAATCGAGTAAGTTGAAGCAAATAGTAGTTGCACTGCTCAAGCTCCATTTTAGAAACCAATCTCGAGCTTGAAACCGAACTCCAGTTGAGGTTCCTAGTATCTACTTCTAGGCTATCCGAGCTCGACTCAAATAGAACATCTTTATCTCTAAATTAGACTCAGAGGATTGACCTAAAATTGAGCATATTTCCAATCGACTCGTGTGTCATCTTTCACTTTTTTTTTTATTTATTTTAAACGAACCTCTAAGTTTTATTAAAACCCTCACTTATATAGAGGAAAACCTTAGGTATAACGTAGACACCAAAAGTCACTTATGTCTTTGGAGCTCAAAACCATAAAAACCATAAACGTAAAAACACCGTAAACGTAAACAACCCACCTAACACAGGAACATCTAAATGCAAGTAACCTATACATGAGCATCCTAGCTTCCTATGAAAACTCTTAACACCTTAAACGAGGAAGTCCCAACTTGTCCAATAGAATACCCTTGAGAGGATGCGGGAGCAAGCTGTACTGCAACCATGTTTTGGAGATATGTCTTACCACATATTGCATACTAGAGAGAATTTCATGCATCTCTTCCCAAAATTCCTCAAGATACCATATGCCGCATCGATTTCACTCCAGCTAGTGAACAATTAACAAAGAGTCCAACTCCACTTCTACCTTTGTAATTCCAAGCTCCCGGCAGTGGTGCAAACCATGAATTAAAATTCTACCATGTTATTTATTGACAGAATCAAATCCCACAAATATCGCCATCTCTTGATATTAGGAAACTTGTCATTTAATTGTACTTATTTCTGAAAATTTGCCATTTAATTGCAGTTATTTCCTTTTTAATAGTTACCATAGAAAGACTAGGCATGTACCTATATATTTTACTCGTTCTTACACTGTAAAATATACACTTCCAGAAATATAGAATTCATTTCTTAACATGGTATCAGCCCAGCGTTCCTGACCTCACCTTACACGCCTAATGGCTTCCTCTTCCCCTTCCAATCCACCTCCCTCCCCTTTCCTCATTCAACATTCTAACCAAAATTTTTCTTCTGCCCAAGACCAAATGTGGATCGTGGATAGTGGAGCTAGCCACCACATGTGCCATGATTGGAACCTTTTTTCTCATCTTTCCTCTCCCTCTCATGCAACGACAGTATGCCTACCCAATGGTGCTTCCTTGCCAATTGAAGGGATCGGATCAATTCATTTGGCCGAATCCCTAACCTTGACAAATGTCTATTTTGTTCCTGTTTTTCATTTTAATCTTCTCTCTGTATCTCAACTCACCACTAATAATTCTCGTCTTGTCCTTTTTTCCTCTACACATTATTTTTTTCAGGACCCACAGTCAACGAGGTTGCTTGGAGCGGGTGAGTTGTGCAATGGACTTTATGTGTATCGACCTCAACCCGTAACGACACTTTCTACTCAGACTCTCGCTAATCAGATTTTATGGCACCAACGCCTAGGTCATCCTTCCCGCTTAAATATTCCTATTCTTTTCAATAATAGTCCTTGTATTATCTCTGATTGTGATGTTTGTGCTCATTCTAAACACACTAGACTTCCTTTTCCTTCACATGCTACTAAAAGTACTTTTGCATTTAATCGTATTTTTTGCGATATATGGGGTGGTTATCATACTTCTTCAATTTGTGGTGCTCATTATTTTCTTACAATAGTTGATGATTTTTCTCGCACTACTTGGATCTATCTCATGCGATATAAATCTGAAACTTATACTCATCTTATGCATTTCTTTGCCCTTATCCAAAATCAGTTCAACACCACCATTAAAATAATAAGAACTGATAATGGACAAGAATTTCTTTCCCACCAATTTCAAAATTATCTTCATGACCACGGCATCATTCACGAACGTACTTGTGTTGAGACTCCACAACAAAATGGTGTTGCGGAGCGCAAACACCGGGACCTTCTAAATGTTGCTCGTAGTCTCCGATTTCAAGCACATTTACCCTTAAAATTTTGGGGCGAATGTGTTCTCACTGCAGCTTATCTTATTAACCGCACCCCGAGTCGTATTCTCCAAAATAAATCTCCCTTTGAGCTTTTATTTGATACCCCGCCAAGTTACGCTCACTTACGCGTATTTGGGTGTCTTTGTTATGCTCAAACCCTCCGTGCTTCCCGTGACAAATTTTTTCCTCGTGCCCCAAAATGCATCTTTCTTGAGTATCCCGGTCAACATAAAGCATACAAACTTTACAACCTTGATACCCAAGCCATTTTTTATTCCCGTGATGTTACTTTTCATGAACAAATATTCCCTTTTCAAACCAGTCCGCCTCCTGATTCGTCTCTACCTATTATTCCTCTTCCTGTTCCCGAACCCATATTACCACCACCTTCTCATCTCTCCTCCACTACTATACCCGACCCACCACCACCTCCGCCACTTTCTCTCTCTCTTCGCCCTCGACGCACCACTACTCGACCAGCATACCTTCAGGATTACATTTGCCCGACGATACATACTGAGTCCATTGCATCCTCATCGACTGCTTCAGTCTCAGGTACTGCTCACCCTCTATCTGTTTTTCTTTCTTATTCTCGTTTTTCTCCTTCTCATATTGCCTTTTTAACTGCTCTTACCACATCCATTGATCCTTCTTGTTACTCCACTGCCATCCGCCACCTTCATTGGCGCGAGGCTATGTCTGCTCAGATCCGAGCCTTAGAGGATAATGCCACTTGGACTCTTGAGCCTCTTCCTCCTGGTAAGAAACCCATTGGATGTAAATGGGTTTTCAAAACTAAACTCAAAACTGACGGTTCTGTTGAAAGGTACAAAGCTCGGCTAGTTGCCAAAGGTTACACTCAAGTTGAAGGCCTTGACTATCATGAAACCTTTGCTCCAGTTGCCAAAATGACCACTGTTCGCTGTTTATTGGCAATCGCTGCCACAAAAAATTGGGTCATCCATCAACTTGATGTCAACAATGCTTTTCTGCACGGTGATCTTGATGAAGAGGTCTACATGACCCCACCACCCGGATATTGCCCTAAGGGGGAGACTCGTGTCTGTCGGCTTCGAAAATCCCTATACGGCCTCAAGCAAGCCTCCCGCAACTGGTTTTTTAAATTAACCACTATGCTTATTGATGCAGGTTTTCATCAGTCTCAAGCAGACCATTCTTTATTTACTCTAGTGACTCACACCAGCATCACTCTAGTGACTCACATTTCTCAAATCAAGGTCTTCAAAAGCATTCTCTCTACACACTTCAAAACCAAGGATCTCGGTTCCCTCAAATACTTCCTTGGTCTTGAAATTGCTCGCTCTCAGAAAGGCATCTTCCTCAACCAACGCAAATATACACTTGATATCCTAACTGACAGTGGCCAACTTGGTGCTCGGACCGCCTCATTTCCCATGGAACAAAATTTGAAGCTCACAGACCGTGATGGCACTCTCCTCACTGACCCTGGCGCCTATCGACGACTAGTTGGCCGTCTCATCTATCTGACTATAACTCGTCCTGATATTGTTTTTGCAGTGAATATTCTCAGTCAGTTCATGCATGCTCCTCGAGATTCCCACATGCAAGCTGCCATCCACGTTCTACGCTATCTCAAAGGCAGCCCAAGTCAAGGCATTTTCTTCTCCTCATCCAGCGATTTACATGTTACCGCTTACACCAACTCTAATTGGGCCAGCTGGCCTACTACCTGACAATCCACCACAAGCTTTTTCATTCAGCTCGGCACGAGTCCCATTTCTTGGCGCACAAAAAAACAGACGACAGTAGCACGCTCCTCTACTGAAGCTGAATATCGTGCCATGGCAGTCACTACTTGCGAACTCACCTGGCTAAAACAGCTCCTCACTGATCTTGGTGTCTCTCACTCTGAGCCTATCAGCCTTTATTGTGACAACCAATCTGCTCTACACATCGCTCACAATCCTGTCTTTCATGAGCACACCAAACACATTGAGATTGATTGTCACATTGTTCATGATAAAATTCGAGCAGGCCTTCTTACAGCTGTTCACACCTCTTCTCATGAACAAGTCGCAGACATCTTCACCAAAGCCTTGGGACATGATCTTTTCCATCACTTTCTACGCAAGTTGGGAATTACGGATCTCCATGCACCAACTTGAGGGGGAGTATTGACAGAATCAAATCCCACAAATCTCGCCATCTCTTGATATTAGGAAACTTGTCATTTAATTGTAATTATTTCTGAAAATTTGCCATTTAATTGCAGTTATTTCCTTTTTAATAGTTACCATAGAAAGGCTAGGCATGTACCTATATATTTTACTCGTTCTTACACTGTAAAATACACACTTCCAGAAATATAGAATTCATTTCTTGACATTATTTGTTCCATGACCTAGATCTATCGAGAAGGCCAAAATCAGCCTTCCTTCGTCATCCCTTGTAACTCCTCCCACACCCATACCTCCAGGATTTCCACGGCAACTGCCATCGACATTCAATTTACACCATCCCTTCGCCTGTTTTTGCCATTTAACAATATTAACCATTTTCCGCTTTGGAGCCCTTACTGGGATTGAAAGATCAACCAGTAACTTTTCATCCCCAATCTGAAATTTTTTCCCAGCTTTAAGCCTTGTCCCCACCCAAGCAATCGCCGCCTTTATTGAACACCAAAGAGATACCACCAGAGCCACCTTTCTGTCCATACGTGCATTACATCGCCATAACCAAAGTTTGAAGGAGAAAGGCAAGCGTGTTATATTAGTAAGAAGTTCTAACAGGGTTGCTAGCAAGCCCTCCCATTTGAATTTATGATGTGTAATTTTCTCTTTTGGAACATATGCTGGCTTGGAACGTCCAAAAGAAGATTAAAAAGGCTAGTGAAAAATAAGAAGCCAACTTTTATCATGTTGGCCGAGCCGTTTGCCAGTGAGTCCAAAATGCATGTACTAAAAAATATGCTGCAGTTTAAATATGGTTTTTCTAATCAGAGTAATGGGGGAAAAATATGGCTACTTTTGGGGGGGGGGGGGAGGGGGGTGATTTACAAGTCTCGATCTTGAATGCTAGCGCTCAACATGTCACAGTTTCCTTGCTATATGAGAACAAGAGGGTGTTTGTTTCAGTAGTGTATGCAAAATGCAGTTACCTAGAACATCGGGAGCTGTGGGGGTTCTTGCAGTAGGATATTTCGAGTGATGCTCCTTGGTTAGGCAAGCCTAGGTGATTTTAACATCATTCGAAGTGATGACGAGCGGTGAGGAGGAAGGCCTCGTTTGAGACTGGCAATGGAGGAGTTCAATGATTTTATTGAACATTGCGGCCTGTGAAATATGAAGTTGTATGGTAGCAATTTTTCTTGGTGTAATCGCCAGGTGGGCTTGGTTAGAAGCTATTCAAAAGTAGACATATGTCTCATGAACTCAATACCAGTTGAGAATTTACCAATTGCTGTCTTAAGCTGTTTTCTTCGGCATCTTACATTGTATTAATCTCGAAAGTCCCAAAACCTCCTGGCTTTGAGAAGTTTAGACCGATCAGTTTGTGCTCTGTGGTGTATAAGGTTTGCTCAAAAATTCTGGTGAAAAGAATGTCCCCGATACTGAATAGAGTTGTGGCTCCGGAATAGGTTGCTTTCTTTCTAGGGAGGAGTATATTTGAAAACATCACTTTGACCCAAGAAATGGTACATCAGCTGAATAAACAGGTTTGTGGAGGCAATGTGTTTATCAAAGTAGATATGGAGAAGACATATGACAACATTGATTGGGTTTTTTTGTTGCATGTGCTAAAGTGTTTCGGTTTCTCTCCGGGGGTCTATGGCCTAGTCAGGCAGTGCATTACAACCTCTTGGTTTTCTGTAGTCTTGAATAGCATAGCAAAATGCTTTTTCCTAGTGGTCGGGGTTTACGACAGGGAGAACCTTTGTCGTCGTATTTATTTATTTTGGTGGAAGAGATACTATCCACATTGTTGAAAAAGTGTTTTGAGGCAGGGAAGATTGAACCTTTCAACCACCCTGGAGGAGCCCCTTATTTGTTATATGATGTTGTGGTTTTTGCCAATGGAGGCCAATCATCTGTCAAATCTTTCACGATATTCTAATTTTAGCAAATAAAAAACTAAACTGAACTTGAAATATGAATATATAAATATATATATATATATATATTTATATATATAAATATGTATGCGCGTGCGCACAACCATCTATTGTTCCCTTGATAACGTTTAGAGTACTAAAAGTATATTTGGATATGAAGATATCAAGGATATATTTGATCAGGATTTTGAAAACTTTTTTTAGATGTACTGTTTATTAGGTTTTGGGAAGGGAAAAAGAAAATATTGAATAATTTTCTTTTAAACAAGCTTTGTATTAAAGCTTGTAAAAGTGGATAGGTAAAGTTAAGAAGTTGATTAAATATAATTTTTTAAGTGTACTTTTATATTAAAGTCTATAAAAGTTGTATTAATGTTTATATTTGGGTAATGATGGGGTTAAAAGTATAAATAAAAACTTTTTTTAACTTAGTTTTTAAAGATGTATGGTTTGAGCTCCAAAATATTGAAAAAATTTCTCTAATTGAATGAGGATCACGTTTTTTAAAGGTACACTTTATGATTATAAATATTATTTTTGATCTATTCAATTTATTCATAAGAAGCAAGGTGTATTCCTCAAAATTTCTTCTCTCCCATTCTCACTTCCACATTTTGTTTTCATTTTTTATTGTATTTAAATTTCTATCATGTTATTAGAGTCATTGGTTAACACTAGGCTCGAACGCGCTAAAAATTGTTTTTATGATAGTTGCTTAATCATAATTAGGAAAAAGTAGTTGTCAAAGTTTTTTCTCTATCATTCTCTCTCCTCATTTTCTTCTCAATTTCTATTTTATTTAAATTTCTATCAATATATGCATATAATATAACCATATAAATAGTTAAATATACAATATGATTATACACCAATTAACGTTAGTATAGTATATATTATCTAGCATTCTAATTACTTAATACATTAATATTGATAAAAATGTTAATTTTTCTGTCAAGATTATTTTTATAATTAATTGTGTCAACTTTTAATTTTTCATTTTATGATATTTATGAGTTTCATTTTTTTTATAATTTAAATTAATATGGGATTTAAGAACAACAAACTGCAGTTTGTTGAATCTTTTTTTTTCAAGAGTATTTTTTAAGTCCGTTATATTAATTTATAACTTTTGGTTTTACGTTTTTTCTGTTTCCCTATTCTTCATTAGTTTTCCTTCTTAACCTCTTTTTAATTTAATATGGTTATTAATAATTATGTACCTTTTCTTGAGAATTTTTCAGGTGTATTTTTTTTTTCTTTCTAAGGGAAAAATAGGGTACATTGTAATTGCTTGGTAGTTTGGGGCCGGGGTACATTGTGAAAGTTGAAAACTTCGGGAGGGAAATGCAAAATTGCATGACAATTTGAGCGCATGCAATATGTGTATTTCTCTCCATATATATAAATATATATATATATATATATATATAATAATATGCTCAGTATATACTGTAGTATTTTTTGTAGAAGCTCATGTGAAAAACAAAGAACAAAAATAACTCACGACTTAAACACTATCCACATGGATAAGAAATAATAAATATGATTTTGATATGTTGAATTGATCAACCGATCAATGTTGGTGGAGCCGCATGGGGAGTACTAGAGGTGGCCATGGCTCCTTGAGAACTTTATAATTTAATTTCAATATAGTTATAAAAATGTTTTTCCCCTCAAAATGTTTGAAAACAAAAACTCCTGAAATTCCTCAAAAATATGAAAACTCTAGTTCTAGTTTTTAATATTAAAGAAAACTCAACTCTTTATTTTAAATCCAAAAGAATCTAAACAAGAATAGACATGACACTTTAAAGAATTTAAAAATCAATCCCTGATTATTTTTAAAATTTGAAGACATAAGTTTTAGAAAACCCAAAGTTTTAATTACCTGAAAATATGAATTTCAATATGTGTGCATATATAGCTTATTATTATTTTTTAAACTCAAAAGTACTCTTCCATTTTTAATGTTAAGACGTATCTTTTTTAGCCCTTAATGCTTATACTCTTATATCTCCTCCTAATAAATCCCTTCAATTCATTTTCCCCTTCATAACTACAAAACTAATGGAAGAATCTAGACCTCTTCAACACCAAAATAAAAAGATCGAACACTTTGAAAAGTCCCCAAATTAATTAAAAAAAAAAAAGACGACTTCCCCAAAGTATGATCAGCAGCAGTACCTCCTACAAAACCGAATGCCGAACCAATGAATCGGCAGACAGCCCTCGTGGGCTAGGTGGAAGAGATGAGATGAGAGTAAAAGGATTGCCCATAGAAAAAGTAATTCAATTCAATAACAAGAAGCATTTTAAAGCAAAGAAGTAAAACCGCCCCCAACAAAGGTGACCAAATTGAATTAATAATATTGCCTTTTGGTCACGAGATCATCAAGGATTTAAGAAACAATACAGCCCACCGAAAGTTGATGGTGTGCATGCCCGCCGAAAGTTGATGTTGAAAATGCCCGCCGAAAGTGTAAAAGATTATGGGATTGATGATGAGCATGCGCATCGAAAGTGTAAGAGAATATGACGTTGATGATGAATATGCCGGCCGAAAGTATAGAATATATGGGTTTCATAACAATACGAATTAGCTGATCTATAAGATGGATTGACGATGAGCTAGCATGTCTGCCGAAAGTTGAATAATATTCGACCGCCATGTGAACTTCGAATCAAAAGTAATCCCCCGAATGCAATGTTGTTGACAAAAGAACCCCTTTAAGTTTTAACAGTGCCTGCACATGCCTCGCCAAAGACCAGCGAAGATGCATGGATGCGCGCGCGCGCGCACATATACATAAATTTTTATGTCGTACGATAGCCAACGAAAACCATGTCGTAACCGCGGTCCAAGATAAATAAAGCGAAGATATTTACAATCCATGGATCCTTTTATACACATCTTTCTCTCCTCATAATGCGTGGTACGTACATGTACTCAAAAGATAATTTCCAAATGGCCCACGAATGCGAAGGGCTGTCTTCCGATTTTTCGACCACAAAAGCACGGGAAAATACAAAGAGTGCCCATACATTACATGGAGGCTAGCTAGCTTTAACGGGGAAACCACGGAACAATGCAAATTTTGTCAATACTAACCGACAGCTTTAAATTTGCAAATCATAATCATAAGAAAACCCGGAGCTTTAAAACTGATCAAATACATCTCACATCTCGATTATCTACGTACTTTGAAGGATAAGCATAATAAAGAATGAAACTAAAAATAATAATAATATCCAAAACATAAGAATCGTTACTATTACTCAATTGATTAAATAATTTGGGATTATTAATTTTTGGATAAAAATTAAAATAGAAGATGATAAAAGTTTATCGATATATATGTTCGCATAACTTATAATCAGCTTTACGTTTGAGCTTCCCCAATGGCCAGACAAAGAAGTGAAAAAATAGTCCAACAAAATATTAATGCCAAAATCATCCCGATTGCCAGCTGCCAGCTGTATCCCATGATAATTAACATCATACTTTATTAAGAGCACAGCAAAAGGTTTTCCACTTCTTGTACATTACTTGCGTAAAGCATGGCTATAAAATGAAAGTTCATCATCTGATCAATTGCACAGCTGCACAAGTTGGCCATTGTCTACTACATGCTTCACGTGGGCAGACACAAAAATCATGCTTAATCCGCTTATGATCAATTACTTTTAATGTTAAGATGTATCTTTTTTAGCCCTTAATGCTTATTGTCTTATATATATCGCCTCCTAAATCTCTTCAATTCATTTTTTCCCCTTTATAACTACAAAACTTATGGAAGAATCTAGACCTTCTCAACACCAAAATAAAAAGATCGAACACTTCGAAAAGTTCCCAAATTAATTAAAAAGAAAAAAGACAATGTCCCCAAATTAATTAAGTATGATCAGCAGCAGTACCTCCTACAAAGCCGAAGGCCGAACCAATGAATCGGCAGACGGAAGAGATGAGATGAGATCAGTAAAAGGATTGGCCATAGAAAAAGTAATATTCCAATTCAATAGCAAGAAGCATTTTAAAGCGAAAACCGCCCCCAACAAAGGTGATCAAATTGAATTAATAATGTCTTTTGGCCACGAGAGAATCAAGGATTTAAGAAACAATACAACCCGCCGAAAGTTGATGGTGTGCATGCCCGCCGAAAGTTGATGGTGAACATGCCCGCCGAAAGTGTAAAAGATTATGGGATTGATGATGAGCATGCGCATCGAAAGTATAAGAGAATATGAGGTTGATGATGAGTATGCCGGCCGAAAGTATAGAATATATGGGTTTCATAACAATACCAATTAGCTCTATAAGATGGATTGACGATGAGCTAGCATGTCCGCCGAAAGTAAAAATAATATTCGATCGCCATGTGAACTTCGAATCAAAAGTAATCCGCGAATGCAATGTTCATGTTGACAAAAGAACCCTTTGCTCATGCCTCGCCAAGACCAGTGAAGATGCATGGACGCGCGCGCGCATATACATATATTTTTATGTCATACGATAGCCAACGAAAACCATGTCCTAACCGCGGTCCAAGATAAATAAAGCGAAGATATTTACAATCCGTGGATCCTTTTATACACATCTTTCTCTCCTCATAATGCGCGGTACATGCAGTACTCAAAAGATAATTTCCTTTGTAGAAATGGCCCATGAATGCGAAGGGCTGTCTTCCGATTTTTCGACCACAAAAGCAGGGGAAAAAACAAAGAGTACTGCCCATACATTACATGGAGGCTAGCTAGCTTTTAACGGGGAAATCCACAGAACAATGCAAATTTTGCTTTAAATTGCAAATCATAATCATAAGAAAACCCGGAGCTTTAAAACTGATCAAATACATCTCACATCTCGATTATCTACGTACGTACGTTGAAGGATAAGCATAATAAAGAATGAAACTAAAAAATAATAATAATATCCAAAACATAAGAATCGTAATAATTAAGATGTTATACTAGTTTTTAGTTTTCATAGTAAAATATATGAGAAATTTAAAAAAAATAAAAAGTTGATGCAAAATCACAACAAATATAACTGATGATCAGTGTGCCTAGTAGTAGTACTGCATGCTGCATGGTTGGTTGTAAGAGTTGAGAAACTCACTCGCAAGGATTTTTAATTTACTTTATCAATGAGTTTTCCGAACTGGAGTGAGAGATATCCCAACAAAATTAATATAGCCTGTCATGTCAATGGCCGATTTATTTCTTATTTCATTTGATATCTTCCGGCAAATATTCAATATATTAATTTTGTTACTGTTACTCAATTGATTAAATAATTTGAATTATTAATTTTTGGATAAAAATTAAAATAGAAGATGATAAAAGTTTATCAATATATATGTTATACATAACTTATATAGATCATTCTACCGATACGTACGGACTAATAGTTGTAAAGCACTACATAAATTAAAGAATCACATAGATCACGCATGCACTATAAAATAAAATAAGCTGGAATAAAGCCACAATCGACTAATCGAACAAAATAATGTGAAATCTAAGCAGCTTTACGTATGAGCTTCCCCGATGGCAAGGCTCCAGCGACAAAGAAGTCAAAAAGTTGCCCAACAAAATATTAATGCCAAAATGAATCCGATTGCCAGCCAGCTGTATCTCATGTTCATTAACATCATACTTTATTAAGAGCACAGCAAAAGGTTTTCCACTTTTTGTTCATTACTTGCGTAAAGCATGGCTATAAAATGGAAGTTCATCCTCTCAATGGCACAGCTGCACAAGTTGGCCATCGTCTACTACATGCTTCACGTGGGCAGACACAAAATCATGCTTAATCCGCTTATGCCCCACAAGCATGAATGCTTGTCCTTGCGGTCTGCAGAATAAATACCCGTCGTGGGTCCTCACAAGTGGCTGGCTCGTCCGCTACGCTCACTGATCGAATAAGCTGGCATATATATATTTGTAATACCTTGCGTTCCTTGTGCCGCCCTTGTCATCAAAATATCATTTCTGATCCATCGATCTACACCAATTCCGGCCACATGCTCTTATATATATCTACCTCTAGCTTCAACAACCAACCACAGAACCGTACTCGTGCGCATGCGTCAGTAGGAATTAGGGTCCTCCTCTAAACCCAGAACCAGTCATGAACGCTAGCTACCTCCTGCATATTATATATACTTCCCTCTGTGCACAATCTAGCTAGTGAATTCAGGGAAAGCACGGAAACGGAACAGGCCAGGGCAGTACCCTTGGGGGGCGATGGCCCCAGGGACGTAAGTCCTCGTTGTCTTCATCTAGGTAGTTCCCCTAGTGTTGCCCCCAACGGCCATGGCCATGGGTGGCTATATATAGGTTGTGGCTCGATCACATAATAG
The DNA here is from genome assembly GCA_029856935.1 of Cyclocarya paliurus. Classification (NCBI taxonomy): domain Eukaryota; kingdom Viridiplantae; phylum Streptophyta; class Magnoliopsida; order Fagales; family Juglandaceae; genus Cyclocarya; species Cyclocarya paliurus. The sequence goes on along the minus strand of CM056946.1, from coordinate 2,735,479 downwards.
AGATATTAATACATGCACTATATACACTATCGGTTATCAATATGATCTTCGATCCTTCAGTCCCAAAGTACTTATCGGGTCATTCCGTTAGGGATGAAACGGTTCAAATCTCACACTTTTAATTGGGATGGGATGGACTGATGATCTGATATTATTTATAATGTTTTTAAGAAAATGTCCGAGCCATACTTGGACCGTACTTCAAAATAATTGGTCAATAATATATATAATTTGAGTCAGCATTATAGATTATAAAGAGTAAGAAGTTTTTCCTCTAAAATTTCAGTAACACCACCAACAGTACTCAGTCATCAATACATGATATCATAAACTCTGTGTTTTTTTTTTTTTAATTTTCCTTTCAAAACAGGAGGGCCTCGTTTGAATTCACAAGTCTCTTTGACTCATCTTAACTCATCTCATATTCATCATTATAACTTTTTTAAATTTTCACATAAAATATAATAATTTTTTTTTTCAAATCCCAAAACAACTTTCTTAAATTTCTACACAAAATATAATAAACAATTTAACTTTTTCATTTTATCTTTACAATTTTTTCAAATTTCTAAATAAACTATAATAAATAATTCAACTTTTTTAAATTTTAAAATAATAATAACATTAAAAAATAATATTTTAAAATTATTTTATTCTACTATTCACAAACTATCTCAACTCATCTGTGAAACCAATCGACACCAATAGGCCGTAGATACATTACAGAGCTTGCACGAGAGAACTATCGTTGTCTAATGAATTAGCTATTAACTTTTTAATAAAAAAAAGTTAGAAATGAATAAATAATGACACTAATTTACCATATTGAAATAAAGATAAAATAGGAATATAGTATATCAAAATATAATATTTTGGTTGTGACGCTTGGATTTATCTCTACGCGGGCTTAATAATTTGCAACTAAATTAATTATACATTCTCCTTTTTCTTGTACGCACATGAAAGAAATTATCGATATTCCTAAACAATACAAGACGTACGCCTGGCCAAATTAAGTTTGATCAAACACCAAATTATATATACGTATATAAATTAAAGCCACTCACCACTTAGAACTTATTAGGAAAATACAAGCTAGGCCAGCGTGCGCGCGCGCAGTAAGGACACCTTGACTCAAATATCTCCCAACACAACAAGAAAATAGATATTTTTCAGCGATTTTTAAATTGCCGCACAAAAAATCGCTACAAATAATATCCATTTCCGGCAATTTCAGATTCACTGCTTAATTCTGTCACGAATTCGGAAAATGTAAGAGAGAATTTACTGTTAAGTTTTTTACGGCGACTTTTAGATCTGTTGCAGCAATTGTTTTCGCCGCAAAAGGTATATGTAACTGTAGTGGCATTATTTCAGTTGAATATAAAAAATCGCCACAATAAAAGTTTTTTGCCACGAAAAGTATGGCCGCAATAGTTATCATGCGACAATTAATGTTTATTAACGGCGATATGTGTAGCGCTGGAAATAGGCTTTTACAAATATTTGCGACACTGTAGACAAGACTATTTGCGGCAAAGTTTTGTCGCTGGAAATAATCTATACCAAGACTTTTTGATTCACTGTAAAAGAGATTGATACATTTGCGGCGACGTTTTGCGATATTGCGGCGATATGTGGTCGCCGCAAAAATCTAATAAAATTTAAATTCTTCTGCTTGTTTTTCCTTGGTCATTTCCCTCCCCCCTCTCTCTCCCCATTCCCTCTTCTCCCTCGAGCCTTCGCTGCGCACAACCCTTGCTGCCAGCGCAGCCCGTCGCCAACGACCCCACCACTCCATTGCGACCTCACCTCGACAGTCACCCCCTCCTTCTCCCCCAGTCCGTCGCTAATGAAGGTTGCGCATTTCCTCCACAAATCTCACAAGAAAATCGCGGTTTGGGTATTTTTTACAAACTGATTTGTGATTTGGATTTTGCCGTGTGTTTTGTTTTACATGGGTTTCGATGAACACTCTGTTTCGATTTACATGGGTTTTGAATTACACTTTGCTTTGATGTGAAATTTATTCTTTTATTGAGTTGGGTTTTCTTTTGTTGACTATATTTTACCCACCAGAGCTTGGAGAGGCAATTTGTTTGGAAGGGCAGTTTTAAAACAGTAGTTGGATGGTGCGAATAACAACATCGATTTTTGTAGGAATATTTTAATTTCTTGGAAAATTGGGTTTCTGGTGCTATCGGTTTCTTTGTTTTGTTTGCAGGAAGATTTTTTTATTCTGGTACTATCGATTTCTTCTGACTCTTCAGAATTGTTTCTATTTTCTTTTGGGATTGTGAAGAAACGACAGTTTTTAAGGGTAGTTGTTGGATGTGATTTGGAATCTAGGAGCTCAAGTTTCTTCTGGCTTTTCAATTTAGTTTCTGTTCATGTTAAATTTGTATCATATTGATGTACTTTTCTGAGTTTATTTGATGCTTATCAATGGAGGAATGTTAAGTGAGGGATGCTGAATGAGGAGGTTGGCTACCCAAGGAGAAGAGAAGAGAAGAGAAGAAACGATTTTTTTTTTCAGGGGAGGGGGTTCTATTCGAGTGAGGGATTTAAGTGAGGGATTTTTTTTGGGCCTTGTTGGTCATTTTTCGAGATGAAGTAAATCTAATACGAGAAATGTTTGTTTCTTCATATGGTTGATACAAGATTTGGTTCTGCTCATTTTATCACAATATAGTTTTACAATGCTCATCAAATTATTCTAATTGACTCTTCAACAACCTGTCTAGTAATGCTTTATGTTTTTACTGGTTTGGAAATCCTGGTTTTTTAGTCTAGTGATGCTTTATGTTTTTGCTTAATCTATATATATGTAGATTGGTGGCTAAAAGTCCTATGGATAATTATCTCTTGCTCAAGGAACCCTCTGCATTCTCTTGGATGCCCTAGGATCTAAAGTTTTTGTTCTAACCAGAAAAAAAGAGATGAAACTAGAGTAAAAGGATTGAACAGATAGTCTTTCATATTAGGTTTAGTAATCAATTAGATGAACCCTGTACTTCTATCAACCTACCCTGTATTTAATTAATCAGAAAATGATCAACAGAATTTAATATAAATTAAAGCGACAAACGGTTGCTTTTACCCTATTCTGTAGTATCATCCAGTTGTGATAAAATAGCACATTCTCACTCATAGTGATTGGAAGTGGTGGCATGTTGTCTGTTTTGAGAGAGAGAGAGAGAAAGAGGGAGACGAAACGATCAGGTTTTATTAAAAAATAGGTGTTTGTATCCATGTCTAGGGATGGATATTTATGTATTATTGTATGCATGCATTTACTTGTATGCTAAATTATTGTTCTTTCCTCATATGGTTTACTTACTAATCAGGTGGGGATCTCTTCTGGGGTAGTAGCTAATGCCGCACTGAAGGTTGGAAAGAGACCTGAGAATGCAGGGAAGCTCATTGCGGTATGTCCCTTTTTTCTAAATGTAATCCATCTTTAGTGAGCTGCAGCATTAGAAAGAAGAAATGAGCCCACTGTGGAAAATTGTAACATCACTTGGGCAATAAAAACCCACTTACATGGAATCCATAAGTTTGCTAGTAGTAGGTAACAAGGCATAATAGTGGAACCCTAGGCATACTAGTGGAACCCTTGAATAAAACTTTTTGAGAAAACAGAGATTGTCCTAAATGATTAATTGCTATTGAACCTTGTCTAACAACATAAGCTATACATGGTCTCCCTTTTTTGGTTACTTCTTTATTTATTTTTGAATTTGGTGGGGGAGGTGGGGATAATGCTCCTATGGTTAGAAAATTGTTGTGAGCTCTTTGATTAATTTCAAGTATAAAGCTAAATCGTAGTTTCCATCCAACATTCTTGCAAGACAGGTTGATCCCTTGTTAATAATATACACACTAGCTAGTGCATGTGCTGGAAGGGTATTGTAGCTAACTTGTCATGGACTAGGTATGTGTGACTATTTGTCCTTTGTCAAAACTCTTGTGCTGATAAATATTTGGAGTGCATTTGTCAAATACATGATCCGGACACAAATGATGAGAGTGCTCTGATCTATGCTTTGAGAAACATGAAGTTTCAGTGAAGCATGCCATCAAGCAGGATCTTGAATCGTTTAATAATATCTAAATAGGTTCATTTACATTATCAAGAAGATCAGAGTGAAATTGCTATTGTCTCTTTCTTCATCAAAGATGTATGTACTGTACAGTTGATTGTACTCAGTTATGTTAGCCACCTTTCTGCATTTATAAATATTTTTACTCATACCTTGTAAGATTGAAGCATACAAAAAGTAGGTTCTAGATAGGAGGAGGAGGAAGTTCTCAATATGTGAAGAAAGGCTAAGCATAAAAGCAACTATTAGCAACACCCATGGAAATCCCATCAAACTGTTTTTTTTTAAAGTGTCATCACTTAGATGAATATATGTTGGTTAAAGATACATGTTATATTTGGATGAGTGGTTGTTAAATTTGCTGTTGTACTTATTGGCACCATCCTAACTACTCTAAAGTCCTTTGGGCATGTTATTTCCATCTGTTTTACCTTCCAGCCTCCCATTCCATTACTTATTCTTCTTTTCTTAGCACTTAAAGTTTCTCCTGAAGATTCTATTGGCACTGCTGCTTTTCTGTCTTCACATTTCTTTTATTGTAAAATTTTCCTAGTGAGCGCTTGCTACTAGTGAATGAGATGCTTGGTTCTAGTGATGAAAATGAGTCGCTTCAGATTTGCCCTTGCTCCTGGCCTTTAAAGTACAGACTTCTGGATTTTACCGTGTCTTTTTTGTGTCATGTGATTAAATTTTTTTTATGAAACTCAAGGAACTTTCTGTCGTGGCCATCTGGGATACAAATGCATGTAAGCATGCATTTGTGTCATTAATGTACTTGGGTTGGTTCTTTGTGGACACTGACTCAATTGGCTTAGCAAGCAGGTCTTGTCAACAAGGCTAAGGAGCCGCTATACTGTTATATATATCTATCAACAGGTCTTGTTTAATCCTGACACCTAGTGACCACTTTTTCCTTATATATAATCTAAGAAAATACATTGCTTAATCCTGAGAAAAACTATAGATGCATTAAGTAGTACTTAACAGCTTTATTTTGACTTGGTACTTTGTTTTTGGGTTTGCATGCAGAATTCCTTTCAGTTGGCATTTTTTGCATGGTCTTGGGTAAGGATCCTTGAGTACTTTGTTGTTATTTTCTATGTACCCTTCGTGTTATTAAGTAAAGTGAATTAAATCCTAGCTGATCTACTAACTTTGCTTCAAATTAATTAATTAGTAAAGCTGTGAAACTTTTCTAAATAGTGTAGTTTATGCAAATAAGCACTATTGGAAAAGACCTGATTTCTTTACCTCTTGCATTACAGGACCTTCATATTAGTATATGTACATATATTATATGTAAGGGTCTCTAATATAAAGTTTAGCTTGGGTATAGTTCATCTCTGTATTTGTGCTTCTTCTTTTTTTTCTTTTTTTCTTTCTTATTTTCTGGAAAACTATTTTGTGGCAAGCAAAATTCACCGCAATTAATTTTTGCATCGATTTCAATTATTTGTGGCGATACTTACTCGCCGCAAATACTTTTTTGGGGCAAACAGAACTGCTGGAAATATATAATGGCAACGATAATTGAAATTTGCTGGGAAAATATTGGCTCATTTATGACGATTTCCTAACCTTTTGCGATGATTTATATCGTTGCAATTGGCTTTTACCAACGATTTAGGAGTAAATAAAAAGGTTATTTGCGTCGATTTTTTGGCCAATTGCAACGAACAAAAATCGCCGGAAAGCTTACTTTTTGCGGCATTTTTGGCTATTGCTGAAATTGATCAGAAATATCACTTTAATTTCGTCGAACTAGCAGCGAATTAGAAATCGCCAAAAATAATCAATTGCAGCGATTATTAGGAGTATTTGTGATGTTTTTGAGCACTGGAAAAAGTCTAATTTCTTGTAGTGAGAGTACTAAATAATATTAATCATTAATAATGTCGTTGCAAATGGATCATGCGATGTAGCAAGCCGTAAAGTCCTTGCTCGATCTAATGTATATTTTTTTTATAAAGCCTTTGTTGTGTTATTAGGATGTCTTAGACATTTTGATGCATGGGTTTGGCTTTTCTTGATTATAATATTGTAGCCCTCACTTGTTGTAACTACAGTTTTCCTGTCACAAGTGAGGGTTTATCAATAAAATTGAGGTACCTTCCTCTTTAAAAAAAAAAAGATCTAATGTATTTTCCTCCATTAATGTGCAAACAGGCGTTGTTGCAATATATCAATCTATTTGATATCAAACATTATATAATCCATTTGATCATATTCTCCAATTTAGTTGCAATTAAGTTCCTCGTGAATATCTCATGATCTCTTGCACAAAAAATGTTAAGAAACAGAATGTGGGAAATATTTCTCCCGTTTATTCATTGATTTCATACATGTATATAAGCTTGAGTGAAATAATGTATGCATGGAAAGAAAAAAGATTTGTTGTACAAAGAATGTGTAATGGCTAATTAGCTAAAATCATGGGATTGCTGGAATTGTGGAATCTTGCAGGGATGAGGGACCTTTGATTTGGTAATACTCCCCCTCAAGTTGGCGCATGAAGATCTGTAATGCCCAACTTGTGAGATAGATGATGAAAAAGATCACTACCTAAAGCTTTGGTGAAGATGTCGGTGAGTTGCTCGGAAGAGGGTAAGTGAGAGATGGTGAGAAGACCAAAGCGGAGTTTGTCACGAACAATATGGCAATCGATTTCAATATGTTTGGTGCATACATGGAAGACAGGGTTGTGAGCAATGTAGAGAGCAGATTGGTTGTTGCGGTAGAGAGTCATGAGACCTTTGTGTGAGATGCCGAGATCATGAAGAAGTTGTTGCAACCATATTAATTTACATGTGGTGACAGCCATGGCGCGGTATTCGGCTTCAGTAGAGGAACGGGCGACTGTAGTCTGTTTCTTGATGTACCATGAAATAGGACTAGAGCCAAGAGTGATAAAAAAAAAACTAGTGGTAGAGCATCGGGTGGTGGGGCAACTAGCCCAATCAGAATCTATGTAGGCGCAAACATGAAGATCATTTGAAGAGGAGAAAAAAATGTCTTGGCCTGGAGTGCCTTTGATTTAGTGGAGAACACACTGTCATGTGAGAAATTCTAAGAGCATGCATGAATTGGCTGAGGATGTTGACAGCAAAGACAATATCAGGGCAAGTGATGGCGAGATAAATGAGTTATCCAACTAACCGTTGGCAGGGAGCAGGGTCAGGAAGTAAATCCCCATCTGTGTCATTGAGCTTCAAGTTGACAACCAAGCTAACCATTATCGGCAAGAATATGCAGAACATATTTGCACTGAGTGAGAAAAATGCCTGAAGATGAACGAGCGACTTTAAGACCAAGGAAATATTTGAAAGGTCCAAGGTCCATGGTTTTGAACTGAGAGGAAATAATAGTCTTAAAGAAAGTGACTTGAGAGAGATCATTACCGATGACCAAGATGTCATCGACATATACCAAGATAATAGTGAGACTAGTAGCAGTAAGCAAGGTAAATAGAGAGTGATCGGCCTGAGATTGACCAAAACCTGCATTAAGAAGAACAAATGTTAATTTAAAAAATCAATTTCAAGAAGTTTGCTTAAGGCCATAGAGGAATTTTTGGAGGTGACAAACACGTGTCTCCACCTTAATACAGTAGCCTAGTGGGGGTTTTTAATTGCTCAAAACGGTACTGAAGTTTAAATATTTTAGAGGCTCCAATTATATATAATACTAATTAGTTTTTTATCAGAGTATGAGTTTGCGTGTGATTTAAATCTAAGTGTCCGTTTGGACACAATTATTTTTAGATTTTCTTATACTATTTTACTACTATTTACTAACTATTTCACTACTATTTACAGATATTTTGTGATATTCTTAGTATGCAAACGAGCTATTCTTTACAAATAGTATGGGTTCGACACCAAACAAGAAGATTCTAATTAAGTCAATGTTTTTTTATAATAATAATAATAATAATTAAGTTAATATATTCTAATAAGAAATAGAGAAACAAATTAACAACGTACTAAAATCAGCAAGAAAAGATATGCAATTCTCAACTGGTCAAATATCTAATTTTTCTCCTTCGAAGTAAAAACTAGGTGTGAATTTTCATATATATTAAACAAAAAGCCTAGCTGTTGTTGATTTCATATCGATGAATATATATTTATGCAAGAAACACGACACGAGGAGTAGATCAGGACCGATTAACCCAACGGTAGCAGGGTTGCGTTCCTCGTGATCTTTTCTATGTCCTTATCCAATTCCATCTCGATTCCAATTTTTTGAGGTTTTATTGAAAGAAACATAGCCTAGTCTTTCGTTTGTTTTTTAAGGTTCTAATTTAACTATGAACTCGGTTATTGTTAGTCTGATGATCTGTTCTCAGTTACTGATGATCAAGAGGAGAAGCTTGTTTTGTGTTTAGGGGCCTACCTATCCCTTTTGCTTTTGCGCTTTATTGTGTACGTATCCCAAATTAGCGCCTGTATCAATACCATTATTACCTACATGACCAAGGAAAAATAATGAAAGCTTTTTGTGCGTGACCATCTTTTGTAAGCTATATATATATGGGTTCATGCCTGCATTATTTCCCTTGATCCGTTAAACTCAGTAACAAATTTTTATATATGTAAACGTAAAAATAGGACTTTAATTAATGGACATATAAAAAAATAAAAAAAAAAATTGCAGTTGGCTTGGACAGTGCCCATGGTTTTGAGTGTTGACCAGCTGTCTAAAAAAGAGGACAAAACTAGATGGCAATCTAGCATTTTCTTCTGCAGTTTAAACTTTTAATAAGGATATAGAATAAGAGTATTAATGTTGCTATATATGTCCTTTTAAGTTATATGGCTCATTTTGTGTCATTGGCTGTTGATGACACGTGGCTTATTAAAAAATTGAAAAAGACAAACATAAAAGATAGAGAAAATTTAGAATTTTAGCTTTCATGATCTTTTTGTATTTTCAAGTGCCATTTTATTTTGAATATATATTTTTTAATTTCTTAACAAGTCACGGGGCACTATTAATGTGGTGCCATATCAATAAAGCAAAATGAGCAGTAAATTAGGGAGTATAATAGCATTACTCATCGAATAAATAAGATAAATTTAGAGTACATAAGTTTTATAATTTATATAATCGGGAAAGATACTAATGTAATCCGTAGCATATGACATATCGTAGTGCACTAGTATATACGTCACTTTAATATATAGGATTGCAATAAATATGATAAATTAGGATTTCATTAATGTAAAATGCATGGGAGCGCGCAACACCTATAATCAAGTATTTTTTGTCGTCAATATTTATGTGTACGAGAACAAAATTTATTTATAGACACACAAAGGTGATTGTATATCATATGAAAAGGTTCATATGCAATGCAAATGACAATACGTACGGTTTATATATAGAAAATTCACAAACTGATGATGTTGATTCACATGATACGTTAGATTACGTTAGTAGTAATTAATTTACAATCTAAATATCATATTAAACCATATATACACATCACCTTATAAATTTACTTTTCTAAAATTTCATAAGCACTGGCCAAAGAGAGCAACTATGCGTTGGTCTTTCAAAGACAACTAAAGAGGTGAAACGTAACTCAAGAATATCACTAGCCATGGATATTACCGTCTTACCATATATCAATGGCATAAAGAGTCGTTTGACGAGAATTCTCGTTAACCGAGATTCCTATTATAGCATACTTATTATTATCCATCTTGAATGCAAGAACTCTTGAAGTTCATCTTTCAAACAGAAATACAAATCTTGAATTTCCTTTTCGGGAGACGGAATTAAGAAGATTTGTTCGCATAACCATTTCAGCGTTAAGGAAAAGTATGTATATACATACGTGCACATGACTAGATGACCGACAAAAATGACAGGACTGATACTGTGCATATAAACATAAAAATGTTGATCATGCAATGATGTGAGGGCCAATTTATATATTTATGTTCAAACAAAATTGGAGCAAAGCACCAACGCGATCTTTCTGATCCTATAAATAGATGTTACTTCGACCGTCTATAACGTGAAGTTTGCAAAAATGCTTCAAGTAGACGGAGTAACGATAGTCGTTCTTTTAATCCTCATGCCCACCATCATGCACGCATATGACTCCCCATTTCTGCCGGCTAAGCTGGGCTTCCTTATCCCCGCTTCGAGAACCAGTACTAGTATTCACGGCGCCGCTGTGGTTCACAATTACAATAACATTGCTGGCGCTCCTTCGCGACGCTTGCTCAAAAAGGCTCCTGTACCTGATCCCTCTGCTCCAAACCGGGACAAGCTAATCCCAGCCGGTCATCCGCGACGCTCTCTGGTGAAGGGTCCCGTACCTCCCCCTGTTCCCAACCCGGTCAAGCCCAGACATCCGCGACGCTTGCTGATCATGGTGGCTCCCGCAACTCCCTCTGCACCCAACCCGGGCGCACAAATCCATGGTGATCATCCTCGACCCTTGCTGAAGGAGGCTCCTGCACCTCCTTCGCCACCCAACCTGCGCACACACGTCGACCCCTGCTTCAACTACCAGTACTACTCAAAGTGCCCTGTGCATGGGTGACAAGGAGCCTCCTCAACGAAGAAGGCTCTCGTTCCTCCATCTGTATGCACTCAATCTGTGCTCTTAATTATACCCTCTTCTGTACTGGGTGAAATCGCCGAACCTAGAGTACTAATGGTTTGATGTGAATAAAGCATCTGCAGCTACCAGTTATTAGCACTATTGGTTATAACTAGTTGAATGAAGAGATCAAGGACACGCTGATCCTATTCTCAGGAAATTGTTGAGCTGTGCGTACGTATAAATTATTAGACCACTTGTGGATGTTCAAGGTTATTTAATTATCTAGCTATACTTTCTGTCTTTTTACTTGATTAACTTGGGGCTTAGGTGCTCAAAGAACTAGGGTTTTGTGGCTTCGTCTTGTCTGATCCAAAAAGAACCGAAAACTAGAAGAGCACAAATTCACAATATTGGATTAGATCTTCTCCATAGACAAGCACGGAAGCATCAAATGTTTCAACTCCGACATCTGTTTGTAGTTGGCAAACTACGTTTTTGGAGAAAGCAGTTGCGCAAGAACAAGAATTGCATCTGCTTTATCACATATACATGTTACGCCAGGCTCTCTAATCATTTTAATTCTTACGCATTTTCCGCTGGTTCACAATCTTTTCTTACTTGTCAAACCAAAATCACTTCTCAAACAAATCCTAATCATTAATCTAATATTTAATTCAGATTCACTGCATGTAAAGCACAAAGATCCCAACCTCAAAATCTTAACACATTCATCTATCACGAACGGTATCACTCAAATCTAGTCAGTGATAGTCGGCAACGAATCAATCATGCATGGGGTAATGAAATTATGTTCTTGTACAGAAGAAAATAAATTTAATCATTCAACATATAATTTAATTAAAAGAATTAATTTTATAAAAATTGAATCAAAAAGTACAAGAATCAATTTTTATAAAATTGAATTTATTTTTAATTAAATTATATGATTACGGTTGATTAAATTTATTTTTTTTAAAATTTTACAAGAAGATTATGTTTTAAAATTTTTAATCTAAATTTGAATAAAAATAATAATTAAATAGTAAAACAGTGATAAAAAAAAAAAAGAAGATATAAGTATATTTTGTGCAAAGATCGGACTTGCGCAGTGTCAGCCTGCAAGACTATGGACGAGATCGAAGAAAGGCGGTGCATGCAACATCGGAATATGTCCCGTTATATATATATATATATATATATATATATATATATATATATATATATATATCCGCACTAGTACTCTACTGAACAGTTTTGACTTGCATTTTAGCAGACACAAACAAAACCCAGTAATCCATCCAGCAGGCAACAGGAAAAAAAATTACAACTAATCATAGCTTCAACTTTTTTCCCTTTTTTTTTTTTTTTTAATAAGAGAGTACGTACTGGCCAACTCCAAATTTATTAATAAGCATTCACTTATAGGACATGAGGAATACATTTTATAAAAAAGATTTTGGAGTTACAAAATTTTCAAAATAAGAACGCTTGAAAAATTGGGAATACGTACAAACAATATATCCCTTACTCAACAAAACTATATATATATATAAGTACTATATATATGGCCAATTATAGGAAGATTATCTGTTACGCAGTCTAACAAAGAAGATGCAATTCATAATTCACTACAAAAAAATGCATTTAGAACAGATTATTTACGACGATAATAATCATTTTGGATAAAAATAGATTTATTTTAATAGTAAACAATCATTTTTATAAGAAATAGCTGAAAATAAATAAGTAGTTTTATTGTAATGATTATGGCCAAAATACATGATATAATTCCATGGCGTTTAGTACTGATCATATTGATTAGATATTTAAAATAGATTTTAAAACTACGAAAATTACCTTTACGTGAGTCTGGAGAGATTTGAATCGCGCGGACGTACATGAATGTTGAACTTCCTTAAAAATATTGATTTTCCCTTTTCTAGATACCAAGATTAATCGTCCTTGTATTGATTGATTACCCCATTACATTAAAAAAAATAAAGCTACTAACGCTTTCAGGTTCTTTTGTCTGTTTGTCTGACTCAAAAGGTCAGACTATTATTGTAGAAACTAATTCATGCAACTTATTTTAAGAAATTATTATATATCCTTTGAGCATGTGAGAAGCAGTACACGTTCTTTTAATGAGGGAATATATGACGCTTTTTTAATAGAGAGAGAGAGAGAGAGAGTTTATTAAATGGTTTGTGATCAGTAGAGTTTGCATGTTTAATTTATATCCCGTGAGCGTGCTTTAGAGATCCATATGCTTTTCATGATTAGGAAACGGAAAAAATCTTTGTCCGCATGCAACTGATGAAAAGTGGTTAATTCGCTCAAAGGCTCATGAAAGCCCCACCATTTAGAATGGTTGGAAACCACAGCAAGTATCTAATTATAAAGTAAAAGAGGACCGTACTTCTTTGCTGTTGGCTCCTCAAGCCGGGGAAGGTTATGTAGATTGATTAACATAATATTCTTTTTTTCACACCCAGACCACTTCACCTTTTTTTTTTCACTTTATTCTAAGGGTACGTGTGGAAACAAGAATATAATAATTATTTACATATATTCATATCCTCGAAATGGTAAAAACTAAAAGTTGTCTTTCATATCGTACTCTATTTATACATAAATATATATATATTTATATTTATATCATGATGATCCACTTTCTGTGATCTAGATTTAGCACACATCCCAAGTACGTCGAGCGTACATACAGCTTGTAGCCATTCCTTGCCAAAAAATTTGGTAAATATGTGATCAATGATTTAGATGCCCGAGGCTAATTATGCTCATGTACTTATGGAATATTGCAACATAAGTGTGGTAGAATTAAAGTTACAGATGCAACATAGAACTAAAGTAATTAGTTAATTTAAGAAAACCATGCATTCAGAATTTAGAAATTTTGACCACTCTTGGGAGTTTAAGTTGATTTACTTATTCCAGCTTGTACCTATCTGGACTTATTAACAAATTAATTAGAGTGTACACGTACGTTGTTGAGATATTCATGGGGACAACTTTGATGTCGCGTGTGCTAGCTAGCTATCACGGTATTCTTTGTCCGGCCCTTTAATTTGTTACACGTACGTTAGAATCAACGAGCTAGCTAGTAGTGTATGTCGTATGGGTGCATTTCATTATAAATACAGAAACATGCATGGTATCAACTACTCTAAATTCTAATAAAATCTCTTTCTTGTTGGGGTAATCAAAATCTAATCACTTAGCACTTTAAGTATAACATAATCACCCCGCGGCCAATATCAATTAACATATCAATTGATATATAGGTACTGATTCATATGACCGCGCTTTAACTTTAAGTACCTATCTTGTTGGGATGTGTTGAACTTATGGCAAAGGCTGTGAAACAAGCGTACCAATCATTTGAAAGAAAACCTCAATGGAGGCAGAGCCTCTTTTCATTCATATATTTCCTCACTATTTACATTGTATTTCAAACCTCTATTTATACAGGTATACCAACGATGAGAATCTGATTACATTTGATCCTACGGTCTACAATCACTCAGTTTTTTACATGAGAGTCTTCTAGACGCAGGACAGGTGTCATCCGCTTGGAAGATGCTTTCTGAATTCTGTTATGATTTTTCAGTGCTGTTTTGCTAGTGCAATCGTGCTCGTGGTTGCACTCTATTGCAGTGACTTCCGTATGAGAGTTAGGTGCCTCAATAGGATGCAACCATATGAACTGTTTCATTGCACTGCACATGACAGTACTTTCCAATAATATATAGTACATATATATATATATATATATATATATATATATATTATAGGTATCTAGACCTTTAAGCACCAATTGTACCATAAAATGATAAGTGCCAACAAAGCCATGCATGCATGTACCTGCGGATAGACCTGCTGCTAAGGATCGAACAAAATTAAGATAGCAGCCACAGACCAATGTAATTAATGGCCAACTAAATGCATACAAAATTATCGCCTTTAAATAGTAGTGTATATATTTTGCTTTTGCTCTGGATGACATGATGCAAGTAAAATTAAGATACATCGAAAATGACGAGACTAGCTAGTAAATTAAGTCGGTGCGGTCTGATTAAGTTCATGACATGACTTGGTGCAAAATGCTCTCTCTCATATTGTTTGAAGGGCGGGTATACTCTTAATTAATTCTATAACATGACATAATGAAATTAAAATATAATAGAAGTTGAGATGCAAAAGAGAAGAAAGACAATGAGGATAGGGAAACTTTAAAGATTATATTGTATTCACATTATTCTCAATGAATTGAATAAAGCATAGACCCATGTATTTATAGAAAAACTACAAAATCACAAGATTAGATAAATTTCAAGATAATATGAAATTCAGATATCTTGATCAAGATAACAACCAAATCAAGTCTTGATTTGAGTTGGTTGAAAAGAAGATGGAAAAAAGAGAAGGGGGAGAGAGACTTTGAAGGCTACATCTTTAATGTTATTTTCAGTTGTTATTGAATACATAACATATGTCCATATTTATAGATGAATGAGACCAAAGAAATAATGAAAATACCATAAATGAACGATACTAATTAATTTACACAATGAACTAAATATGATAGAGAATATGTCATGTTACCATATATATGCTAGAATATAATTATAAATATATTCTCTTATAAGTATGGTAATATTCTACCATCCCCCTCTCAAACTCAAGATGATGATGAAGACACTATCTAGAGTTTGAAAATAAGATCACGTGGCCGACTAGGTGGATGAGACTTGGGGATCTGACTGATAACCCAACAGAAGGAGTCTTTGTTGCAAGTGGCGTAAATGGAGGGCAGGAAGAAAACTTTAGGCAGTGTATGGGGTGCGTGGCTTGCCAAAATTGAATAATTTTCACACCAAAAAACCTAGCATATTACAAAGAAGCTGTAACAACCTGTTCCAAAATTATAAGAAATGGGTTATGGATAATTTTATTGGGCCTCAAGTAGGTTTAATGAGTCATATTAGGTAAGCCCACGAATTATTATTTATTGAGGTTGGCTAGAGACTTTTAGATAGGCTCATAGATCCAAAAGTATACCTTAAGGCTTGTTAAGGTTTAGTGGGTGGTTTTGAATAGGCTACCGGGCCAAAATATATTTTGATGGGTTAATAGATTTTATTGGACTCAATAATTGGATCAAAGTCCATTAAAATTTATGGACTAAGTGTGCCCCTTTTTAATTGGTATTATGCCCGAGAAATTATTTTTAAAGCTCAAAAGTATTTATTGGACAAGTTTGGCTCGTTTTGGAATTTAAGTTCGACCTATTAGGGTTTTCAAGTAACTTGACAGATGAAATTATAGGCAAGCCCTATAATATGGTTGGACCCATTAAATAGGCCAACCCTTTTGTTAGATTCCAAATAAGAATCCAGGAGAAAAACCCATGACCCAGTTTACACTCAAACTCTAAATCGACCCAAGATTGAAAACCCATGGAAAGCCCAAATCAGGTTGCACTAAGCCTCTAAGCCACTTTTTTAAAAGCCCATGCACGGTATCATTTTTCTCGCAAACCTAAGGCGGCCATGTGTGTGTGTGTATGTGTGTGTGTGTGTGTTCTAAAACCTCTATTCTGACCTCTATTGTAAAATGGTGGCCTTTGTTCTGAGTGCAATCACTTTGGTGACAAAGTGAATATTTATGTTTTACCTGGCCATCTATAGAATGCACAACCCTACCAAAGAATAAAGTTGACTTATGTTTTGAGTGCAAGTACTTTGGTGACAAAGTAATTTATGTTCTACTTGGCTATTTGCAGAATGCAAAACCCTGCAACGGGGTAAACATTATTTTGAGTGCAATCACTTTACTTACAAAGTGATTTATGTTCTGCTTAGCTATGCACAAAATGCACAACATGTCCATGAGGGTAAACATGGTCTTTGTTTTGAGTACAATCACTTTGGTGACACAGTGATTCATATTTTGCTTGGTTATCCGTAGAATGCACAATTCGGGGCAAACATGGCCTCTATTTTTGTTTCTGATGTTGGTTTAGTTATGATTGTGCCTAAGGTATAATTTTATATATATTATTATTGTATTTAAATGCTTTTCAAAATACCATTGTCATATCTTTGAGAAATTTTTGTTTTTACATTTTGTAACTCGTTTATATTTATATACTAGTATAGGTTCGTTGCTTACGGAGTCGGTGGACTCATCCTTTATCCACCATTTATTTTTCAAATACCTGATAGTTGTGATAGATAACACATGATAGGATTATAAGAGACATGTGAGATAAGTGTCAGGTGGCATAAATGGATTCATCTGTTTTAAGAGAGATTTTGCTAGCGTTTAGTTTATTCTTTTTGGAAGAATTCTTGTGACATTTGATTTTGGAGTATTTTTGTATCTATGTTTTATATTTTTTGGATTTCAAATTAAAAGGTTTCACCGTTGGTAAAGACAAAAGATATATATGGTGGTGATAGGAGAACATGTAATGAACACAAAAGAACACATTGAATATGAGACGAACGAAACAAATATGACACCAAATAATATCAGGAAATCAATGTCTCTGATTGTGTAAAACATATATTCATACATGGAGCGGTAAGCGTGAGGAAGCAGCAACTGTCAAGTGTAATAGAACCAACGTAGCAACTGTGGTTGACTGTCAAGAAAAGGTGTGACAAAGACAATAGAAACTAGAGGCACCAGGATGGTGTCCACTCTAATACCATGCTGAAAATAAAAATATAATAGAAAAGACGAAGAAGAAAGCTGGGAAAGAGAGCCTTTGAAGGTTACATCTTTGTTATTGTAAATTGTTATTAAATACAAAATACATGTCCCTATTTATAGGTGAATGAAGCCAGAGAAGTAACGAAAATACAATAAATCAACGATACTAATTGATTTATACAATAAATTAAATATTGTTGAGAATAAGTTATATTACCATACATATACTAGAATATTATTAATATATATTCTATTATAAATATGATAATTTTTAACATTTTTTATTTTTTGGTTCAGGAGAATTAATCCAGTGTACATAATAGCTAGCCTTCAACTGATTAAGAAAATTTTATTCAGCGATGAAAATCAAGTTCTTCAGAAATAGAGTTGAAATGTGAGCTCGACTAAACAGCGGTACTCGGTTGGCGACAATTGTATTGGCTAGCGAAGGAGGGGACTAGTGTACTCTAGAGACGATGACAGCTAGTTGGTGCTTGGATACATAAGAAAAATAATAAAATTCATATTCCTTGCAACCATGGCCCATATATATATATTATTATTTTATATAAGTATCAATCAGTAATATACATTTTGGGGCCACTGACTCAAAAGCGATTTGGGTGCAATTTAGGCACCGACTCAAAAGGGAAAAAGTCTTTTCTCTACCTTTAACCTAGAAGACAAGGGTTGAGTTTTGTCTTCAGGTCCTACTTTGTTGTGAGGGTCTTGTTTGTTTCTGAGGGACTTTCCCGAGAGAACTTAGGAGAAAATTTGAAAGTAAAACAGAGCTTAAGATTGAAAATGGAGGAAACTATAATGGTAGAGATTTGTACCTCGGTCCTCGAAGAAATCTTTCATGGTTTGTGATTAAGTTAGGGAGTCGTGCTTCAGTCGGTCTTACCTACCTGGGTGCTTGTTATTCCTCAATAGGCTTGTTCTGATATTGTTTAAGCTCCTGTTCGCCGAAGTGGCTAGAGGTGTGTGTTTTGTTTTGTTTCTTGTAGGGTTCGTAGTGGTCTGATTTGACTAAAAAAGCTCTGTCTTCACCCTAGAAAACAGTGATTTGAGGGTTTTTGTTCTATAAATTCATTGTTGTGGGGTTTGTAGTGGTCTGATTCGGTTGGGAAAGTACTGTGAAGATGGAGGAAATTGAGAATCCATGGTGTAAGTTGAATTTAACGATAGAGGAAGATGTTATAATTAATATGCCTGATGAAAGTATTAGAGAATCAAAGAGGAAATGTAAGTGCAGTTTAGTAGGAAAGCTATATATGGAACGAATGATTGAGAAAGAGGTGCTGGCAGAGACTTTGGGAAAAATCTAGAGGGTGAGTAAAGCAGCAATTTTCCAAGTTTGTGGTCCGAACTTGTTCATTATTACATTTGCTACACATGTTGATAAACAAAAAGGTGATGGATGGAAGACCTTGGCTTTTTTACAACAGTTAATTTGTATTGAATGTGTTCAATGGACTATCTCCTCTGCAGTTCCACAATATGCCGGTAGCTTGTATGTTGTGTTTGATAGTGAACCATTTTGGATTCAGTTCCACAATATGCCAGTAGCTTGTATGAATAAAGAGTGTATGGAGCAAATTGGTGGTTCACTTGGGAAGATAGTTGAAATGGATTTACAAGAAGACTGTATTCGTTGGGTTCCTTATCTTAGGGCTAAGATTGATATCTCTCTTACAAATCATTTGGCTAGAGGTCGTACTATTTGTGTTCATGGGGAGAAGGTATGGATTCCTATAACATATGAAAAATTGTCTCGTATATGCTTTAACTGTGGATGTATTGCTCACGAGTCTGAGGGGTGTGAGTTTTTATCAAAAGACGAGTCTGGGCAAAGTGCACTTTCATATTAGTTTGGTTCTTGGTTGAGAGGGATAAAATGCAATGAGAAGACCTCCTCTTCGCTATGGGTACATTGTATCTTCTGAAGGTAGTGGGAGTAGTAGCATGGTAGTGAAGGAAGTTCTAATGAAGGTGGGAATTTGCAAAGATGGTCGAAGTTTGGAATTAAACGACAACAACAATAGTGGGCAAAAACAAGGAGCTGTTACTGAAAAGACTGGACTGATATTGACAATAGTTGAAAAATGTGGAGAGTGTGAGTAGGAGAATAATATGGAAGGGAAGTTTGAAAGCCATTAGAAGATGGATAAGGTTGGTCTGTGTAACATGAAATGAGGGTTGGACTCAGAGGCTTTAACTAGGAAGGCCATCTTTGTAAATGCCGGTCCTATTGTTCAACGAGAGGAAGAGACAATTGTGAGGAAGCAAACACTAGTCCCTAAGAAAGATCAGAATGAAGATATAGAAGTACCAACCTATGCTCTTGTAGATGATCGTAATCAAACTCAGACCAAAGGGAAGTGGAAGAAATTGGTAAGAGGAAAAGGTATGTTACTAAATATTGTAACTAGTCCATTACCAAAGAAAAGAATTTTAGTTGATGATGGAGATGATGAGAGGGTGGGTGATTTTGTTAAGAGATTGAGGGCTGGTGAGGAAGATGAATTTTTTGATGAAAATCCATTGGTGGAGGCTGCTACGCAGGGTCGCCAAGATCCATGAAAACTTTAAGTTGAAACTGTTGGGGGCTTGAGAACCCCCGAACAGCACACAACCTTCACTGGTTAGCGAAGGAGAAGATACCTGATGTGGTTCTCCTTAGGGAAACCAAAACTGAAAAGTGTAAATGGAAGTTTATTAAAAGAAAGCTAAAGTATGATGGGTGTTTTATGGTGGAACCGAGAGGTAGAAGTAGGGGAATGACTTTATTGTGGAAAGGGGAATTAAGTGTCTCGATTAGCTCTTATTCTTGTTATTATATTAATGCACTGATCACATTGGAGGGAGGGACTGTAGCGTGGCAATTCACTGGACTATATGGGCATCCAGAGGCATGTAAGAAAAACAAATGTTGGATTTGTTAGGATCTCTCAAACCTAAAAATCAGATGGCTTGGTTAGTTTGTAGTGATTTTAATGAAATAATGTCTTAGGATGAAAAGATTGAGGGTCGACCTCGTAATGAAAATCTGATGGAAAATTTTAAAAAAACTTTGGAAAAGGGTGGCTTGTATGATTTGGGTTGGAAGGGATCTAAGTTTACCTGGAGTAATATACATAAAGATGGAACTTATACTAAGAAGAGGTTGGATAGGGGTGTTGCCAACTCAAATTGGTTTACTTTGTTTAAGTCAGTAAGTGTGGATATTCTATCAGTAGGATGCTCTGATCATAAGCCTTTATTATTATCTTATAATCGAGAACTTACTAGAGGAAGGGCCATTGCTAGGTCTTTCAAATATGAGTGTTGATGGAAGGGTGAAGAGGAATGTAAACAGATTGTTGTAGAAGAGTGGAAGAAAAGACATTCTACTTGTAATAAGTTTAAAGGGGTTCAAGAAAGTGTGTTTGGTTGCTGTTGAGATTTAAGAAAATGGAGTCGACATAAGGGATCAGATATTAAAAAGAAAATTAGAAAAAAATATGCTTGGTTAAAACATCTTTAGGATGCAGAAGACTTCAGTAAAACGAAGAAATAAATTTAAAACACCAAAAAGAGCTTGATCTATTACTGCAACAGGAAGATTTAAAATGGAGGCAACGTGCAAAACAACGTTGGTATCAACATGGAGACAAGAAAAGTGCATTTTGAAACAAGAAAAGTACATTTTGAAACAATTGGTATCAACATGGAGACAAGAAATGTGCATTTACAACACATGGACATAAGGGTCATTGATGAAATGAATGTCAATCTTGAAGAACCTTTTTCAACAGAGGAAATTTATGAGGCGTTAAAGCAAATGGGCCTTTTAAATCTCTTGGACCAAATGGATTTGGGGCTAATTTCTTTCAAGATCATTGGAGTAGGGTTGGGACTGAGGTATGTATGGTAGTACTTGAATTTCTTAATGGAGGTTGCATGCCTAGTTCTCTGAATCAGACCTTAATTGCTTTGATACCAAAAATAAATGCACCTACATCTACTAATGAGTTTAGACCTATTATCTCTTTGTAATATGTTGTACAAATTGATTGCTAAAGTTTTAGCAAATAGGCTTAAAGTGTATTCTTCCTAACATCATTTCAAGTAGTCAAAGTGTCTTTGTGCCAGGAAGATCAATTATTGATAATGTAATGGTGGCCTATTCTTCATTCTATGGAAAATAGGCAAAAAGGGAAAACTGAAAATATGGCACTTACGCTAGATATTTCCAAAGCTTATGATAGAGTGGAATGGAAATTCTTAGAAGCTATACAGAGGAAAATGAGGTTTAATGAAAGATGGATCAAGTTACTGATAATGTGTGTTTCTTCTGTCTCATATTTAGTTCTTCTTAATGGAAAAGTGGGTGAATTGTTTTGTCCATCTAGAAGATTGAGGCAAGGGAATCATTTGTCCCCTTATCTCTTCATTATTTGTGCTGAGGGATTGAATTCTTTATCGAGTATAAGCAAGCAAAATGGAGGAATAAGGGGGTGTTGCAGCTGTTAAAGGAGGTACCAGGATAAAAAGTCTACTTTTTGCAGATGATTGTGTTATATTTACTCAAGCCAATGTAGCATATTGGTACAAGATACAAGATATATTGTATATGTATGAAGTAGCATCTGGTCAAGCTTTGAACAAACAAAAAACTTCGATACTTTTTAGTGCAAATACAAGTGAGGATGATCAAAGAAGAATTTTGCAATAGGTTGAGTTAATAGTATGTGGGGATTATAGGAAGTACATGGGAGTTCTCACGATGGTTGGTTGATCAAACTACAAGAATTTTAGAGGTGTCAAGGATAATAATGGAAGAAGATTAGTAATTGGCAGAATACTTTTATCTCTACAACTGGAAAAAAGATTTTGATAAAGGCTGTACTACAGGCAATTCCTACCTACGCAATGAATGTTTTTATGCTTTCAAGATCTCTATGCAAGGAGATCAATTCCCTATTTGTAATGTTTTGGTGGGGTAGTAACAGCGAAGGAAAGGGTATCCATTGGAAGAAATGAGAAAAAATGGAAAAATTAAAAAGTTTTGGAGGAATGGGATTTCGACATATAGAGAATTTTAAAAAGGCAATGCTAGCAAAACAAGGATGAAAATTAATGCATAAATCACAATCTTTGGTTGCTCGAATTTTCAAGGAAAAATATTATAAGCATTGTCAGTTTATGGAAGCTAATCTTGGTCATAATCCATCATTTTGTGGAGGAGTGTGTGGTCTTCAAAGATTTACTAATTGTTGGGGTGGTTTAGAGGGTGGGGAATGGGAAAAATATATCAATATGTAGTAAAAAATGACTTTCAAGGTTTCCATCTTTTCAAGTTAAATCATCAGTTAAGATACTACAAGAGGATGCAAAGGTCAGGGCATTGATAATTGAGGATATAGGTTGCTGGAATGAAAAGCTCATATACGAAACTTTTGAGAAAGAAGAGGCTCCTACAATATGTTGCATACCTTTGAGTAGAAGAGGGGCCTGATGATAAAGTAATATGGGGTTATACCAAGGATGGTTATTTTTCAGTAAAAAGTGCTTATCATTTAGGAAAAATTATTGAGAAGGAGGTGTGTGGGGAATCTTCAAATGATTCTACACAGAAGCCAATCATGTGGGCAAGGTTTGGAAGCTAAACATCTTAGGATCAACAAAGCAGTTTTTATGGAGAGCCTTAACATACATTTTTCCAACAAAGCAAAAGTTATTTCATCGAAAGATAGTAAAAGATGATCTTTGCCCAATTTGTTGCACTGAAATAGAAACTATATTGCATTCATTATGGAATTATCCTGCAGCTACTGATGTATGGGCAGAAGAACAGAGTATTGTTTAAAAATGGAGCTGTAGTTATGAAGATTTTTGCATTATATGGGAAAGGATGTAGCAACAGTACTAGATAGCAAAACTTGAAGAGCTTGCACTTATTTTTAAAGGGGTGTGGACTAGAAGAAATAAATTCATTTTTTAGAATTCATTTTTAAGCCCAAAAAATGTCATAAATTCTGCTTTGGTGAATTTGGATGAGTTTAGAAATGCTTAGAGGTTAAAATCAGAGGCAGTTGGGGTAACAGTATAGACCAGGTTGAAATCATAGTCACATGTCTGTGAATATGTCAATAGGGACCAAACTCATAATATGTTTAGGTTGGATAATAAGAGTTTAGTAGTTGGGCTCAGCCTATGACCCAAAGCCATCATCTCTTTTATTTGCTTGAGTTTTGTTGAGTCGGGCCATGGCCCATTTATTGTTAGTTATAGTTGTAATTGTGGTTTTGTGTTTACCATAAAAGTAAGTGGCCTATGGCCCAAGAGTTGAGTACAGAAGTCGTATAAGTAGTAGAATGTGGGACTTGTAATAGAATCGAGAATCTTTAATGAAAATAATTCTTTTTTGTCTTTTCTCTCTTTCTTTTGGAGGCTAGGTCAATCTCAAATGTGACTAATTTTCGTAATTTTTTTCTTATCTTTTTTAGCCACCTAAATACCTACTATCAGGTGTGTTACATACTGATGGAAAGCCTTAACACGTACAACGTACGTACACTTAAAAAGGACAATTAAAAGAAAACAAAAAAAAAAACTGATGGGCGGAGATCATTGCGAACATTAATTAATTATTATTATTATTATTTTTATATAGGGGTGGGGTTTGAACCTGACGTACATTAATTAGTTTATTTCATATACAAAGTACCGTTCGTGCTTCTACTATCAAAATTCGAGTTTATTATAAAGTTCATTATTTTACTCACTTGTATATTGTGACTTTAATTTGGAGTTTAAGATACTTTATTTAATTAGTACTCCTTCCAGTTTGAACTGTACGTGTTTTGGATACTCGATTATCAATTAACACGTAGAAAAAATTCACACAATCTCTTACTATTTACACAACCTCCACACACTACACTTTTTTTAATTTTTATTATTTTTTTCTTTTATAAAATTTTTAATATATGAATTAGTTTAAAAAGAATAAATTCAAAAAAAAAATTTAAATTTAAAAATTTAAAAATTTAAAAAAATATGGTATGTGGAGATTAGAGAGATTGTGTAGCATTGCTCTAACATATATATCAACCGCTGCCACACGAACTGACACTACAAGAAAAAAGTGGCTTTTGCGGCTAAAATTATTTCCGCCGACCAACTTAATTTATTTTAAAGATAAAATGAGATGAGTTGAGATTAAAGTTAAAAAGTTGAACAAAATATTGTTAGAATATATTTTTAATATTATTTTTATTTTAAAATTTAAAAAAATTGAATTTTTTATTTTATTTTATGTAAAAATTTAAAAAAATTATAATAATAAAATGAAAAATTTTCAAAATTTTCAAAATTTTAAATTTTAATAATAAAAGCAAACGAGACCATTTGGCTACAAAAAGTGTAGTTTTATTGTTTTAAAATTTCGCTTCAAAGCCACATTTTCCAGCAAAAATAGTATCCTCGTAACTATATGGACATAAACAACTTATTACGGCAATGTAGACTAAAAAATTTGGTTCACTTTGATTATTTCACGTTTTAATTTTTCCAACTCTCCCCCCTTTTTTCTTCCAATTCTTCTAGGTACAAGCAATCTTATGTACTGTTTGGGCACTGATTGCTGATGTGGCTTATTATATTAAAAAAAAAAAACTGAAACACAAAAGAGAAAAAGACATACACAAAGGCCAGAACAGAAGATGCTTTCTGGAAAAAATAGGACACGCCCAAGTTGCCATTATGTGAAGAACCAATAAACGGAATCCCCTTCGTCGAAATCAGATCCCCTTCGTCTTTCCCAAAATACCACTATGGTCTCTCTAGCTGAAAAATTATCCTTGGCCATGGTCGAGTCCAAGAATGGAAAACAAAAACAAACTTCTTTTGTGAGAGTCAACGATTTTTCGCTTATATCGTTAGTATACAGAAAAGATTCACTTCAATTGTTTATTTAAATAAAAAGCTTCTTTGAAGGAAAAAGTGTTCAACATAAGCCAATTCATCTCTATTTTTTCCTTTTTTCGGTGGGAGAGTGGGGCAGAGTAATTTCATGTTTATATTTTTATTTACATATGTAGCTTGAGTTTTGCTCTTTCCAATAGGAATCGTTAGCATTTTTTCGCGTGTACAATAAATTGATGCTTTCAATATTAAACAGTTGCATTATACTTAAGTTATGCCATTCTTGAACATGTCTCTGTGCAGGGGTTTATGCTGATGAAAATGGCCTAAAAGAATATTCGGGTGAGAAATATGAAAAATTATCCATCTCTGAGTTCAAGGAAAACAAGGAGTTTAATGAAGATCTTATTGATAACGATATAGACATGACTGTTAAACTTCAAATAGTCTAGCAAATTGAGCATCCGCTCTGTACGTAGTGCTTTTGAACGGTCAATGGGGAGCAGACTCCAAAAGTTTGATGGATCGGATAATAAAGAATTGCTTCAAAGGTGAATCATCCTATTATCTTCGTTTGTTTTTAGAGATGAGATAAAATAAAATAAAATTAAAATTAAAAAATAAAATAAAATATTATTAAAATATATTTTTTAATATTATATTTATTTTAAAATTTAAAAAAATTAAATTATTTATTTTATTTTATATCAAAATTTAAAAAAATTATAATTATTAGATAAAAAGTAAAATTGTCAATGTTTTAAGAGCTTTGTTTTCAAGACTACCACCTCTCACCCTTTCTCACTCACCCTCTACGCTGCAATCTGTCCCCCACTCGAGTCCCCTCACTCCATTATTCAAGTCGAAAGCAACTTCCACATTCTCAGCCATCCTCTACCACCAGAATCAAGCGTAGACGACGAGGAGCTGAGGTAGCTTGCGAGGCTGCGATCGAGGTCACTGAGCAGAAGATAGTAGGGCGTCGATCTGTGTGGCCAAGTGCCGAGGGATCTAGTGAAAATCCAGCAAGCTAGGCCGTCAGATGGCCAAATCTAGGGTTCTTGGTCTCTCCAGTTAGTGCTTCTATTCCCCTTTGTACTTTTTATTTCCAATTTCGTGACTTTTTTCACATTTTTTATTGTCTGCATTTCCCACTTTTCTCCCGCTTTAGGATGTATGTTTTGTTCCATTTGAACAGAATTCAATTGGTTTTGGTTATGTCCTTTGGTAACTTTGAAAGCAAGAATTGAGGTCCATTGTTAACTTAAGTCAGTGCCATATAGAATCGACCCTGAAGTGGTGATCAACTAATTATTCATCTCCTAATCATATAGTTTTTTAAAAAATATATTTTTTATTGCTCTTACTTTTGGGATATTTTCACAAAAAAGAGAAGTTATAATTGTTACATTTAGATCTTCACGGTTTGGATTGGTTCAACATAAGTTGGTCACCTCGCCCAATAGATAGCAGTTAAAATGTTATTGCAGTAGTGGACTGGTGGAATAGCTTTGAAATTATGGGATATTTCAAATTAACATATTTGGCAATGGAACCGGTTATTACATGGTGGTAAATGTGAACCTATATCTTTGTGGCTGATTTTTAATAAGGCTATTTATGGATGTGTATTTGTTATGATTAGGAATTATAAGTTTGAAGAATCAATCAAATATTACTATAAGTACCTCTGAAGCACTTAGAGGCATAAGTTTATAGAAGCACTTTAATATTACTAAGTACATTTGAAGCACTTTAAGGCAGCAGTAAATAGTATAAACAAAAAGGTAAAACAATTTAGAATTTGAAAATTTTCAATATAGGTAAAACTATTGTTTGAGTTTTGTGTTGATCTTAAATTAGGTTGCACATTTGACCCCTTTTCTGAGGAGTTGCAAATATGTAGTGTTCCCTTCGTCTTCTTTATTGTAATTTCTTTTTCTAAAACTTTTTACACACTTCTATTTTAGATTTTCTCCTATCTTCTCACTCTATCTCTGGGTGCAGCATCTTCTCACTTCTTTTTTGTATAGTAATTAAGATCTTAGTATCTTTTTTTTTTCACTGTCAGGGATTTCGTATCTTCAAAATCTTCTGAAGGGACAAAGTGACCTCCTCTTTAAGTTGGGGTAGATCTTATAAACGTTTTGTTTGCTTTTGTAATTCTTTCTTATTTTAAAAGTTTCCTTTCCAACCCCAAGGGGTTGGCTCAAGTACGTGTCTTTCCAGTATCTTTTGTTTGCTATTTGGCATGTCAAATGTTGCATTTTCTATTGGTTTTCCTGTTTATGTTATTTTAAAATATTTTTGTTTGAGGCCTGAATTTTTTAGATTTCATAGATGCTGTATGTAGACTGGAGCTGGTTCTCAATCTATAATATGGTTAGAAAGCAAATATTCTTCCATTTTGCTTCAAATATTATTTCTTAAAAAGTATAAAATTTTTTTGTTGATTGCAAGAGGTTTTATCTTCTGAAGTTGTTATATTGTTTTACTTGGCCTCTTTGTCATGTTTGGTTAGACACGGACTGTGACCATAAACCACTACCCAGTCTCTCCCTACTTCAGTTAGTCTGTCCAAAGGTGCAAAAAGACTTGAAGATGGATAGAGTTAACTAGTTTATACCTTGAACCAAATAAACTCTCTTTGAAGAGTAGATATGTTGGAAAAAAATGAGTTTTTAATTTTTTTTTTTTTTTTCTGCATTAGCTGCTGCCTCCTTTCTTCGATGAGCAAGTGTTTTTAAGTTTGGAAGAAATTTCCATGACAAAGGTACTATCAGCTGCTGTATCATGTTTTTTTTTTTCAATAGCCATTGATCATAAACCTGCTCTGTTTTTTTCAAGTATATCTTGGCCTGCAAGATATATTCAAATATTGAAAATTATTTTGTTGCCACATTAGCTGAATACTGCAGGGGAGTGTTCTTGTAAGGCAGGCTGAAATTTGTTCAATATTTTGGAGGGTATTTCTCGGTTTGGTTGGGTTGCATAGGAATCTTTACCATAAACATGAACCAGTAGCATGCTAGTTGGTTTCTTTGTTCATGAATACTGCAGGTGTAAAGAATGTTGGAAGGCATGCTGAATTATGGGGAATATTCTGAATGGTTTGGTCTGGAGAACCAATCTCTTCAGGAATGTTTGGCATGTAGTCTAAATCGAGTGTATTCAAATGTATGCTTCTCACTATACTTGGGTTTTCTTGTAACTCCTAGAGCAGGGGAACTTTGATTTCTACCCTTTTTTGTGAGTGTTGTTGAGCATATAGTTGCTTCACTTATTCAGTCTAAATCCTTAATGATAACTCTTTGCAGATGACTTCACAATGGATAGTGTGCATTGTGAGGTCAACTGATTTTAACAATGGGGTTTTGCAACGAAGATTGTTTATAGTTTACTGTTTGGTTTAGACCTTTATAGTTTGCGAAGATTGTGTTTATAGTTTATATATTTTGTTTAGCCATTTATTTTCTCTAAAATTCTTTATTGGTATATATTAAATTTCAATTGGATGCAGTGTTCTTGTAAGGCACATTGAAATATAATGTGGATTTGTATTTTTTATGTAGTATGTGTTTTAGTACTTTTTTTTATATAAGATCATTTCCGGCAACTTAGAATTGCTAGATTTTTTTATTATTATTTTATTTGCTTGTGTACTGCTGGCGAGAAAAAATCGCTGGGAAAAGTTCTACTTTTTCCTGGCTTCCTGGCGAAAATTAACCATGGTTATCTATTTTTTCTGGCAAAATTTTTTACATGTTCTGGAGAATATGGTCGCTGGAACAAGTCTATTATTTCGGACAATTCCAAAATCTCACTAGAAATAGGCAGTTAGCACGCAACATTTGCGCGCGGCGACCATTTTATCGTCGTAAATGTCCTTTTTTGGCTAATTTAGGCTTCCGGCTTCTTCTTATCTCTGGAAAAAGTCATATTTCGTGTACGCACATCATGCATGGAACGTACGCTCGTAACAAAGTGCGAATAAAGCCACGTACAAGACAGACCTGCTGCATGCTATATAAGGAACAAAAAATAGCCGCTCATGACTAATGTAATGGCCAACCAAATGCATATAATTAAGACGTACAGGGCGGAGACGTGTGGGGGCGAGGTACGTCCCACTGCCCACTGATTAAGTTTAAAAAATGGAAGAGTCTAAACCCAGGACCTTTCTTGCACCCTTTCCGCACGAACCCAGCTTACATGGTAAGTAAAACGGTGCGTGCCGAAGTTCTTATTGACCAGATGTCCCCTACACCCCAGTCTTGATTTCTCTTCTCCAAGTCTTCTGAACAAAAGCAAATGAAGGACAGACAATGAATCTTGCAGATCGAACAAAAACCTCATCACATATTTGCCTCTTTTACTATTGATTCTTACTAATTAGCCCATCCCTTTGAAACTCCGAATACCAAGATTGGATCTGTATCAAATCATCAACCGGTCGATTATCATCCTTCAAAAAGTAATGAGAGAAAACCCAACATGCAAACTTTACAGGAAAATTCTAATAAATGGTGAATTTGTTGTCAAGTAGGCACTCCACTGAAGAGCACATGACAAATTGTAGCTGCCTATATCGTAATAGCAAGGACCCAGATTACAAAATCTTACGAAAATTGAAGCAACTAAATGGAAAATAATGAAATAATGATTATTAGGGGGGGGGGGGGGGGGTTTGTTACATGCACTATTGGTTCTTAATTAGGCTTTGATAGAGAAAAAAAAATACAAACTTTTGCCATGAAAGAAGCGAAACCCAGAAACCAATTTGAGTTTTGGAGGTTTGTGATAATGAAGTTCATCTTCAAGAGAAACAGGCTACTTGGAAACAAACTCAAAACCATCCAAAAAAAAAACTCCAAATCTTCCCCAAAAAAAAAACCCTGTTTCCATGTTCATTAACAAACAAATACATATGACGGAATGTTCTATTTCTATTCTATATATAAGCAGAAAGCAAATGACACACCCCCACTCAGATTTGTTTTCTCAGTAAACAATCGCTCTCTAGCCAGAATAAATGTCAGTAGCATACTTACGACCACAAATTTTTCATTAAAGCTAGATTTGGCAGGATTAATGGTTAAGAACAAACTCAAGTGAGAGAAATGGGGTGTGAGATGGGATTTGGGGAAGCGGAGATGAAAAATGGATCTGGGAAAGAGCCGATGGTCTTCTTCTACTCTTCTCTTTGAGTTTTTTCTCGTCCGCCAAATCTACCTAGAAAATTGTTAAAAATAGATAAATAATATTGGCAGTTACTTTGAAAAAAGTTAGTAAATATGATATCCACAGAAAAAAAAATTTAATTGTAGACTCTAACTCTTTTTCAAAACGATTGCACGACCCTTACGCACTTCTCGACTGTATGTAACATTACTCTAAAAAATAATAGATATTTGTAAAAATAATAGGTGTTTATAAAAAAAATATTATATCGTAGTTCTTATTTAATAACATGCATAATGAAAGAATGGATGTACTGCAAACTGTTATTTTGTAATTACCTGGAATCATGTTCGTGTATGAATATAGGTATTTGTTCCAGGCCAGGCAAGGGCAACGAGCATGATCTAGTACTCTCTGTCTCTCTTGCGACAAGTAATGGAAATAATTCGTCCAAAACATTAATTTAATTTAAAGTGATCGATCATTTATTTTATCGATTTACAACCAAACTTTACTTGCTGGACGTACGTTGTACCCAACCGGAAAAGTAAACGAGAAAAATAAAAGCATAAAAGATAATTTCTGGGATTGTGACGCCGGACAGAATAGCGATTATTCTGTAGGCTAGTTTTAACAGACAATTCACAGGAAAGAAATAAAAAATTCATCCCAAAACACAGAGAATTCGTCTCTGATGTAATTCAAATTAACAATAATCCAGAATAATCAAAATCAACCCACAAGCCGGACTGTAATAGCTGAAAATCGATTGTATTGGAATTTTATCAAAAATAGCAAAATCTCAATAATCACGCTAAAATTAAATACATAATAGAAGAAATAATCTACCAGAAATCTGGCCAAAATCGAGTTCAAATTACTTCCAAAATAATAAATGAAATGTTATCATAAAAGGCAAAAAATAACTAAAAATAGAAAATTGGAGGGAAAAACAGTAGAATTTGGCCTAAAAAATGATGCACACTGAGCATAGCTAGGTGCCCACGATGTGCGCGCTGAAAAGAGCTTTCCAAATTGGGGTCATATGCGCGATTCTAATACCCGTAGCCAAAGTTATGGCTAAAATACTAAAACGTGCTCAAAACTGACCCAATCAAAGAAAAATCACTATTTCTTGCCTTATTTGCACTGATCTACCACCTCAAGATATTTCAATGCAGTCAACGTGTAGTCTGACAACTTAGCATTATCTGACTCAGATCCTCCTACATCAGATTGAAATTAGGTTAAGTATATCCAGATTAGCTGATCGCTGGTCATCTGCATGTTGCCCCATCATCAAGATCAACTGATCTGATCCTCGCTGCCATTATCACAAGGAATGGAAGAGTACGCAATCAAGCTGCCAGGAAATGCAGGCCGGGGTACATGCAAAACATTGCCGGCAATGTTCATTCCATACAAGGTACCTGCCTGAACCACGTCCAGGGATGTAAGTGCATGGATTGGGGCCAGATGGTGGCACTATCCGCCGGAGGGACTCGACTAGTAGAAGTTCCTCTTTATCCATCCCTTCCTCTCTCAGTGACCTTGTTGCTCCAAGTTCTGGAGAAACCAAGAAAATGGCGGAAATTAATAGAGTTGGAAGGAGAACTTCTATATAAGAAAAACCCATCTTCATATAAGATGAGAAGAAATGAACAACTTTTCTTTTTAGTCGGTTTCGGGAAGATCGAACTTTGAAAGGAGATGGGGTTTGAGTTTGGCGTGAGAATGGTTTAGGAGAGCTAGTTCAATATACAGATCAGCTTTATCAAAGCTTTCTCGATAGGTGTATTGACTGCTGCTTAATCACAAGGATTTATTAGGTTTTCTGATGTTGACCACATGCATGGGCTTTATGCATGGTTTGAATCGGGTCAAATGTATCACATATATTTATATATATATATATATAACTATAGCTAGCAGCGCTATTGATGCCAAAAAGCTGTCTAATAAAGCTGGAACAACGAAGATCGAGTACTTGCGTTAGCGCCGCATCGTTTGGTTAATTTATTAATTATCTAGGTCAAGAACATTGAAAAATTCAGGAAATGTACGTGTATATAAAAATTTAAAGTCAGTTTACTAAGCCGAATATACACGTCGTTGGGTTGAAGTTTTGAATAATATTAAAAGCAAGCGCTCAAAATGTCAAATTTTTGTAATGTGTTGAATAACTATGATCACGAGGGACGATTAATTTGAAACGTCTGATCCGGACTCCGGTCCTCTACCGATTCTAAGCATGCAAATGGATTATCTGAGCCTATTCTTTCGGTCTGATCAATTGAATTTCTACAACTTTTACCATGAATATATATACATGTGGAGTTTGTAAAAAATCTCTAACTCACAGTCACAAATACCGTCGCCCAAGATCGATCTCAGTTGACGAAAGTAGTACTTGAAGTCCCAAGTACAAGTAAACCTATCCCCACTAGAGAAATTGATCAACGAGAACATAAGGTCATGAGTACGTCATTACATGATGATTAGTCTAACTATTAGCAGACGACAATCTGATTCCTCTGTCCTCTAATACTGACCACGTGCCAGATTAAAACATGATGATTTTCAATTGTTATGAAACAGAAGGAAATGACTTCCATCAGAATTAAGAAAGGATCAGCTTGAATTATTAATGTCGAAAGGAAAAAAAAGTACAATTATCTTCACAAAATTAAAAATACAGGCAAACTAATTAAGCCTATATATATAGATAGGTTTGCGCTGAAAGCATTAATATATATATGATCAACCGTTGAACGTAGAATATCGAAAGCAACCTATTTTGACTTGGAAAAGATACATGCATGCATAGTCTCTCAAGAATAATTATTCACAAGATTACTGTATTAAATATATATAAACTTTGGATCAACCCGTGAAAAAAAAATTCTATAGATTTTATTGACCAGGATCCTGGCCTGCATTACCAGCAGTACTCCGGTTAAATTACGTTAAAGGTAGGCAGGCCCACGAAACTGGTTCAATTGAGCTTATAATTGGGCTAAAGTAGGGCCGTGCATGCCCAACCATATCAGAGCCCAATCCCATTCCTATAGATGTGGAGTGCTTAACCTATGAATGAATCAGCTAGGGACTTTAGAGAAACTAGATGCACTGAATTAAGCTTTTGACAAGATGGGTTTAATTTTGTGATAAGCTAGCTGATTTTCATGCGACCCGAATCAAAATTGTAGCTGATACGTACCTTTGTCTTAAAAAAAAAATCTATATATGAATAGATCAATGCTTCTCATGAGTTCAATCAATAAAAAGAATAAACACTGCCACATTAAATTTCTGAGTTATATATATTGCCTAATTTACAATTTCCCGATATATAGTAGAAGAAAATACAGATCATAATTAATACCTCAAGGTTTTTTCTGTTTCTAATTCCGAACAAGGTATTAAGAGCTTAATTAACTTCACCCGTGAAGTTGCTCTCTCTCTCTCTCTCACACACACACACACACTCACACGACACGCACACACATGTGAAAGATGGGTTCATTTCGTTTTCTTTATATTACATCTGAACTAAACTATTACATATTTGCTCTTACTATTTCGATCTTTCTAGGCTGGGTTGAACCACCATTGCCAATTTGCTATGGAGAGACCTTACTTGAGCAGTGGCACGGTGAAAGAAAAAAGCTGTGAATCCAACAAGTTTGGCTTTGAAGAAGATCATGCATGTGGAACGTCATGGTCTGCAAAACATGAGTGCTATTCATGTAGCTTTTGCAACAGGAAATTCAGGTCTGCTCAGGCTCTTGGGGGTCACATGAATGTTCATAGGATAGAGAGGGCAAGACTGAGATTGTTAGCTTCGTCAGTTTCTGAATCTCACAACCCTGATCCAAAATTTAAACCCTACCCTACTCTGGATTCTTCACCATCATCCTCTTCAGAGAAGTTCCCACCGCACAGACATCATCCCTTGCCTTCTTTATCGTCACCATTATCAGCTCCTACTGATGAAGAGAAGAAACTGGTAATAATACCAGAACTTGATCCTCCTTTGAGTCTACGAGGCAAGGATATTAGGAACAAGAAGCGGATCAGAGGTGTTCTAGGGTTTGGAGAATTGACGCGTTTTGCGCAGATAGATGAGCCCAAGGACGTATTAAGGGAGAAAGGTACAGTTAGTTTGGACCTGGAGATAGGGTTAGTGAAAGATCGAAAGCAAGATGTGGATTTAGAGCTTCGACTTGGGTTCTTTTAGGTGAGATTTTCAATTTTATTGGTTTTTTCCCTGCCTTCTCAGAGGCAATGGCTAGAGTAGTAGATGAGTGAGCAAGAGAAGATTGAATCACGGCAAGGAATGCAATGCATGCATGCAGGATGATAGGAGTCAGGCCCATACCATTACCTTTAATTTTGTTCTACCGGCTAATCATTCTCCATCCTCGATCCTTTTTTTTCTTTTGTTTTTCGTTTTGCTTTTGTCTTTAATTTTTATTAGCTTATTAAATTGTTCATGTAATTTACCACAGGCATAGCATAGCTTGTATGATGATCAATTGTGATATTGTGCTTAATTAATATTGAATCTTCTTGTCTTAGTTGTAATAATTGTGATTAGTGGGTGTTTAACTTGTTATCATTATGAT
The DNA here is from genome assembly GCA_029856935.1 of Cyclocarya paliurus. Taxonomy (NCBI): domain Eukaryota; kingdom Viridiplantae; phylum Streptophyta; class Magnoliopsida; order Fagales; family Juglandaceae; genus Cyclocarya; species Cyclocarya paliurus. Next base: position 2,700,356 of record CM056946.1, on the reverse strand, counting down.
TAATGTGGTGGGGTGCTGCTTGTTAGGTTAATTATCAAATGGGAGATAATGAAGTTGGGGAATATGTCATCATCATCTACCACAATTCCTCCGAAAGATGGGATGTTTTACTAATTGATGTCCTTTTTCCGTATTAATTTGATTGTTCTATTGGGAATGCAAACCATCTTGCACATTTATCATCTATGTAAGTGCTTCATTATAAAATATTCTTTTACATGTATATGAACCTGTGTTTGAATTTTCCAGTCCTGCACAAAGGATATATATAGGGAATTAAGGCAAGAATATTTAATATTGGAATGCAACAATAGATTTTTTTTTTTTTTTTTTTATACCCTAATTGAAACCTAAGAAAACCATAAATAATCCTCATGCACTCAACTGGTTTTGCTAACTCACTTGGCACAAAATCATTATTGAGCATTTAATAATTCTTCCTGCTAGGCTAACCTTTTTTTTTTTTGGGACAAGCGTTCCTAGGGTAACTTCAAGAGCCTGAAAATTGAACATACTTATCTTGTAAGTCCGTGGCAACGAAGGTTTCATTTTTTTTTCACAACTCCTCGCAACTTATTTCATCTCATTTAATTATTACAATTTTCTCAAATTTTTTCATAAAATAAAATAAACAATTCAAATTTTCAAATCCCAAAACAAAAATAAAATTAAAAAATATATATTCTAACAATTTTTTTATTCAATTTTTTAACTTTAATCGTAATTCATCTCATCTTATCTGCGAAAACAAACGAGGCAAATCAAATACCAGTAGTGTTGCTATCTTTATATTATTTTTTATTTTTACTACGAAGCCGAATTTATTAAAAACAAATCAATAAAAGTCTACAGTTCATTGGCTAGTGTGGTTAGAATCTCAATCAAAGAATATAATATAAATAATTAAATTTATATATTTTCGTCGGTTTAAGTTTTTTGAACAAGTAATCATTTTACATGATATAAAAAATATAAATTATGAATTCAAATTCTAACTCTATATTTTATCTTATTTAATTATATATTTCATGCAAGTGTTGATGTTAGTTTACCACACGGACGTAGAAGGCACGATTTGTAATGTGAAGATGTAGATCATCATGTATTTGCCAAAGGTGAGTTTGTGGAAGAATTGCGGCGGATGTGCTCCTTAGTACTAGGCGTACCGAGTTTGGAAGGATAGGGTTGCTTGTTGGCATAGAAGAGCAAGGATTTCATCTTACAGTGGAAAGTTATTTGGATTGTTGCCGTCGATCTTAACATGGCGCTTATGGGGACGTAGATGAAAGGCGAGAATGGAGGGGGTGGCTGAATCTGTCCAGATGGTTTGGTGCTCCATCTGGTTTTGGATTTCTTGGGTAGCTATGAAACTAAAAGCAGTTAAAGGTCTCACTAAAAGAGATGAAGATGCCTTACGTTGCTTAAATTTGCCTTATCCTCCAACACATGAGCTAGTTGCAACTACGGTCAAGTGGAATCCTCCTAGAGAGGGATGGGTGAAGCTAAATATTGATGGGTGTTTGTTAGGAAATCCCAGTGCTGCAGGGGCCGGAGGGGTTATAAGAAATTCATATGGTGATTTCATAAGCGGTTTTGCAATCACGTTAGGTCATCACTAGAATAATTATGCAGAATTATTGGGCTTATTGCATGGTCTTCGAAACATTGACCCGTTGGGTTTTACGAATGTTGAAATTGAGCTTGATTCTTTGCTTGTTATTCACTGGCTAAAGAATAAAAAATGTGGTCTTTGATATATGGAAGATTTTTGGGAGGAATTCAAAGGTGCTTATAAGATGGGATTAATTTTTCCTATTCCCATTCTTTCAGAGAGGCGAATTTGGCAGCAAAAGGACTAGCAAAGCATGGAGCTCTAAGTTTTTCTGGAGAATGGTCATCACTTTCGGATCTTCCTTCTCTTATTAGAGGTATCATTAGATTGGAAAATCGGGGTTTTCCATATATTCGTTTCTATAGAAAGTGAGGTTAGTTTTCAGTTTGGGGTTTTTTTTTGTTATTATTGAATTAATGTTTATTTGGTTTATGTTTTTGTTCCTATTGATTTATTGTTTATCATCTGGATTGAGTTGTTTGGAAGCCTGGGTTTTGGGATTTTATGTAAACCTTCAGGTGATTGATCTGTAGACACAATTTTCCTCCACCATAAGTAAGAGTTATCAATAAAATTGAGACGAGATCACTATTGGACTTGTGACTTGCAGCTCTTTAAAAAGAAAAGATGTTACAGCTTTGCAATATAGGATAAGATTTGTACTGACTGAGTATAAATGAAATACAGATACTGAAGTTATTTTCAAAAAATAAAATAAAAGGCACGATGACGATCAAATATTTTGAAAAGAAAATGAGGTTTTGGAAATTTTGCCAGCAAGCTATACATAGTCACTGCCAAATGTTAGTGACATTTTTTTTTTCTTTTATTCTCATTCATCAATGGGATTGAACACCCAATCCTAACTTAGAATTGCAATTAGAATTTCTCTAATAGAAAATATCAATTTTCCAATCTGATACGTACGCGACGTCTAATCACATATATTTGTAAAAACATATAGAATCTTATATAATTTGTAGGCCTTAATTACTAATTTCTGCCTACATGGCAAATCTGCATTGCTTAATTTTTTATTCGGCCCGATCTATCTAATTTGTACGTGAACCCATTCTTTTCTCGGCTTCTTGCTGTAGGATCCGGACCACTTGCTGATATGTTTGTCACATTTAAAATTTTCCAAGCATTGATAAGTGTGGTTTTCTTTCTATTTTTATTATGCATATCTTTCTTCTTCTTCTTTTCCGAATTCAAAGTTTTTATCCTTTTTTAATTATTTTTCAGATACATTTTCTTAATTACTAGAGAAAACTTTTGATTTCTAAGGATATATATATCAATTAGAGAAAAAGAATATGCACGTTTGCTTAAATTTCCAAATACATTTAAAAATTAGAAACAAGAGTTTATAAAGAAAAATATAGTGATATGTGGACTTTACTCTCAGGATATAATAAACTAGGAAAATAATAAATGTACACTATTTTTTTACAACTTTTTATACAACTATGTTTTAAACAAGGGACATTTTTATAAAAAAAAAACAATAAATGCAGTCAGGCTGCGTAAGCGCTGGGGAGTAGTTGCTGATGTGGAAAATGTACCACACCGTTTTGTGTCTTCTGCAAAACCCCGCGCTTCATGTCAAGACAACCATTACGAAGACCCATGAAGACCTTCCCTTCGTCTCCACCTTTCCTCCCCCTCCCTTTTACGAAGACTGCCCTTCGTCTCCACAAACTCACCTAGAATAAAAGAAGGCATGCGATACCAGAGTGTCCGTGGAGCTCACCTATGGCTTTTGGGAAGATCGAACGGCCGATTTCTTGCTCTTGGACGAATCTTTGTGTCTCGGTAAACCGGCACATGTAGTTGGCGAAGTGGCCATGAATGGTGATGGCATGAACCATGTCGTCACCATCAAAGAAGTGGTGGCCAGCGACAGGTTCAAATAGAGGGTTGGCTCCATTTCGAAGGTAAACAATTGTGCCGGTGATCGAAAGTGAGTGCATAGCAGGTTGTTCGGATACAGGAGCAAAATTTTTGACAATTTGAACTCTTGGATCCAAGGTTTTGGGAAGTGGGCGTCGGCGCTCAAGCAAAAGCAACACTCCTTTGGCCATGTTCAAGGCCATGGTAGCAACTCTTTGTAGCAAACTCCACTATGGAGGAGTTTGATGGGTATTGAGTTGAACAGAGCTATCAAGTTTCGAAATTAATGGTTGCTGGGAGCTCTGTTTTGGGAAACAAAAATGATAAACGCAGACTTTCTTTTCCTATTCTGCTTCTATTGTTATTATTATTTTTTAATTTAACGTGGCATCCCGACTGCACACCGGCTGCATAACCCAACTGTATATAGCAATTCTGTTATATAAAATAATTTATAGAAGTAATATCAATTTACATAAATATTCACATTTTAAAATATAATTATAAAAAAGATGGTGCATGTATATTGTATCATTACTCAAATAACTATGAGGTTTACAAATATATCTACGACTTCGTGTCAATTAAAGGTGCTACTCGCACCCCCCCCCCCGGCGGGAGGGGGTGCCCCTGTCCTGCGACCCTCGCCCTAGCATGTGTGAGCGGACAGTTTGGGCCCCCTGACCTTAGCACAGCCCTTGGTCGGCGGGTGCTCTTTCCGGACACCAAGGGGGGGGGGGGAGGGGCATTGGCCCCATGAACATTCGTCCCACCCCAACCACTGCTGCCCACGGTGAAGAGACAATAAAAAAATACCAAAACATCCAAAATAATTAAAAATCTACAAAAAAAAAAATCTACAAAAAAATACAAATTCACAACGGGAAACAAAACAAAAAAATCCAAAACTTAAGAGATCTGACTTCAAACTCTATAAGGAACCACGACCACAAATGGCCCTAGGCCTCTTCGCAAACCTACAGTCGTTCGTAGCCATGGTTCCAACTTCCACTGCCATTCTTGTTTCAAAAAGAAGGTGAAGAGGAGGAAGAGAAAGAGAAAATGAAGAGCTCAAGAGGAGAAGAAAAGGACATGGCAGGGAGAGAGAGAGAGAGAGAGAGAGAGAGAGAGAGAGAGAGCGATTGGGAGTGGGGGTTAGTTTAAGTTAAATCTAACCTAAGATAAAACGATTTGTTTACACTGTTTAATTTTTTTAAAACAAGCAAAATCTAAGAAAAAAAGATCTCGTTTTATAGAAAAAAAAAATTATTATTTTTAAATATATATGTATGTATCGATATATATACGCTTGCCGAGCAGGTACCTTGGGTGGGCTTGGGCCCAACCCAGGTCCCGGCCCGTGCTCTCAGTTGTGTGCGGGCATCTGCCTGCACGCCCCCTGTTTGCAAACGGGGCCTCATCGCAAACGGGAGATGCCGCACCGTCCTACCTACGGCGTAGAAAGTGTTTTAGAAAAATATATAGAAATTTTGATTGTTTTAATATGTTTTTTTTTTTTAAGTAGTGGCTAATTGGCAAGTAACAGATTAATGATTACTTGCAGGATTGTGCGCATTCCACCGACATGTTTCGAATGAAATCTAAAAAGCAAGAAAATATAGGTAAACGGCCGGCATGGAGTGAAAAGCAAGATGAGATTGTCAAATTTACGAAGCAGCTCATGGGAAATAGTTACTTTGTATGCGGGAAAGGGTAGCAGCACTCGCGTAGTACTCCATTGTCATATCCAATGATTCAAAGTGGTAATTTGGTCTCTGGAACTGGGATTTTGTTGTATTTCCCAACATTTGATATCTCGCATGTTCCCCACACAATTTCTGCAGGTGTCAACAACATCAATGCCCTTTCCTTACATAAGCAGCTCTACCAGCTCATGATTTGGTCAGTGAAACCCAAAACAAGGCATATTTCTCACACATGCACTCTCTCTCTCTCTCTCTCCCTAATCTCTTAGATGGACAGTGAAAAAGGCAGTAAGTTGAGATCATTGGAGTAGTTTGGAAGTACTTAAAACTGAGATCATGACTGAAGTGGGAAGCATGCATGGGTAGGCAAATAAAAGAATCTACCTAATTAAAGGGAAGAAGTATGAGACATATAGGGTAAGAAAAATGGGCATTTGGGGCCAGAACATGACCTGCCAAAGTGCATGTTTTCAGTGAAAGTTAAATGGGGTATGGGTAAAAAGAAAGCTAGTCAGCGCACGGCATCATCCTTGCGCATTCATGCTGTTGCTCATTTCCTTTTCCTGTTTTCATTCCCCCAAGCTCTCTGCTCTCTTTTCTGCATTGCTTTTTTCCACCCTCTCTCTCTCTCTCTCTCTCTCTCTCTCTCGTTGTTTTGCAAACGAATATTCGGCTGATGACATCGTGTGAAATTATGTTAATCACTAATTAATTACAAACCAGTAAATGTTGTGGTGACTTGGGCTGGTCGAAGGCTCAGATGGCTTTTATATTGGGCTTGCTAATTTGCATTGTAGCATACAAAGTTTTCATGACTAGAATTTACCTGGACCTGTCTTGGGCTCTATTAGTCCTTTGAGACTACTCAAAGAAAACCCTTCGAGGGATGGCAAATCGTGTTATTCGATCGTGTTTGCGTCGTATTAATTTGTGAATATTTGACTATATAGGTTAATTCAAACTCAGCTAAACTTTCAAATCCTAATCCAATCTATTTAGATAACGGATCGTGTATGTCACCCGTTTTGACCTTTTTAATAATTGCTTAAAAATAATTTAACACGACACGACTCATTTAAATTCGCTTGTTTCACATAAAGGGTTGAACTAAAACACATAATATATTTAACCAAATTAATATAATTTCATATAAAAATTAAAATCTATATTTATTACTAACTACAATATCTTAAAAAATATATATCAATAGTTTTTAAATTTTAAAATATAATAAAATCAATATTACAAACATACAATAACAAATATGAGCATAGCTCTAAAATTAGAATTCTAACAATAAAAAAATAAGCATATTGAGAAATATCAATATTACAAGTTAACAATAATAAAATTTTAATTTTGAAATAAATTCTAAACAGGTTGATTTCATATTAAACAAGTTGACTTGTTATTATCTTATTTATAAATCGTGTTTTAACATATCAATCCGTTTGAACCTAAATTCTTTAACATCAAATTCAAATCCACTAATTTAGTATTGCGATCCCGATCCCACTCTGCCACAAATCAAACAAAAATAATAAAATCATTTATGGGTTCGAATACCAAAGCAAAAAGTTTAGGGTCGTTAAAGAAAGAACACTAAAATATGGGTCCTTTGGCATGAGAACGAAAAAGTCAGATGTTTTTGCCCTTAAAGATGAAGTTTTTCGAAGTACTGACTTGGAAAGGAGATCATTCATCTCAGGTCAACTACCAACATGAGCAGGGAGAAAACCATTATAGAATTCTCTCTCTCTCTCTCTCTCTCTCTCTCTCTCTCTCTCTCTCTCTCTCTCTCTCTCTCTCTCTCTCTCTCAAGTCTCTGTTGAATTTTGTAGGACACAACAGGCCGTCAGAGGAGCAGGTCTATTCAAAATGTTTGACTGGATTGCCGTCTTTCTTTAACTTTTGAATACTAGATTTCAAACTAAAGCACATTTATAATTGTCAGTCTTATCTCCTTTCCCTGTTATGAACAGCCGATCGAAATAAGATACTTGAAGCAACGGCCTCCTGTCATTGCCAAGAAAGATAGAGCAAAAATTAAGAAACTTAATTTAGCCACAAGACTTGAGTGCTAATTGGGGTATATATCAAATCGATCTTTGAATTGAAGCATCTCATCAACTCAAGTTCTTGTTTAATTGGTACGTACAAGAATACCCCATTTAGTTGCTGAGAAACTGACTAGTGAGGAAGAGAAAAGTCCAATCACAATGATTATTTTAAGCTTTAAAATAGCAGCATTAATCAAGTAGCTAGCTAGGCAGAGCATGCATTAATTAAGAATATTAATCGACATGAATATCTTAATTATTATATATGCAGCACCTATATAGAAGCTAAGACAAACATATTGGTTAACAAAGGAAACAAAGGAACTAGCTAGATAGCTAGCTGCAGCTGGTTCATATAACATGATCAGATATTGACAAAACGTAAAGTAGAAGACAGAATGATTTGGTAGAGATCAAAATGAAGTTGTTGCATGCAGGAGCACACTCGCGTTAATGTCTTCGTCCCTCATGTTGTAGCCATTGTCCACTTGTTTATATCTTTTTCTTCCTACAATTTTCTTGCGGACTAAGTCAAACCCAACATCTAATTATACCTCGAACCAACTCCTCATATAATGAAGCAAAGCATTCACTAACTAGTAAAATACTTGAAGACAAAACTCACCCCACTGGTAATAAAATAGCACTTAAATCAACGAAGGATCGAATGAATTATGTCAACTCAGCACGTTGGACCTCTTTGTCGTCCCGCGTGAGATATGGCCGGGATCCATCAATTTATATCTTATCTGAATATTAATATTCTTAATTATTATATTAATAATATATATAATATGTTACAACATCATTTTGTTCTTTATTTTTTGGGTATTTTCGATAAATATTGAAAGTTTGTTATTTTTTAATGTGGGAATGGGTAGGATATTTTGTCTAATAAGACGTACTAAGGACCGAATCCACACGTATTAATTTTAAGAGCATTTGTTCTTCCCTAGTGGCCAGATGGCACGTTATAATTCACATACCGGATGGTTTTTTATCTTTTTATTTATTTAGTTTTATCTTTTCTGTTCAGAAAAATGATGAGAAGTGGGAGATAGTACTCATGAGTTGGCTAAAGATGACAACCCCAGCTTATAATAGCTGTAATCAAGCTTGCATGCCAGGGATCCATTTTAAAGGTTATATATGAACTTAATTCGATTCTATGCAAAAGACATTAATTTTCCCATATATAACTACCTGTTTAATTAATAATTATGATGTAAATGATCTGCTTGTGTGTCATGTGTGTGACATCGATATTGAGATTAATTAATTAAGAAAAAGATTTGCTTTTTTTGGTCTCGAAAGAATACAACAAAGCAATCAAAATAAGTACTAATAATTAACGATCGAATCTTCTCTTTGCCTTTTTGTCTTGTTTTCCTTTTCTTTTCAGATAAGCTAGCGATAAGAAATAATATTAAATAATTCAAATTAATTACGTACGACGTACGATCTAGCTAGCTGGTCAAAACCCCCTTAACCCACCTTTCGTTTTTCTTCTTTACTCTTACGAATAGGAATTAAATTAAGAGTATTATATAATTATAAGCCCTTATAAAGGGTAATTAGGACCAAGTCTAGCTACATATTATATACACAAAAATGAAAATCTAATGCTATATATTATATGTTACGTATGACGACACATGATCAAACATCAATAATTCGTTGCCGCACATTTATCTAGGATTCATGCATATATTATATAATATAACATATTAGGAAATTAAATTCATTTGATTCACTTGGTGACTATACTATAAGAAAATTGCTTAATTATGATCAATTATTTATTACGAAAATGATTATTTCTTATAAAAATAAGTCTATTTTCATCGTAAATAATCTTTTTCACCTCAAATAATCCAACACAAATTTATAATATGGACAATACTTATCAGAGTACATATAGACTACGTGTCATGTATAATTAAGGACATTTCATTCACTACAAGAAAAATGAACTTTTGCGATCAATTTATTGCAATCAACAGACTGAATTAATTGTAAATAGTCTGTATTTGCAACTAATTCAGTCTGTTGGTTGTAATAAATTGATCGTAAAAATCTATTTTTCTTGTAGTGATTGTCACGTCTTAGAATTCTAAACATTTCGATCATGCAATAAAAAGGTTTGTACTGTAGTTTAATTTAAACCGGCCGTAAATCCTACTATATGTGTGTGTGTGTGTGAATGTATATACGTGTGCATCATTTGAGGCACTATGCAATGCATGAACTGATGAAGAAATCGTAAAACTAGCCAGCTAGCTGGATACTCGGAGTACCATAATAATATCGTTTATTTAAATATTTGATAGCTGAATATATACTTAATTAGGATAATGACTAGAAATGTCAAATATGCTCATATGCTCTTGATCTTTACTAGCTAGAGCATTCGTATTGGCTTCATCAAAAGTTTAGCCAATTGTAAAATATGATGAATTTCATCAAAATAGAGTTACATTGGATTAGCCAAAGAGATAAGTGGAGAGTTTTGAACTACAGTAAATGGATGTGTTTTTTCAAATTTGAGGGGCTACTATTCACTCATCAAATTTATTTTTTATTCACTTTTTATCTCCAAAAGTCTTTTTTATTCACGTTTAATCTCCAACCGTCTTGTAATAATAATGTAAGAATCAAATTAAATTATTAATTAATATATGATTAGTGTAATTATAAAATATAAAAAAAATAAAAATATTATTATTAAAAAAATAATATTATATTATTATTTTGATGAATTTAATGACTAATCTAATGTGGAGTTATGGCTAAGGAAGTTTTAGATATATGAAAAATATAAACTTTTCATCAAATTTTAAAAATAAATTTGATGAATCTAATGCTAGTGCTTAGCGAGAAAATAAACAAACAACACCACACCTAAAAGGATGACACTCTTCGGGCAAGATCAAGCTGCTAGTTAGCTAGCTTAAGTACTGCAATTAATTTCGAGCGGTGCTACGTTTATACCGCTAGTTGTTTTTGTAATTTTTTTTATTCACATTTTTTTATATTTTAAAAAAAATAAAAAAATATACCAATAGACTTAAAATCATTTTATTTATTATTAAGTAAAAAAAAAAATTACTGAGCGGTCAAATGGAGCTGTACCTATCAATGTTTTGAATATTGTATCAGACACCTTACCAGTCAAGGCACTGAAACGAAATATTTCGATACTGATACCGTTTCAGGATAGTCAATATATCAATAAATTATATATATAAATATATATATATAAATTATATTCTAAAATAATAGTCTATATATGAATAAATTATATATAAATACATAGATATATAAATTATAAATAGTCTAATCTAAATTAGAAGTTAAAAAATAGTTTGTAGTTTGAAAAAATGAAAAAAAAAATTAAAGGCCGAAATATTGGCCGGTACGAGCCGAAATACAAGCTGAAATATTAGTCAGTATTTTAGCTGGTACGAAATGTATGTAAAACCTGTACCGAATCAGTGGCTGGTATGAAAAATACCGACCGTACAGGTACAGTATGGTATTTAAAACACTGATACCTATTAGTTTTTTTCATTAATTTCAGAAAGTTTTTTTTTTCTTCTCTCTCTTTGTTTCTTTTTCTATTTTTCGATTTGATTTTTAAGCGGATGATCAGTTGTTAGCTTCCTGCATATTTTCTGATCTCTTATTCTGTATTTCGAGGAAAAACAACAAAGCATATAATTAATTATATATGATCAGTATGAAGCAAAATGAAACATCGATGAATACCGGCAACGGACACGATTATGATTTGTGTACGTACGATGTTGACTGTGATGACATAAACATGATGTGTTTCCAGTAATCATGGTTTTAGAGGGTATACTAAGGACAAGTATAAGCTACAAGATGCAGCACTGTTGTTTGTTTTTTTTTTTTTTGGGTGTATCGTGCAGGAAGGTTCCTACATCTTTCCGATGAGAATGTGATAGGCATGTAAGCTCTAGCTACCTGCAGGCTACAACGTCAATTATAGTGATCATCTGCAACTATTTTTGTTCCACGCTTGCCATCAGCAGTGCATTTAACAAGACTTCAGGCCTCTAACTCACCTTATCATGCCATCACCCAGCTTGTCGTGACCCCGTGGGCATCGTCAATGAGTAAACCTTTTACTATTTTCTGTAGACATTTGTGTTTTAGTTTTTGTTTTTGGATAGACATAATATATTTCAATTAATTATGATATTGCTTAACTATTTTGGATTTCTTTTGCTCATGATATTCTTGAAAATTTCCTTTTGACTGCTTTGTAATTATGAACACTAACTACTGTGCGAAGAACTAATTATTGTGAAGGACTTAATTAGGTACGTAAGATGGAAGGTGGAAGCCTAGAAGAATGCTTTAGATTATTTTGATATTAGAAAATACATAATTTCCTGAAGTACTCCATACGCCAAGGTCATGACATGCACAGTACTGAATCTGGTGGTAGTACTCGACATCATGACCAATATATATATAGGTAGATAAACATATGTATGGTATTGTATGTATTATATGCATGTGTGTGTATCAATATACATACATACATATACCTAGAGAGAGAGAGAGAGAGATGACAAAGCGAAGACCGGTTAAGGATATTGAAAGCTACAAGAGCTCTATGAGGAGAAACAAAGCATTGAAAAGGAGATGCATAAAATAAAAGGAAAAAAAAAAAAAAACTCTGGTAAAGGAGAATCCACGGCCGGCTAAGCGAATGGCTCTCTCAGCAAGCTCCTAAGACTTTTCCCCCCAGCTCACCACACCTGCGCGCGTACTCAATTCTCATAGGTAATGCCTATGTCCTTTTTGTCTCGTCTCACACCCCTAGCTCCCTCTCTTCTTTTGATCTCTATAAGACCCTCTTTCCTTCCCATATTTTTTTCGATAAGTAGTACTACTTTCTTTTTCCCATCTTATTCTCTAGAAACAACTGATTCTTTTGCCAGAATCTTCAATTTTTTTACCATGGAAATCAACTACCATGAAGTTTCGAAGAGCTCAAGTGAAGAAAGCGATCGATCAGAGCAAAATGACGAGATGGGCACAGGCCGATCCTACGAGTGCGTGTTCTGCAAGAGAGGCTTCACTACTGCACAAGCCTTGGGTGGACACATGAATATCCATAGGAAGGATAGAGGCAAGACAAGGCCTACTTCAGCTCCTTCAGTATCAAGCAGAGCCGATGAGAACTATGTGAATCTTAAATCATACCTACCATTTCAAAGCTACCCATCATATTACCCCAAAGCTCCTGAGATGTCTGTAAATTATCAGATACCTTTTCAAGCATCGGCATGGGATCTGAGACCCACACATACATATCGCAGCGAAGAGTTGTCTGCACAATATCCACAGCGTCTGAATCTATTTGAAGGAGATTGGCAAAGAAGTCTAAACATGCCGGTTCATCCCACGCATGTGGATCATGCTGAGCATGGGGAAAAGAGAGAACACGGCAGTACTGAAGAAGATGATTTGGACTTGGAACTTCGACTTGGTCATTATCCATAGTATTTTCTGAGTTTTATAAGAGCTTTTATCACGGAGTAATAACAGGTTTTTTGGTACAGCTCCCGAATATATATCTTTGCATATTTCAAACTATCGTTTTTTCATCCATCCAAAAAAGAGGGAGAAAGTTATAAATGGTATCTCCCCTGCGTTAGTATGTGATTCAATTCGAGGCTTACCTTCTTGGGCAGTGGGCACTCTTTTCAAGGCATGCGAGAAAAATTGTTTCCAGCTGGATTTCATGGAAGGAAGACGAAAAATCATACAAGTAATAGCTGGATACCCAAGGAAGGTACTATTTTTCCTCTCGATCATGTAAAGCCCTAAATTGATTTAGGGTTCTATGTTCTTATATATATATATATAAGTGTTCATCAGCTACCTAGCTCATCACTTTTCCTGTGCTTTGATATTTTTCCTTCTTTCCTAGTGCAAGTTTTTGTCGGTCAACCTAAATTAACCTGTCTTTAGTTTCCTGCATGTCTAAATGAATTGAAACCGATCGATCTCGTGATGCCAGAACAAATTACAATTGCTAGAGATCAGTACTGCTGTTTCCATTTTCAGCAAGAAATATAGAGCTTGCTTCAATTAATTGTCAGGAATTTTCTCATGTTACAAGTAACAAAGCTTAATTATAGAAACCCAGCTGCCTTCCTAGCAGCAGAAAGAAAGGGATAAAAACCAAACGAAAGATTCACACACCAAAAGAAATCGATTTCATTGCTCAATATTTCTGATATCTGGGATCGATGCATGATGATGCAAACCAATTTAAATGGATGTGAAAATTTGAACCACTTTTCGTTCAAGTTCCGTGCATGAGCATCAACACGTAATAACAAACATGATTCTATTCAAATGAGTTGGAGCAACTCCAAATTTCCAATCCAGTTTGGAGGATTTTTTTCGTCCAAAAAGAGTTCCTTTTTAAATCATTGCATTATGTCGTCGTTTTGAATGTATTACCACAATTGATATCATTTGGGATCGTGATCGACCTACCAAAGCAATTATATATAGAGAGTGAGAGGCAATTGATCGTCATGGTCACTAAGCTTTGTTAAGAAGAATCTACATCGACCTTGTGTGTGTGAATGCATACTTCATGTGGACATTCTTGGGTGGGACGTTCGCAAATTATAGGTTGATTTCATTAGTTATAATTAGTAGTACTTTATTTCCGATATAACTACAAATTAATAAATCAAGTGACAGGATTATGACTAATAAATTGTCTTTCTATTGACGCCTTGAAAACATGATTGTGTGTGCGTGTACATATCTCATTAGTTTCCCTTGAAAAGTCTTTTTTAAGGTGTCTAGCATGCATGCAGATCAATAGCACTAGCCGCTGTTTCAGTACATAGGATGTTCAAACGGGGAGCAAAAATGTTTGACTTTACTCAGAAAAAAACTTTCTGTATTCGGTGTATTAACCTCTTTAATATATGTTTCTGGCCTTAAAATCCAGCGATTGAATAAGTACTATGATGCATGCAATACACGAAGTACTTCGTTTGAATGCAAAATTTTTGACCTTTCGAAAGCTTACCGTGCATTGTTGAATAGAAAGATTTTTTAGAGAAAGAATTAACCTTTCAGTCAATATTGAAAATGAATGTAGTCAAACGGCCGGCCGGGGAAAATTGAAAAGACACTCTCACTGGTGTCAAGAGGCATGTCTCATGGGATACACCGTCGATGGACATTTACCTTGAATATCGTGTCTTGAAAGCTAGCTAGTATTCCATTGGAAGGCAGGCATGCATGCAGGAAGTTGTAGTTATAACTTCCCCTCAACATGAATGGGTACGAGACTAATATATAAGTGATTGAATGCAAACAAAACGACAAATTAAGTATTATTGTTCCTTAATTATTTTGCACAAAATGTGTTAGGGAGCCATTAAAAGTTCAATTAAGATTCCTGAATATCCTTTGCGTCCATTATACCATAGTGGATAGGACAATAAGGAGTCAAGGACATTGTTATCTATACATGTAGCTAGTTTTTATTTGAAACATAAAATTAAATTGGGTGCTGGACTAGATTCTATTTCTGACAGGGAATTAAGCTTTGATGAAAACTTGCAAAGTGTCGGGTTTTATGTTAGGTACAAAGTTAGAATAATTTGGAACTTGATATGATGATCTTATATATAATAACTTGAAATTTCAAGCTATATTGATGTCAGAACTCCTCTAGTGTCATAAAAATATACAAGTGGTATCTGATTTTGTTGATTTGACTAGTTGATGATCTCTTCCTCGGGACCATTTCCAGTCAGTCCATAAAAACGCACCGTCTGGAAATTTTTTCAATCTTTCTTTATGATAGTCGTCCTATTTAAACCTACGTGTTCATCCTTTTTTTTTTCTGTTTTTTTTTTCAACTTCATTTTTCTTTTCCCTTTCCGATAAAGTCGACTAGCTAGAACATGATCAAACCCAAGGTGTAACCAGTCGAAGGAGATTATTGTTGAAGGGACAATATCTGCTACTGGCCTACTTGGATTGAAAAAATAGACCGAGAGAGTAGAT